>KK118198.1:371247-422740 GCA_000611955.2 Stegodyphus mimosarum | reverse complement strand
GAAAGATGATCCTGATGATAGCAATGAAAACTTGAAAACCTTTAGATTTACAAGAGTTTTTTTCGGAATTAAGTCTAGTCCCTTCCTACTCGCTGCTACCATTAAGCATCATCTTAAAAAATATTCAGAAATATATCCTGAAACAGTAGAACTCTTAAATAACTGTCTGTATGTTGATGATATTATTGGTGGTCAACAAAATTTAGAACAAGCCCTGAAAACAAGTTTAGAAATTGTGAACATTTTTAATGAAGCTAGCATGTCACTACATAAGTGGCATACTAATTCAAAAGAACTCAAAGACATTTGGCATCACAAAGAATTTTCGATACAAGAATCTCCTGAAATTGTCCCGATCAAAGTGTTAGGAATTAACTGGGATACGGATAATGATAATTTTTAATTTGACACTCAACACTTAGCAAATTTCATGTCCTCGTCAATTAACTCAAAATGTTTCCTATTGCAAACTGCAGGGCGTATTTTTGATCCTTCGGATTTTACGGCCCTTTCACCATTGGAATAAAGGGTCTGATTCAGGAAATCTGGTCTGATAAAATTGATTGGGATGAAGAACTGCCACCTGATCTTAGTCATAAATGGAAAGTCTGGTACGAAGAAATTGAAGAACTGAACTGCCTCAGAATTCCCCTTTACTATTTAGAGGGAATATTAGATGTACATGTGAAACGAATAGAACTCCATAGCTTTTCTGATGCTTGTCTGAAAGCTTATGGATGCGTGGTATATCTAAAAAACGTTTTGAACAATAGAACTTTTAAAACAATTTTTGTTGCTTCCAAGAGTAGAGTTGCACCTCTGAAATCACTTACACTTCCTAGACTGGAACTCTTGGGCGCGCTTTTGTCCGCCAGATTAAGTGATAAAATTGCAAAATGTTTGAAATACGAAGTAATCCCCTTCCATTGGACTGATTCTCAAATTGTAACAGAACTATTTAACCGTAACCGAATTATATTGAACGCCACCGAGCGGCGAAGACGAACAGTCTAAGTCAGTCGACCTCCAGCCGCGAACACGTTAGGTTGTCATATAGTAGATGTCTGTAATTCCAATGTTTAATGTTCCGTTATGTATGTTTAATATTTATGTATATTTCCTTCTACCCGTTCCTGTGTGCTCTATTAATAAATACTTTTAAAGCTAGCCGGCGTTCGTGTTTATTGAGGAACGGCTACAACTGGCGCCCAACGAAATTTGATCCCAAAATGGCGCATTAGTACGTAGAGAATTTCGGTTTGGCTTTCATAAGCCTTTACTCCCGAATTTAACTTTTGGTTGCTGGAGATCGGCTCATTTTCTTTTCAGGTGTCGACTGCTAGTCAATTGCTGGTTTACAACACTAAATGTTCATATAAAGTATCGTGTCGTGCTGCTCGCACATGGACTGCAGAGTCAACAACTTTCAGTGGAATAAAAGATAAGTGTCTTTTAAATTAATGTTTAGTTAAAATTCTCTTAACTCTATTATTTGTTACAAGCTGCTTCTTAAAGCAAATGTAAATTCTTTACTAGAATCTGATTTATTGATACTATGTAAAAGCATAAAACGAAAGCAAACGGCTATCTTTAACCTGACGGTTATTTTTGAACTGTTGTTAATTTGTTATTTTAAAATGTTAATATGCATATTAAGTTAACTTGTGGATACGGTTATCAAACTAAATGTATGTTTAAATGATAAAAGTTTCGAGTATATTCAAGGACTTTTTGTTCATTAGAATTTAGTAGTTTCGATTTAACTTACAGCAGCAGATGTTTTTTCGTCCCCCTCACGGAATGTCAAGCTAGATGAGTTATGCTGTGTTTATACCCAGTCTTTTGATTATATTTCACTTCGTTTCCTGTGAGTACTGTTACTATTCAGTGAATCTTTATTCTACGTAAAATAAAATATTGTACTTGTTGATTTCCTTTCGACGAACTTTTAAGCTTATACTGTACTTTAAGAAAATATTGCTTTCCGTTAATGAATGTTTTGAAATATATATCTTGAAATGAACGAAAATTATTATGAATAAAATAGAATGACTTTTTAAATAAGGTAAAAGAATTAATGTTGTTTATGGCATAATGGTTTGTTAGGATTAAAACTTCAATTCAGTTCAAAGAATTCAGTTTGAATAAAAGCTTATGATAAGACATTTATTTATGTTTTGCTAAGTAGTATACAAATATTTGAGCAAATTATTATATGTCATTTTCTGGATACAAATTGAATTTATAGGGGTATTTTATGATATTTTTGAAATTTAGATGTGATAACTTTGCCAGTAACATTGTTTGCGTTTGTAAATGTTGTTTAATAGTGGTATATAAATGTATGTATAACATTGCTTACATGCTGTTTAATAGTGGTATATACATTTTAAAGGTAAACCGTTTATTTATTAATTTGAAAATAGTGTAAGTATAAAAACTGTGTTGTGAATAACATCGAAATAACAACAAATTCAACTTCATCTTTTCCCCTCCCCCCTGACCTCTCGTATAATTATGGCTTATCTTGCCAAAGCGCGAAAAGAGGATTTAAAGACTCTCGCCACAGAGCTCGGTTTCACAGTAAACGATACTATGCGAGTGATAGACCTTAAAGATCTTATCGTCAAATCTGACACTTATGATGAAGCTTTTACCAAGAATCTTCTAGAATCTTTAATCGAAACTAGACAACAAAAAGAACGTGAAAGCAACGATCTAGAGATACGCCAAAGAAAAGAACAAGAACTTTTGGTAGAATTGGAACGTTTAAAATTAAACCTGGCAGCTACTAGCTCAAATGCTAACTATGCTGCCTTTGCTTCAAATGCAGCTATTGAAACAAACATTCAACACCTAATCCCTAAATTTACAGGAACTTCTGACATTACAACTTACCTGCAAATTTTCGAAAGACAATGTGAGAAAGTTAATATAAAACAAACAGATTACATCACTCATCTCCTACCTCTTCTGCCTATAGACATTTCACAAATCATTTTAAGAGAACCGAAGGACAAATTAGAAGATTATTCATACATCAAAATGATTCTGCTCCAAAGATTCAAATTAAATGCTGAATCATTTCGAATTAAACTTACCACACACCAAAGACAGCCTGGAACCTTATGGAAAGACTTTGCCTACGAATTAAACAATTATCTGGAAGAATGGCTACACAGCCTCGATGTTACAGACTTTGAATCGCTCAAAGACGGATCAGCTTAAAAGAAGAGTCAGTAGTGATATCAAGCAGCATTTTATTGATTCTTGGGGAAAAATTAAGAGTTCATCTGAATTAGTACAGAAATTGGATGATTATGAAGCTGTGCGTGTTAAAAATACGAACTATAAAACTCAACTACCTGGCAGGCGGAGCTATTCTTTCAAAGCGACTAATCCATCCAAACTCAAAGTAGAAAATCGAACAACTGACGTACAGAGAACAAGTAAAACCTTTTCAAATCGTGGACAACAGCAAAGAGGAAAACCGACCTCATTTAACTTGCTATGGGTGTGGTAAAACTGGTTTTATCAAGTCTAAATGTCCAGACTGTAACCCCCCAAAGACTACAGATTCATCTAATTTTGGCACTATCCAAATCCGATCTTGTTTAGCTGCCACACGGACTGCTGTATTTCGAATTAGTATTGGAGGTATTTCCGGTACAGCTTTTGCCGACACTGGTGCTAGTCACTCAATCGCAAGTGAATCCCTCTATCATATTCTGAAGCAACAGAATGCAGTATTTGAAAAGACAACACTACAGGTGTCTTTCGCTGATGGTTTGGTATCTGAAAAAGAGGTACTTCGCACTGAACAAATTATTCTTCTTGAAGGCAGAGAGTTCAAAACTGCGCTCCTTGTGTTGCCTGATGCTAAAAATAACTCCACTCTGTTAGGAATTGACTTTCTTCAAAAAGCTAAAATTGTTTTAAATCTTGCGGAAAATCGGTGGAACTTTTCTGACGAACCTCGAACAAAATATAGTTTCGTGAAACCTCATCAATCCCAAACACTGGAAGAAACTCCGGTTGTTGTAAACAATTGCCAACTACGGGAAAATGAAGGACAACAATTAACCACATCCCAACGGCTTGCAACGGATGCATTGCTTAACAAATATCACACTGTCTTCAAAGTAGGGGGAGAGGCCACTCCATTCATTGAACATCATATTAACACAAGAAACAGCCCCCCTGTGTCAGTCCCTCCATATCGGATGAGCCCAAGTAAGAAAGAACTATTGAAAAAAGAACTTGATTCCCTTCTAAAACAAGGTATCATAAAAGAATGTGAAAGCCCCTATGCCTCTCCTGTGGTTTTGATTCCCAAACCAGATGGAAAAGTCCGGTTATGCATTTATTATCGTAACCTAAATGCTCAAACCGTTCCAGACACTTATCCTTTGCCACACATAGATGATTTGTTGAATGAAGCAAAACCCACACCTTATATGTCTACTATTGACTTGAAGTCAGATTATCATCAGGTGAAAGTAGCTGAAGAAGATCAAAACAAGACTGCTTTTGTTTGCCCTTTTGGTACCTATAAATTTACCCGAATGCCTTTCGGATTGAGAAATGCTCCTGCCACCTTTTCTAGATTGATAGATAAGTTCCGTTCTGGACTGAATAATGTGTTTGCTTTGTCATATTTAGATGATATCATCGTGCTGTCCCCTACCTTCCAAACACATCTTGCTAACTTAGAACAAGTTTTTCAACGTCTATCGTTATTCAAGCTCAATGCCTACCGAGAAAAGTGCCACTTCTGTTGTGAAAAAGTGAAATATTTAGGCCGTTACATTACCAAGGATGGTATAACTGTTGATCCACAGAAGACTGCTGCCATTGCAGAGATGCCATCGCCAAAAACTCTTAAACAAGTACAATCTTTCGTACAAACCTGTTCCTGGTATCGTCGATATATTCCAAACTTTTCTCAGATAGCCAAACCTTTAACGGATTTAACGAAGAAGGAAGCTGTATGGAAGTGGGAAGTACAACAAGAAAATGCTTTCCAAGTTCTGAAATCAAAATTAATTAGCCCTCCGATTCTTAAACAAGCTGATGGAACGAAGCCTTTTATCATTCGAACAGATGCTAGCAATGCAGCCATTGGAGCAGTATTGCTGCAAGGAGAGAAAAATGAGGAACACCCAATAGAATATGCCAGCCGCTTGCTTTCCTCATCAGAGCGAAACTACTCCACCATAGAAAAAGAAGCCTTAGCAGTAGTATGGGCACTCAACAAATTTTTAACAACAACAAATTTTTTCTCATCCCACCCTAATTTCGTCTGCATGAAAGGTATGTCAATTCAAATGACAAGATTTCGCCCCCCCACACACATATCTAAGATTGGACCCAAGAATTTATCAAAAAAACTGGGTTGAATAAAGGAAAAAGCACATTGGATAACACAGTCTTCTTTTCGAATGTACTATTTCCTTCACCCAACCCAGTTTTTTTCGCCTCCTCTATGAGGATAGAAGGAGGAGGTTCCGTTAATTCCAAAATACAACCCTTTATATAGACCGTACACCTTATTATTTTTTGGGGGGGGCTATCCAAGATTGGCTTCATTTAAAACCAAAAAAAAATCGGTCTGGAAGGAAAAGAGTGCATTTGGAAAAAAGATTTTACCCTTTTTCCCCATGCACCCGTTTCCTTCCAGACCGACTTTTTTTTCTTTCTTTCCACCTCTTCGGCCCAACCTCAATCTCTAAAGACGTGATACATAGACAGTTCCGCCATATCTTTGATAAATATATTTTGTTCAGACTGTTTAGACCGGATTTTTAGTACAGTCAGTCCATCTATATCTTAGCCGTTCTCTTCTAACGGTGAATGTAAGCATTGGAAGACAATATGATAAGCCCTTGTTCCTAATTTCCGCATGGCATACAAGGCTTGGGTTAGATCAAACCATATACTTTGATAGTCTGGATCGTCTGGCGAAAGATCTTTCCACATCAAGTGTTGGTGATGACGGGATTTGAGCAGGTCGATCATATCATTGTGTAACCATGGACCATAGTTCCTCGTCAGGATGGCCAGAGACACGGCATTGAAGTAAATACAGTTATTAGAAATGTAGACTTCAAATCCATGACCATCCCAAAAGGTTATGTAGTAACGCATGGCTCGAATAAGAAAAAAAAATTAAATGAACAAGTCCTTTTATATCTCTCGTTTTGGAAATCACCTTCTCACGACATAGGTTATTTCTGTCCAGGATGACATTTACGAGATCACTATAAACAAGTCATTTGGTAACCTTCTCACGACATAAGTTATTTCGACAAGATCCAAGGTGACCTTTACGAGATCATTATAAACAAGTCATAAGATAACTTTCTCACACCAGTTATTTTGAAATGGTCCAAGATGACTTTTACGAGATCATTATCAAGAAGTCATATGAGTTATTTTGAAATGGTCCAACAAGATTACCTTTCCAAGGTGACCAAGTCTAACCAGCCTTTTGTTTTTTAAATAGGGGGACAAAGCGTTCTTTCATTCCTCAAGGAACTATTTCGTAAACATATTTTATGAACACGTAGGTCCTTTTTAAAGGTAGAAATGACCATGACATTTTGATGCGGTCGCGATAAAGAAGTTGTCGCGCGAGTATAAAAGAGTGTCCCCCGCAATCTTCTTTCAGGAGACCTGAACTGAGCTGGTAAGTCATTTCCATTTTCATTAAGAGATTAAAGAATAGATACTATTTTATAAGTCCTTAAAGAATTTTAGCGTTAAATCCTCTCTCTTATACACTTTTATTTTTTTTTGTCTAGATCTTCCTTTCCTATTTGTGGGAAAAATATTCAATGGAGTCTGCTGCTGATAACTTTATCGTGCTCGATTTAGAGGGTTTTCAATCCTACAACAAGAAGGGTGAATACACTTATATCCTGAAGGAACTCGGGTATGCGACAAGAGACCTTTTGACTGTGAGATCTATGACGTTCGCACCTCCTCAAACTTTCAATCAACTCAGATCTAAAAACCAAAAGACCAACGCCTGGTTGACCCGAAACCGACAAGGTCTTCGCTAGAATGAGGGTCACATTCCCTACAATCACCTAGCTCCCATTCTTAAATCTTTAACCCACAACTTCTACATTGGAAATCCATTTTCCAAGAACTCATATTCAATTCTTGGAAATATATTTTTCAAGAAAACCAAAAAGGCAAGTCTAAAGACATTATAAAATTAACAAAAAGTTTTTTTTAAAAATATGTGTTTCAGATATTTTCTCTGAGAAATTCTTACCAGCCGATGAATTCCCGATTGACTCATTTTTTAAAAATATCATACTAAGATCTTTTTGAAGCCTACATGGCTTCTCCAATGAAAAGGGTGAATATTATGGGATCTACTTGAATACATTTCTTTGCACAAGTGATAGGATGACAGGCTCTACTTAGGAGTCGCTTTTTTAGTGGAAGCTCATTTGGAACGGTCCGAACAGGTTCCTCAGCCTTCACTATAGGTATGGCGTAGTTCTTCAACCATTCAATCTTTTCTTGTTCGACAATTTTTTCAAAATTCATGGATGAGTTAAGGTGATCGTTGTTGAGAATACAACACTGATGGGTCTTGATGAGAGATTTTGTGCAACCAATCGCTAAATTCAATGTCAATCTTCTTTTTCTTCTTAAGATGATCCATCATACGATTTATTTGCGAAAGGGTTAGAAAGGTGGTCGTGTGTTGATATTTGGCTCGCTTCATCAACAAAATTCGTACATCCAAGATAGAAATTTCACGAGCCGTTAAAGCATCTTTATCTTTCAGAAATCGTTGCAGCATCGTGCCACCCACTAAATTATAACCCACACATTTCGAAACATCCGAGGCTTTCAAGTAAACAACTCCTTGGATGATACAAAACGAAAGCCTATAATTTTTATATTTGAAAGGAATACAGGTGGTAATCTTCATGATATCAAAAGTTGTTCCTTTCCCTTGTATGCTGTTTATATATATATACAGAGAGAGAGACTTTTTTCCTAGGTCATGGAAAGGTCATTTTTTTTCCTACTTAAAACGTGGTTTCATTCGGTCTTGGAAAGGTAATTTTTTTCTCTTTCAAAAGATGACGTCATAAATTTCTACGTAAGGCCCTGAAACCGACAATTAAAGCTAGAAGCGGCTCCATTAGAAACGAAGCCATGTCCCTGCTAGAGGTTTCCCTACCCAATCTATTTTGGGTGCCGGTGATTTGAAGACGCTCTCCGAAATTCAAAATCTAAAAGTTTTTTGGCAACTCTTTGTGCCGAATTTCATCCTCATTTACGACTAACAAAGTCAGTGTTTACTTTAAGTATGTTGTGGAATCATCGGAACTGCTCACTCAAAATATGGAGAGGAACTTAGTGGACTGTCAAGAAACTAAAGATTCCCAGCCCTTCTCTTGGAACCGAGTGGATCAAGTTTTAAGACCCATTCAAACGGGACGGAGATATACAGATTTGCGAATGAGTTTTCGATGGAAAAATATTTTTCTCACCAAGAGTTTTTTCGCGTTTGTCCTGAGAAGGACGGCCGAGGACGAAGCTGAAATTTATCAAACCACAGCATCCCTAATCGTCTATTACGAATTATCCTCCAGCTTTATCCCTGAACTTTTAAATCTGATCAACAAGGAGATATATTTCAAAGCGATCGACGAGAAGAAATTTAAGCGGTATGTGTTAAGAACTTTCCGGTATTATGCAGTTCCGCCGAAGACGCATTATATCATTTTAAGGACACAAAACAGCCTGTTTCTCGTCGACTGTTTGGGAGTATTCAAAAACGATCTTCCCTTCCAAAACCCGACGTTGTGTAAGTTGTATACTTCGTTTCGATGGACGATCTCTATAATGAGCAGCCTCCTACCCCCTATTTAGACGAAAGGAAAATCAATTTAAAAAGTTTTTTTTCGGCAAAAAAAGAGAGACATTGAAGTGATCACGATTGAGGATGAGGAGAATTATAAATTACCTTCTAAGTAACGCCTGAGTTACCAATAAATGCCTCTTTTGATGAATTCGGAACCTATGAAGGACCAACAAACGCTTGGCCCTTTCATGAATCCTCAAGAAAAGCCTTCTGTGGACACATGGGACGATTTTATGTATTTAGAGAATTTAGCGGACTTTAAGGAAGATGATAATCACGGAGTATAATGAAGAAGGTGAAACTCGTATTACCGCTTTTCCAAAAAACTGTCCACTTTTTGTGGCATAAATTATAGAGGGCGCTGCAATCACCAGTAGTTCGTCTTGTCGTAGTATTTTACATAGGTAGTAATACCGAAAATATTGCTTTGATATCAAATTCCATTATGAGTAAGTCGTATAGTGCAACCTGTTTCGTCCCTGGATGCAACAGTGGTTATAGAACTGATAGGCTGAAGAATAAAAGCTTGGGAATCAAGAATCCAAGTAGATTTAGAGCTCCAATGGTGAGCAACAATTATATCATGCCTGATCACAGTCTGACGAGTTTATATAACTTTACAGAACGTCTGGATTGTTAGTAAATAAGAGGATATTTACTGTATGGTTTGAAAAAAAGTGATAAATTGGAAATTAGTTAAATATCGCACATAACTTATGTGCATCTGCATTTCGTGCATGAAAGCATGCAGTCACGAGATTTTAAAGTTAAATCAATTTCTGAAATTATACAAGAATGATAGAATATTTGCCTTTTGATTTCATTAAAAAAAGAAGATAAACTCATCCCCCCTTGTTTTCCGTTTGAAGTATGTTTTTATAATAAATGGAAATAAAGACTATGCTGCTTAAAGTTAACTTACTTACATGGTTGAGTGAAAACATAACAGCAGAGAAGTGTAATGAAAAATTGGATTTTCCGTGAGATAAATTCAGCATATTAAATAAGTTATGAAAATTATGGAATCATGCCACCTAATCACATAAATGAATGGCTATTAAAAATTAAGATTTAAATCTTGGTACAGTGCTGGGTGAGAACGATTATGCATAAGGATTTTAAATTTGAATTTGTAAAACTATTCAAGTGTTACATGCTGCAATTAAATTTTAATGTGCCATTACAATTTTGATCATTAAATTTTTAATTTTCATCAAAGTAACGTAAAAAAAATTACATGCAACAAGTACATTTTTATTTTGTACGTAACTGAATTCTGTAATTTTTACATACTTGTTGAAACATATTTTGCACGATACTGTGCTGCAAGAAAAATGGGGACATGCAGTTGCTCACATTGCTTATCCGTCAGAATATTTACAATGGCACTGTTCATCTGTCAATAGGTTATTCTAATATTCTGCATTTTGGAAGAAATTTATCATTACCTTTTGATACGTTTAATCCAAGGCCATTCAGTTGGATATATCATATTATTTGTCTGAGCTTTTAACACAACTAAAACTTAAGATATGAGCATACCTATGAGACGTTGGAATAAAGCAAATAAAACAGAGTACTCGTCAAACGAAAAATGCCAAATTAAGATCATTCATTGTTAATGATATAGTATATGTGAACTTAAGGTTACATTCAAGCATAGGTTTTCTGAAACTTTTTGTGTTATTTCTTCTAAAGCAAGTGATGTAAATTATGTTATTTGTGCACTTGACAATGATTTTTTGTCAGCCACTTAGTATTCACATGAGTTACCTTCGTTTGGCTCCTAAAAAATTCTCCCACTCGTCAAGTTATACATCAATATAATCTTAGAAATAGACAGCACACTTAATTCTTTTTTTTGGAGACAAATTAATAAACAGAGATAAATCTGGATTAACATGTATTAGAATACTTAATCGTTATCAGTACAGCACATTTTACATGTTAAAAAAAGTAAAGTAAAGATCATTGACATTAACAAATCGTTGCCAAGAGAAGGAAAGTATAAAAGTGTTGCCACATATGTTGCAAAATACAAATGGGTTCAATTGTGTGAGCAGATTATTAGAGTTTAAGACTTGATCACCCATATCAATATCATTTCTAGATTCAACGACATTGCACCTAACATATACAAGTGCATAAAAGTTTTTGGTTTCAAAAGTGATTATAGTGGTTTATAATATTTCTTCATCCTGTATGCGATTTATCTAATTAAGCGCAACTGGGGATGTAAAAAATTGTATTTTGCTTTATCATAGAAATACTTCATTTACAATTCTCTACTGTGTACTTACCATATGGTATATTAGAAAATTTTACGTACCATATTTATATCCTTCAATTATGCATTTTGCATAAAAAGTTGCTTACATGAAGACTGAGAGTTTATATGAATGTATTTTTATATTGAATTATGGAATATTTAAATAAGTGGTTCTATGTTCTAATATTAGAAATTTTGTTTTTATCTATATGGCATGGTTTGGTGATACCTAAATGATAAATTGTTCTATTTAAAATGTAATTTATAATCTATGTAATATGTATTTTAGACTGTTAGCTCCATAGTGATTGTCTGCAAACTGAGAGAAATATTACGATTGGTTGTTCTCACTGTGGAATATTTTCATTGCATTTCCTATCTTGGGCATTGTCTGTACTTTTAATTTTATTATATCAAGAATCAAGAAATTCCACGTTTTTATTAAATTATCATGATTACTACCATTTCTAAATTCATTCTGGTCCTTAATTTTTTGACGGAAAATTTACATACTTCTTAAGTGTTTTTACCTTTTTTCTCATGCGAAGACATTATCTTTTTAAAGGTTTCTGTTTTGGCTTTCTAAATTTTTATCGTATTAGATGAACCGCTATTTTGATGAAGATAAATTTTTAACCTTTGATGATGTGGAGATAGAGGCTTCATGCGTAAATGCTCCCTAAATTAAACTTCCGTGATATTTTCATTAGTTGAGATGCTTAACTGTACTAATTTATAAATAGCAGCAATTAGTGAATCTCTTGGCCTTTTTGCACTTTTCATTATTTTTTCGCTTCGCTCTGGATTTTTGCTGCTTGTGCTCTTCTTGTTACAAATATGCCGTAGTTGGTTTTTCTTCGTCTTCTTTTGCAGTTAGCAGAGCAAGTGATATTATATTATGGTATTACTACTGGAAATGTTTTATGTACCCCCCAAAAAAATGTGATGATGGCTGCCATTATTTTCCAAATGCGAGAGACAACTCGTATACTTTTCCTTGAGTATGTTTGACTTTTTGCCCCCACTTACCGTACGAGAGATGTTGAATGCTGTTAACGAAGGCTGTGAAACTACACTAGGTGCAAAGGAATACAAATGTTTTAGGTGCCAGGAGGGATTCTACAGTGGCGGACTTCATGCAATCAATATGGAGCAAAGTCTGGTGAAAACTGATAAATAAACATTCTTTGAAAATGTATCCAGAACTCTCTCTTCTTTTCCTTTTATTGAACAGCTCACCATGACATGGCGAAGACCATAATCCTACCTTGGATAAGCCGCTACACTACTAAAATATTCTTTTAATACCACATACACACCACGATAATTACCCCACAAAATATCAATTAAAATTGAATTATGATTTTAAGCCATAAGCTGTTTGTAAATATTACTGAACAAAATTTCCAATTCAGACCTTAAATCTTGTTAATTAAAATTTTTATTTTATGCATTTCATATTTTACATGTTATGCAATATTTAATAATATATTAATATACACAGATACTATATCCAACTTTCAAATATATGTAATTCTAACTTCCATTCATTAATGTAATTTTTTAAAAAAACATATTGTTCAACAGTATGCCCTTAGTGAAACTTCAGGATATGCCCAAATACTGCACATTTTACTTACAATAATATGCTAACTAAAGATCTTGAAGAAATATTATTTAAATGTCTGTTGTTTTCAGCTTGCTTATTTGAATCTTGAAAAATTGAAAATATTGCCACTTTAAAATGATATTTTTAAATACCGCATTAGGTATATTTACTGCGAGCCATATGAGCTAGAAATAAATGCACAGCTATGTCTTGAATAACGAAGAAACACTAATTTTTAATGAAATAATTTCATAGCAAAGTTTTTCCTATTTTTTAATTTACCATTTTGAGCAAGTCATTTTAAATATAAGATTTTGTAGTTTATATATAATTTCTGAAATATTTTTTTCTTACGGTTAGCAGCCTGTAGTAACTAATTAGCTTAAAATTACTTTAGGTATAAAATTGAAATTTACAGATCAGGTCACAATTTCTTTTATGTTTAAAGAAAAATCTTTTCACTTTTTGAATTACTAATGGTAAATATTGAAGATGCTAGACTATGATCTGATGTTTTCAATTTACCTTTGTTTTACTTACATTGGTCTCCTTGTTTGATAATCTGACATTTCCTTTTTGTAGCCTACATTCAATTACTTCACTGATATATTGTTTGATTGGTTTCTATTCTACATAGTCAAATTTGTATCAATGCCTGATGCAAAACAAAATAAGAATAAAGCATAAACAAATTAAATCTTTCTTTTTTTGATCGTCAACTTAGATTTAAGAAATATCTTCTTTATAGTACACAATTTTTTTAATAAACTGAGAGAATGAGTATATCCCAAAGGTTCAATAGTGTTAAGTTTTTGTATCTAAAATTAATATGTACAATAGTGGTGAGGTGAGGAGTCATGAAAATTTTAAGAAAAAGCTCTTAATTTATCCTACGAAAACAAAATTCTAAAGTAAGATGAAATGTGTTATTTTTATCAAAAACAGAAAATACTGAGAATTATACATGAATGAGAAAACATTTTGAAATAAAAAAGAAATCGTTAAAAGTTTTAAAAAAAATCTTAATATATTAGATAAGATAACCTCTTCAGGATGTCGGATCATCAAAACTAGGTCTTTTAAAAATTCTAAATGCAGGAGTTTGTTTTAAAAGTCTTTATGTACTATCATTTGACAAAAAATTCTTACATAAAGCTAAAGAGTTCTTAAAAGCTTTCAAATTGCATGCTGCGATCATGATCCAAGCACATGGTTGATTATTAATTTTTCAATATATATAGCTTTACTAATATAATTTAATTCTTGCTGATTTGGAGTAAAATGAATGATTTAAAATGATTTATTTCATTAATGTTTCCTAGTTAATCTTCTAATTGTAATATTGAATAAAAACAATGAGCTGGGGAGTGCCAAATTAAATGTAAAAAAAGAAACGTTTAATTGTAACTTCCAGTTCTCTTTCCAACACTTCAATTCAATTCAGAGCAAATTGCAATTAAATTTTTTAAATAATAGTTTTCCATATGATTTCGAACTATTATATAATTATATAGACATGTAGACATTCAGCAGCAGTACTTTCTAAGCCACAAACAAAAAGAAGAAAGGGTTTAGTTTGATTTATTTAACTACACCAAAGAATGGACCTGAAAAAGCACCAAAGAACCTGAAAATTGAACACAAATTTAACAAAGGAGTCACTCCAGCCTCCTACAGCTCACCCCTGTATGTAACAATATAAAACAATACTGTTAAGATTGTTTCAGGATTATTTATATAATTACTGTTACATTTTTATTGAATTTTTGTGATTTAATGGAACTTGTGTCTTTCACTGCGAGTCCTTAATAATTGAAAAAGAGATATTAGATTGAAAATAAAAAAGTAAATAATTACTGCAAGAGAAAATGGACTTAAGTTTTACATAGGTAATGATATTTTTAAATACCGCATCAGGTATTTTGATATTAAACTGGTAGTTTTGCAACAAATGTAATTAGACTCTATTGATAAATAATCGGTTCAATAAATGAAAATAAAAAATAAAGCATCTGTTCCAGTAAAAGATAACACATGCAACACATTTTTCCCAAAAAAGCTACATTTACCCTTTTGAAACTTTACACGAGAAAACATCATCTCATTATAACTGTGCTAAAATTTTTCTAAACATAAGAAATTCATCTTTTAGGCTATTGAGTGGGATATAATGATTTACTCTGAAAACTTATTAACTACACTTACTTTTGGAAAAAAAAACTTGTGGGTAATGACAGTAATATATAATTTAACCATGGCCAACAGCTCAATGTCTGCATACATATCTTTGGAAGGAAAAGAGTTTGGCACATGTATTTTTAAAACACAAAAGATCGGGATTATTTTTTTAGTTAAAATACTGCATTTATTGATTAGAAGTTAGTTCAAGCAAGACAAATTAAAGATAGATTGAATTAGTTTGAATATATTTTTTACTCTTTATATTTAATTATGAATAATGTAAAGAGAGTTCAGAATACTTAACTGAATTTTATTTTAAAATTTTGTCAAATCAATTTGAAACATAATTCAGTTGTTCTCAAATAACAAAAGATATTGAAATTTTTAACAAAAAATGATAAAAATATCAAAATCAAAATTGACGTCTGATTCACAAAAAAGAATAAATCAATATCACATTTTTAACAAATGTCATAATGAGTTATTCTTTTAAAATGACAAAATTTACTGTCTGAAGGAAAAAATTCTATCAGCTTTATTAAAATTCCGCCACAGTTTATATTAAGTTGGTATCTAAGCATTTTAAAAAGTGGGAGACGGGAAGAACCAATTCTAATTAAATTTAACATATATACAGTAAATATTATTACTAGTAATATGATTATTTTTCTAAAGGGGGGCTGAAAAATATCTTCAAATTAGCCATTCATAAAATATACTACAAGCCTTACAGCATGAAATCTGTAAATTAATTTTATAATAGTAAAAAGCTTTCAAATTGCATGCTGCATTTTTTGGCATTCTTTATTTGAGGAATAAAATACAATCATTAGTGAATAGAATATTATCCGACGAACTTAAAAATGTGTACTTCAGTAACAACTTCTTATCGAAAGTCTCTTCGGCAATAGCCCTATGCCTGTCTAATGCAGAAAATTTTTTTTCGAACGCTGATAATAAAACAATCCATCGCATAAAATCATAAACATTTCTTCGTAATTAGGAAGTTTAGCCGATTGGCGGCTCAATAAATGCTTACATTTGAAATGGCACAGATGCAACAGCAGCGCCATCTAGTGAATCGCGACATTTTTGGACCCATTTTTCTACTAGGCAGTTTCACCTCCTTTATTATACTCCGTGATATTATTTATTGGTGAAGATTGCTTAGATCATTTGACTTCAGATGAAACAGAAATGTTATGGAATAGTATTTCTTAGCTTATATCGGATATATCTCAAGAATTTATTTTTGTATAAATTATATGGTTGTAATAAAAAAAATATTACCAATCTTGTAGTGTTCATATAAAAAATATACCTTTTCAAGATTCATTGATTGGCCCGTCAGATTTCAAGATGGTTTCCCATTTAAAGGGAGATGTTCCAAACGATTCCAAGAGAGCCATTTCCATTTTAGTTTTTCCTAGATTCAAAGAGTTCCAAAATGGTTTTCCAATGCAGAGAGCTTGTGTAGAGAGTTCATTTCCATTTTCCAAGATGGGGGAGGGGGATCTAAAATGGTTTAAAGAGAGATTGTGTAGAGAATCCGATTTCCATGTGTCCATTTTATCGTTTTTTTTTTAATGGCTCAAAGAGAGATTGTGTAGAGGATGGGTTTAAAAAGAGAGATCGTGTAGTTTATAAGATGGCTTTCCTATTCAGAGATCGTATGGGGTATTTGATCTATAAGCTTAGGGACAATATTCTATACGAACATAAGATTCTGTCTAAGTGACCATTCGTATTAAGTTACTTCGGTGCGAAAGGTGTTCCATAGAAAATTAGTAGTGTTAAACGTTTTTGAGCCATTTCACCATGTCAAGCTTATTTTCAATTTGCGCGCATTTAGGAACATAAAAGGTCTTTCCTCTTCCTGGTTTTGTTATAAATCGTGGTTATCGGAAACACTGATACCGAATCCTTCTCCCGTTTGTGCTGTACCGAAGTTCTGTTGAAAATTTGAGAAATCTGCCTAAATTATAAGGTGAAATTATAAGTGGTATCATTATACGTGCAAATTATGAATCTTCTGTAATTAACGTATTTGGGGCAAAAATTAATAACTTTACTTCCCGTTTGTTTAATTTTGAAACAGATTTCGTAAATTATAAATACATGCAATATATTAAAAAATTTAAATGAAGGATTATTTTATAAGTAGTATCAGTATTCAGTATTATTTAGCTACGGTTTGGCATCAGTTGAAATAGGCATGTTTTCGGATGGAGGGAAATTCAATTCTTTTGGTGTTTGAAGGAAGGAGCGAATAATCTGTATTGTTAATTATTTTATCCATAGTGTATTGTGTTATTCATAATGTTCAACAATGGTGTTATCGATTATCTATATACTCGTGTTCTTCATGAAAACATTATGAGTTCTGGAGTAAATATGCAAGACATTATAGTAGGAATTGAAAACATGAAAGAAGTGTATACCCGCAATCCTGCATGGTTAACATCAGAATCAGCTCCTCTGGCTGATTTTAATGAAGTTGCCCATCGTTGCGCCTATATACATAAATATGCTGCTTTGCATACAGCTATCGTATATGATGTAATTAAAAGGGCATTAAATAATAATTATATGCCTTTCAAAAATATGGTACTAAGATCAGATTGCTTAAGAATATGCAGTTTAGGTGGCGGGCCAGGTTGTGATGTATTGGGTGTGCTAGCTGCAATTCATGAAATTTTCAGTTTTTTGCGAGTTTCTGTTTCAATTATAGATATTATGATAAATTGGAATCTTACATTTTTGTCCATAATAAATGAATTGCAGTTACCGACATATGGAACTTTAGGCCAGAGTTTTAATCCTCAGTATTTTGATTGGAACTATATCAGCTCGAATTTAATGGGTGAGATGAGTGAACAAGTTCATGAAGCAATTTCTGCAGCAGACTTGATCACTATGATAAAGTTTGTATCAGCAGCTGCTTGTAAGACTACATCTGACATGATTAAGGTATTATTGATATTTAAAGTTATGTATTATGTGCTTATTTGTTATACAAGAATCTAAAAAAAATAAGCATTGACTGCTTGAAAATTGCAGTTTCTTAAAAATTGCACAACTTTCGATAACATTATGAGATATTAGCTTGGAGAAAAAAGAGTTCATGAATTTGCTTTCATTATCAGTGCATATATGTATTACACAGCTTTTAGTTTGCAACATTATTTTATGGATGACAACTCTGAAATGTTTGATGGATTCTTTTTTTATTTAAAGCAGCTGTTATGTTTATTGCTGTAGTATATATGTTCTATTTCCTTCATAAATGGAAATGCTACATTACTGATCTAAATATGCGGTTTCTTATCATTTCTTAAATACATTCCCTCATTGCACTTATTGCAAAGCTATCCTGCTTTGCATTCAGTGGCCCTTCCGTAACCGGCTCTTGGCGAAATTAATTACACATATCTGTGTTAATCAAAATATATGACATGAATATGAACCAGTTTTCCACATAATGCTCTCCATGAAGTCCTCTATACCCTTAAGCAGATAGCTCTTCAGTGTTATGCTATAATTTACATAATACAAATTCTAAAATTAAGACCATGGGCCATCTTCCCTTCTTCTGTTTAACCAAATACATATTTACTATAAAGCATGTATGAATACATTTATAGTTAGTTATACATAGATAAATTTACCAAAATCTAAAAATGACTTTGATTTCAGGTAAATTGATGTAACAATATTTACTTTTATTGGTTCGACTCTAATGCTGATATTTTTGTTTTTTATTGTATTAAAGTTAAAGAAATTAATTTTTTTATATTAATCTCAAATGGTTAAGTTTATTTAATAATGGCAAAATACACAAAGGCTATCTGCCTAAAGGGAGGGATACCTTTGTGGAGGCATTTCTCCTGCAACCTGAAATGAAACGCTAATTATTTGTATTCAACTAAAATAAAACTATGATTTTTTTATTATTATTTATATAAACTATAAAATTAACAACTTGATGCATATTGTTAAATTAAAAATTAAAGTTTTTTAAATAAATTGATAATAATTTTACCTGGTCATAAAAACAGAACAAACAATATAGGCACTCAGTAATTTGTCCAGACACTTTATTATATTTAAAATCAGGGAAATTAAGCAGCCTTAATTTAGCATAGATTTTTAAAAAACTTTATCAGTTTTGAGGGCAGTCTGACACAGGTCAGTCTGCTTCAGAAGCAAAAATAATTTTGGCCGATTTTTTCTTTCCATCTCTGAAAAAAAGAGAATAAAGGTTTTAAACATGTATTTAAAAAGTATTATTACTGGCTGATTGGTAAGCTAATTAAATGTCATATATCATAACGTAATTAGCTTCTACTCACTTGACTGGAAGACAAAAGTTTTGGAGTATGTGTTTCACATGTTTTTCAGTTGATATAGCATATTGGTTTGCAACGCTGTTAGTTCTGTTCCTCTTTTCTCATCATCTGTCAGAATGTCGTTCCTCCTTTTATAATTTCTTTTTTTTTTATATACACTCCATATAATGTATTAAATTGAATTTATATACTATTTCAAAAATGCTAATTAATATGTTATTTGGATTAACAAAGTTTGATAATAAAACAATATAACATATATTATAATGTGATTAGCTTCTGCTCACTTGACTGGAAGATTAAAATTTAGGAGTATGTATTTCACATGATTTTCAAGTGATATAGTATAGTGGTTCTCATCAGTTTTTGGTGGTGGTTCTTCTTTCTCATCATGTGTCAGAATGTCATTTCCCCTTATATTTTCTTTTTTATATGCTCTATAAAGTATGCTAAATTGAATTTACATACTATTTAGAAAATGCTGTTTGATATTTTTTTCATACTTAATTGAAAATTTGAATGCTATTTAAAGACTACCTTTTGATGCATTTTTTTTTTTTTTTGCATATTATTCATTTCGATATACAAATACATATAAACTCGATTTGTTATATTTGAGGTGTATTTATTGTTTATAACACATAAAATATTGGTAATCCATTGTTTTACTGCTATGGAATAGTGATAAATTGTCAAAGTTTATCATAAACCCATCAAAAAAGAGCTGACGGTGTCAATATAAGAGCTGTGAGTAAGCAGGTTAATGTATTTTATTTTATCAAAATAATGTAAACAATTTTTAATGGACTAAAGATGCCACATTACAATTTTCCCA
This sequence comes from Stegodyphus mimosarum, assembly GCA_000611955.2. Taxonomy (NCBI): domain Eukaryota; kingdom Metazoa; phylum Arthropoda; class Arachnida; order Araneae; family Eresidae; genus Stegodyphus; species Stegodyphus mimosarum. The sequence continues at coordinate 402,601 of KK118198.1, read as the reverse complement.
TTTTATCGAGTTTTAACGAAAGTTTCCCACCACCACAAATATTGTCTGCACAAACAGTTGATGTTGCTATGTTTAATCATATTTTTCAAACGATTTTTGGCATTTGAAAGAAAGAGACTTGCTTTAGAAAACTGTGTTGTGAAATTTGTAAAAAAATATCGTTATCATTGAGTGCAATGTGTCTGAAATGGAACTATCACGCTACCAGATTAGAACCATCATTTACTTCAAGTTCTGTTGCAAAAAGTCAGCTACAGAATGTCACCAAAGCATGTGTACAGCCTGACACTGTGAAAGTATGATATCGAAAGTTCAAAAACAAGGACTGTGACATTCAAGTTGCAGAACACTCTGGGCAGCCTACTGACGTTAAAAAGGCCCACCTGCAAGAACTTATGGAGGGAGATCAGTATGCAACCACTCGGAAGCTTGTTGATTTAATTAGATGTTAGTGCCATGTCCAATTGGTCACACTATGCATCATATTAACTTTATGTATGTGCAGTTGCTGGGTGCCACAAGAGCTTATTCAAGCAGATAAGGACAGACTGTTTGGGCCTCCACTAATTTGCTTGAATATCAAAGCAAGGACAAAATTCTGGACTGAACAGTTTTTTTGTGATGGAAAGTGGATTTACTTCAACAGCAAATGCTGAAAAGGGGTTGGTCTGGGTCCAGTGAGCCCATCGGCAGCATCGCAAAGCGCAATTTAACTAAAAAAAAAACAATCATACTTTGTATCTGGTGGGATTGCTGTGGTATTATTCATAGAGTATCTGGAAAAATTTAAAACCCTCGATGCTAAGATGTACAGCAAGATGCTAGTCCATTTTCACGCTGCTATTGACGAAAAACGTTGAACTGAGTTCTGGTGCAAAAAGGTAATTTTCCATCAAGATAATGCAAGACTGCACGTATCTGCATTAACCGGCTGGACTCTATCTACTCAAATGAGATCTTTAGCCACACTCACTGTATAGCCTTGACATTGCTTCTTTGAACCTCTAACTTTTTCCATACCTGCAGCTACATCCTGTTGGTGCTATTTTCCATTCTGCACAGGACGTCCAAAATGAGATTGATCTGTATTTGGACTCACAATCGCCAAGTTTCTGGGCTGAAGGCTTTGAAAAACTGCCATAATGTTGGCAGGAAATCATGGATTTGGGTGGTGATTACTACCTGCACTAAGGGTACTGCTTTTATGTTTTTTACCCTAGATTTATTAAAAGTGTTTTTTGATGGAAATTTTTCATTACAACTGGATATATATATTATATCCATATCTTTAAATCTACACTGGTTTTGAAAGGTTAAGTCTGACTGAAAAATCATGATAATTCAGGCCTCTTGGATTATTACTAAATTGTTGTTTCATTTATGATTACCTGAGTAGTTGAATGGGTACTTATGGAAAATCCTGTCGACCATAAGAGACGGCGCTGATCGTGCCAAACCAAAAAAACCATTTACTAAATACAAGAAAAAATGTATTCTTATTTATTTATATTTAGTTTATATTAATTAATCGTCATTAATTTATATTTAATTTTTCATTAAAAATTTCCAGTATTTTTTCGATAATATCGCCATATTGTGGCCATTAACACAATTTTTTTAGGCCGGTAAGATTCCATAACTTTGGAAATATTCAACAGCATGCTCTTCTGTAGTAGGCAGGTTCCATTTTTTATGTTATTTCATTGTTTGATTTAAAATGTAGTTTATTGAGATTATATGCTTTTTGTTAGATGCTTCTTTGACTTCTTAAGTGAACATAGATTGATGTGTACATTTACAAGATCAAGGGAGTGCACAATGCCTAGTTTGTGCAATTCTCTGATTTTTTTAAATTTTTTTTAAGTAAAAATAGGTTGATGTGTATATGGATACTGAGTTTGTGCAATTCTTTGACTTTTTATTTTGGATTTGTGTAGCATCTCCGCTACACAAAGCCAAAATAACAAGTCAAAGAATTGCACAAACTGGGTGTCCATGTACTGCCAAAAATCGCTAATTATTGCCAAGGGGCACCCGTAAATGTATTTTTACTGGATATTTTACAAATAAAAGCAAAATGCATTGTGTATGGCTATCACTTTATGGAAATATCATTCAGCTGAAAACTACATATTTAGGAGGGAATCAGCATTCAATGTATGATTGTATATTAAACAATTTCAAGGTAGCTGAAGTGTAAAAATAAGTTTGAGGTGACTTTTACCAGCAGAATTGTATTATAGACAGGTCAACGACAGTCTGATGTTGCAAGATAATAAATGTTGACCATTTTGTGGTGAACCAGGTGTGGAATCAATTTCTAAATACTGTTTCAGTCAGCTACAACAGTTTGCAGAAGCTAGCATAAAAGAGATCTGTATGCTAGGGAACTGGCATTGTGTGTTTCACTTACCTCACACCATGAGTTTGAATTGGGCACATAATGACATAAACTAGTCTGAAAGTTGGTAAAGGTCTGTCCTGTTCACTGATGAGTCCTGCTTTGCATTACAGAGTGATTCTCAGTGTGTTTCATGTGGTGTTGCAATTGGCTTCTATATGCTACATTTTGCAAGTAGGTAATGGTATTCTTATATTGCCTGCCGTATGCACTAATTTCTTGGTGAAGAAACTATAGCCTAAATGGAATGGCGATCATGCTCTTCTGACCTTAATCCTACTGAATATGCATAGGATGCCCTCAAGAAATGTGTAGCTGGCACCTAAACAGTATATGGACTGCTTTATGTGATTCATGGGCATTGCTACTGATGCAACTTATTGACATCATAAATGATATGAAGTATTTCTATTCAAAATGATCATATTTACTGTTGAAAAATTTCGTTGTATTTGATTTGTGTGTTTTCATTTAGGAGGTATTATGTTCATATTGATATCATAAAACGCAAATAACATTTTCTTGCGTTTTTAAGTTACAAGTGGTGTTAATAAATATTATCATCTAGTTTTGTCAAATTTACTTGCATATTTTTTGAGTTATCAATAGTTTTTCTGTTTATTACTTATCTTTTGGAAACCAGGGCATGTAAGCACTATGTTTACAACAAATACATAATTGTTGTAAACATAGTGCATAGTGTATTAGTGGGCCACATAAAATTGCTTTGGGAGCCATATGCACCTCTTGGATTGTACAAATAATGCATAGTTAAATGGCAAGGTGATAGTGAAATATGCTATTGTACAGAATGTCAAAATCACTTTGACCAGCCAATATTATTTCTATATTCCTTATTTTTGACAACTATATTCAACTATAGACTCAATTATACTATTTTAACCAGTAATTTGTAGTGATGTTAAATATATACAGTCCAAAATTATTAAATTTTCCACAAAGGCCAAAAATTGAAATTCATAATTAATAAGTTTCAAATAATCCTATAAACGCAACAAAGAATTTAAAAAAAAACATTAAAACCAAAACTTTTCAAACAAGGAAAATCCCGTTTAAAAGAATTAATGAAATTTAAAGAAAACTGAACATAACAGAAGAGGATCAACCAACTTTAATGCCACTTCATCAATGGGGGGGGGGAGAGGAACACTGAAATCAATTGAAATCTCTCTTCTACTAAAATCCTTGCTTTTTCTGTATGCAGAATTAGCCGACAAACCATTTCAATGTATTTTAATTATAATAGTTCATCCGAAAATTCTGTCCCTTCCCCAAAGTAAGGAAAAAACAATATCAATAATAACAATAACAATAATTTTAATTACAGTCTTGTACCTTAAATAAAGAGAATTAATTCTATTTTATTTAAATTGAAAACATAAGTGAAATAATAAGAAACTTCAGTAAACAATTTTTCTTTAAACATATAGCATATAATCCAAGGGATTTAAAACATTATTGAAATTATAAAACATAGTTGAAAAGACCTAATTAAAACTCACAAGAAGTAATTAAAATCTTCGAGCACTCTCACTGGACACCAATTGAAACTATGAGATTCATTACAGTAGGGACATACAGGTTTGCCATTTTGGCTTCATTGGTGAAACTAAAAGACCTTGGAGAGAAAGTAACTGCTCAAAAGGCTAAAATTTGGAACAAAAGATGAAATTTTGAAACCAAAAGGAAAATTTTAAAAAGATTCATACTTTTAAAAAGTATTATAGGGCATAGACTACTGCAGGTTTCTTTAATAGACTATTAATGAATTTTAAAGGAATTTCGTTATCTTTTAAAATTCTATTGAGAATTAGAATTTCTTCTTTTCGTGCTTCTATTTCAGTGAAAACTTTTTTAATTCTACTAATTTAGTTTGCACTGAAATAGAAACACAAAAAGCAGAAATTCTTATTCTCGCCAAAATTTTAAAAGATAATGAAATTCTTTTAAAATTCATTAATAGTCTACTAAAAAAAATCTGTGCCCTACTTTTTAAAAGCATGAATTTTTTATTTGAAAGCTCCAAAAGAGAAAGATGTTTTAAATATATAGGGTATATAAGATTTTATTTTTCATGTATTTATTATTATTTTTCTCTTAATTACTATTCTATTACTAAACAAGGACCTTATATATTCAAAGTCGTCATGATAAAGCCCATGACATGAAGACTTTTTACTTTTTTAATGTAATTCCGCTACTTCCTTTTTCAACCTTTTCCTGTAATTTTATATAACAATATTAAAAAATCTAAAAATCAACCTTATGGATTTTTCTACTTATAGCTACAAAACAGTTATTAAATTTTTTTTTATCTCTTTTTGGACACCTTTCTGTGTTTTTTTTTTTATAGACTCCGAAATTGATTTTAAAGCGTAATTAAAGTTTTACATTGAATGATTTTCTTTATTCCAATTTTTGTTTTAAAAGAGTCAGAATTTACTAGAATTTCATTGAAATATTTAAAAGTTTTTCTTTTGGTTTCAAACTTCTATCTTTTGTTCCCAAATTTTAGCCTTTTAAGCGATTACTTTCTCGCCAAGGTTTTTTAGTTTTGCAAATGAAGCCAAAATAGTAAATCTGTACGTCGCTACTGTAACGAATCTCATAGTTTTGACTGGTGTCTAATGAGAGTGCTCAAAGTTTTTAATTACTTTTTGTGAGTTTTCATTAGGTCTTTTCAACTATGTTTTATAATTTCATTAACAATTTAAATTCTTTGGATTATATGCTATATGTTTAAAGGTAAAGAATTTTGATTTAAATTTTTCACTGAAATATTTTATCATTTCACTTAACATTTTCAATTCTTTAAATAAAATATAATTAATTCTCTTTATTTAAGGTACAAGATTCTAATTAGAATTTACTTTGTTTTTTCCTTACTTTGGGGAAGGGCCAGAATTTTCGGTTGGACTATTATAATTAAAATACATTGAAATGGTTCGTCGGCTAATTCTGCATACAGAAAAGCAAGGATTTTTGTAGAAGAGAGATTTCAATTGATTTCGTTCCTCCCCCCCTTCTGACAAAGTGGCATTGAAGTTGATTGAATCCCTCTTCTGTTATGTTAATTTTTCTTTAAATTTCATTGATTTTTTTAAATGGGGTTTTGCTTGTTTGAAAAGTTTGGTTTTATCATTTTTGTAAATTCTTTGTTGCATTTAAAGGATTATTTGAATTTTTGGTGTGCTGTATTTGCTGATAAAACAATATAAATTTTTAATAAAAAAGTTCAGTGCTTTAATGAACCCAATTCTTTTATTTCGTTTTTGTGTGCACATACTAGAATTTTATAGTGCATACTTGTAGCGATATAAAAATATCACAGAGAAACTTTATTTTCAGTGATAATTACAAAAGTTATTTCATGAAGTTGAAAGAATAACAGATTCAAGCTAATTCAATTATGCATTTAACATGCAGAGTTTAGAATTAGATAGTTTAAAGAATAATGGAAGGAAGTTAATTTTTTAAAATCAAATTAAGACGAATAAATGAGCATGGCATATGTGCGGCTAAATTCTCTCACCTCCCAAATCATGTTCATAGGTTTGTTTTCAGCACAATAATCAGAAACTTCTAATAGGCATTATTCATAAAATTCTTTCAAAATAGAATATTTTGTTTCTGTATTTTATATATATTGTAATTGAGTATTTTCCTATACTGAGGCTATCTTTGATAAACATCTTTTCTGTCTTCCAGGAGATTTTCAGGTCAATGAAGCCTGGTGCAATAGTTTTATACGTTGATAATGATGTGGGGAAATTTCATGAATTAATAAAACAGGCAGCTTTTTCCTGCAATTTTGTCGCTGTGTTTGGCCCCTTCAAACGTGAGCATTATCGTATTGAAGATTTTAAGGAAAAAAGGTTTGGATATACTTCTTGCTTTGATATTAAAGTAACTATTCACATGTGGCAAAAGCCAATGAGACATCTTCTGTCTCCAACCTCAAGATCAACATTAATTTCTAATATGCAATGTGGTAAATCTCATAGTTTCTCATCCTTTACTGATATGCTTCCTTCCGAGTCCAACCCTCTGTCTAATGAATATCCATTCATCAGCTTGCCAATGAATAATGAAGCATGCTTATTTTCTAAGGACCAAAACAATAATTGTAGCTTATTTTCTGAGGACCAAAACAATAATTGTAAGACACCCTCATTCTTTGCTAATAACATGCCTTCAATAAGGACTTATGAATCTAATGGTTACCTATCACGGCATCTGTCAAAAAAGAAAAATGAACAAAATAGATCTTGCTATAAGGAAAAGAGAACTGAAACTTCATTTGCATCTAAAACATTTAAGTCTTTGTCATTTTCTAGTAGAAATAACTCCAGGAGAGTGCAATCTAATTTAAAACCTTCATTATGCAGAAAAATGTTTAAAAATTCATCATCGCAAAGTTTGTCAAGGAATTCATCTTTTCAGCAGAATAAGTTATTATCTAATAAGAAAAATAATACATCAAAATTACGGCCATGGTTAGCTAATTTTTCAAATAGGATAACTAACTTTTGCTCGTTTTCTTATAAATGCCGTCCGCAAGTACATCATAGAACATCCTCTCCCTATTTACTGAGATACAGAAGCTTTAATGATAGTTCAGACAGAAGAGTAATTGTAACTGAAAGTTTAAATCACGAGACAGACAGAAGAGTTAATGGCACTGAAAGATTTGAAGAGAGGCCATATAGAAATGTCATTAATGGCATATCAGATACAAGAGTCGTATTGTATAACTGAAAATTCATATTTTTGTCCACATTTGAAATTTACTGTTAGTTAATAATTTCTATATATTGTTAGTTACTAATTGCCAAATTTTCACAAGATAGTCATTTTTTTTTTTAATCTTTGAACTTCAAATTAGATTGGGGAAAATAAAGCTAATTTTGTACATTTGAACGAAAATAGCATTTTTAATTAGCTGCTAAATCCCTATACATGATCTTAAATATATATATATATATATTAAATGCAAAGTTTTTGATCAGCAAATGCACACGTTTTGCAAAAATGGGTTGCATTTTAACTGTATATTTATGCCAGTTTTACAGTTTTTTTTAGTCCAAAGAGATTTTGTCCCTGAATGACAATTGTTTTCGTTTTGCAATTTTGCATCGGAAACATTAAATGTCGGCTCACTTTTCAAATTGTTGCCACCAAATATTGCAGCCCTGTATTATATTTAAAGAAATTAAATAATGAAGAATGTACATAAATGTATGTATGTTTCTCGCATTGTGATAAAACGACGGTACCTAGAGCCTTTGAATTACGTAATCCTGCTGCAAATATGGGCATCTGGAAGCCCAAATTTGAAATTTGGAATTTGTTTTATTATCGATTTTATATTTTGTAAAACTTTAACGAATTTTGGATTAACAAACTCAAGGATTTTAAGCAAGCAATGGTAACGTTGCACGGAAAAACAGTTTTATCTCCAGCGCGTGAGACTGTGTATAGGAACTGTGCATAGGAAATTCTAAAGATATGCTCAGTTTAAAATTATTTTGTGATATTGTTCTTTAACTGTGTTTTATGGTTTAAGTGTGAAGAACATGATACTGAATAAATAAAGGTAACGCATAAAATGTTAAAAAAATGCTGCTTTGGACGTAATTTAAAATCTGAAACTTTTCTGATTTTCTTCCCCCCCTTTTTTTTAAAAAAAAATCTTGTATTGCAAAACGAGCAAAATCATTCCCAATGTTTGGCATATTACTTTATTAAAGCCCTTGCTGAGTATTTTACAGAATTTGAGATCTGCTCTTTGATATAAAGTTATAAAATTGTTAAAGTTTTAGTTAAGTTAGTGATTACTTATGAGTGTTTGCATAATAGTAAGCAGTTGTCACAATTATATTTGCATCCAGTAAATAAAATATCATTATTTGGTACTCTCCAATCTGTTCTATCATTTCAGTAAATTTTTTTATCATATGTTATAGCTGTATATAATGAAAAATTAAAGGAAAAAAAAAAAGGGAATATATGTAAAAAGCAGTTCAAAACCTTATCTAATTGCATGCTAATAGCAGCAATAAGTAGTGGCAAAAATGCAAAATAATATATATATAAGATAAAAAATTTCAAAGCAAACTACTAATTTTACTTGGCTATAACCTTTTATTTTTTAATTTGGTGGTTTTCTCTCCCTATCTTAAAACTAGCACTATAAAACTAAAACTGTGTCATTCTAATTCATCATGAGATCCTACACAGCCCTTAATGCAGATACCTCTTGACCAATCATCAAATTGTAAAGCAAAACTTTTTGACTCCCTTCCTCTGAATTGGTGCGGCACTTTCGCTTACACTTTCCACCAGGCCAGATGTTTTGAGGCTAGCTTCTTTGTTCACTGGATATATGCCAAACTAACAAAAATGCAGGATGCGTAAGACGCCCGTCTGTATGGGAACCGAAAATTGTGAATCCAGGATTGCCTTCCTCAATAAAAATTATCTTGAATTCAGGCATGTCTGCCAAGTTTGTTTACTACGCATCTGTTATGCTACCACCAAGTTCAAAATCATTCATATCATGTCATATAGATACATATACATGCATAGCACACATGTACGTACATACACACTAAAGTGCCCTTACATTATCACCACCCATTTAATATGAAGTAGGACCATCTTTCGCCTTCAAATTTGGAAAATTTTTCAGGAAACAGGAATTTTTAAAAACTGCAGAATAATATTGTTCCTTTTTTAAATTTTGCTAATTATTTACCTTTATGCAGTTTTAAATGAATACATAGGAGAGTTAATATAGTTTTAAAAGAAAGACATAAAGAAACTCGAAAGAAAAACATATATTACAAGTTAATATATGTTTTTCTTTCAAGTATTGAGAATTTAAAGTTAGATCGCCAGTTAAAAGAATTTCCCTATTAATAATTTATACATACAGTTGCTGAAATCAGTCACACAATTTCATACTTATATTGATGTATTTTTATACTGGTATATTTTTCCACTGTTCAGAATGTTACATGCGTGTTGCCAAACTATCTAGTATAGATACTTAAATCAGTCACTTAAAGTTTTGTAAATAAATTACATTTTTCAAGTTTTGGTATTTTTTAAAACTTTTGATGAAAGTGAGGATCAGTTGGCCTTACAGAGACTTTAAACCATTCAATTTTATTATATGATGATTTTTTTCAATTATTAATTTTTCTATGTGTGTTGTTTAACTTTTTGAACATAGTGAAATATGTGGTTCTGAAAGCAGTAACATGATGAAAATGTAGAATTATTGTGAAATGGTAAAAAATATTGGTTCATTTTTATGTATTTGCAAGATATGTAACTATATTTATATTTGAAACAAATACTGAAAATAAAAGCAATATGTAGTTAATCAAAGCAGCATATATTGAAATGTCATAATCTGTATTTTACATCTATCCTTCTTTCATTTCATTTTTATATATATCTGAATTTTACCTGCCGAATTAGGTTGTAATCAAATAGATGGAAATGAAAATTTTCGGTATTGTTCTGTTATCAGGACCATATTCAGAAATATATGTATTCATGCATGCATCTAGATATGTATGTATGAATGTATATGTGTATCACATACACATATATGCATACACAAGTACGTACATATATATATTTCTGAATCTGCTCCCAATAACAAGAGTACCAAATTTTGTGTTATCATTATGGAACACTTAGTATTACTTTTAAAAGTCATAACATTTCACTGTTTAAGAACTTTCAGATCTGTAATTTGTTCTATAGGTATATATTTTTACAAGTTTTAGATAAACAAACATGAATATTAACTTTTTTAACGTTTCATTGAAAATGAAAATTTGCTATTCAAAATTACCAATTTAATGTGTTAGGTCTAGTGGTATTTTATATCTAGTCTGCTGTCATCTGTGATGAACATACAGACCAAAAAGTAATTGACCAGGAATGGGTATTTGAATTGAAAGTATTGAAAAAAATAAATGGCTTGCATGTGATGCGTAAATGCATATTAGATATGTTATGCACTCAAAATGAATGATTAATTTTCTATTGTTACGCCTTTAGCTTGATGAAAATTTTTGTACTTTTATCTATGAATAGGGTTTCATCTATTGTTTAGTATATAACATAGTGTACCTTCATTAATTATGTCTTGGGAGATATTATACTGATTTTTAGCCATATGTTTAAAGTTTACAAAAAGCAAAATGTGTAAAGTAGCAAGCATAAAATAAAAAGAATGGCATATTTCTCAGATAAAAAACTAGAACAAATTTTTTTTAGATATCTAAACTAAGTTTTTAAAAAACAAATAATTTTCCCTCTACATTCAATTTGTGTTTTATTCCATATATAAGTTAAAGATTCTAGTTAATTTTACATTTAATGAGCTTTAAAAGTTATTGGCAGAATATTTGTGAAGAAAACAACAGTTTTTAAACTTAACAATCATCTTATAGTATGTCTGGATTAAGATTGCATAACTAAGCTCAAAATATTATTTAGCTGAATGCTTGTGGATTATATTAAAATTTATAACCTTAAAACATTTTATAGTTTTCTTAAATACATGCAAGGACATATATACACTATTGAACTAAAATGCCGATATTAATCAAAGCAGATTGTTAAAATCAATATCCCTGGCATAGTTATTTATTTATTTAAATATATATTTGTATATTCAATCGTCTCATGTCCGGAAAATCTAAATTCCACTAGGTTATTTTCTGTGTATATACTCACTCTTGTGTTGACACAGTCTAATTCAGTATATCAAAATTTTTGCCTGAGAATTTTATGTACCTGAAATCAGCTTAGTTTTAAAAGATTGATTTGTTATAATTAATAGATGACGTTTTGGTTTCATTGAAAGTTCCAGCTGAGAGAACTATAATTCCCTAAGGGTAATGTTAGCATTTATTTTCGATCTTACTGTTTACGAATTTATATATGTGTATAAGAGCTTTATCTTATATTTTTCTTCTATATAAATGTGATTTTATATCAAAATATATTCTGCATAATGTTATAAATTTTTACTGTTATACAATTGTTTTGCTTTTCTGTATTCCAGATGAACAATAAAAAAGTATTGTTTTACAGTGCATGAAATTTTATTTTAATAATAGTTTCGTATGCCAAAATGACAGCTGTGCTGCATCAAAATAATAATAATATTTCATAGGATCAGTATGGTTAGAATTTCTGCATGTAGCCTACAATACCAAATTTTATGCAAGTATACTTCTAGACTTGTGTCTGCAAATGAATTCAAGATTTGGTTTTTCACGTAAAATTTACAACTAATTGACCATCTTTTCTATGCGTACTTCTGTATGTGCAGAAAAAGGAGCACTTGAGGCAGGAGCAGATGGCATAGGCATGGGTTTGAACAGTAATCTTCAAACTTTGTTCATGCAAGAAACCCATAAAGCTACAATATTTGATTTTATAGAACTCTCTATTCTTTCTAAACGCTTTTAAAGTATATCAATAACTTCACTTGCTTCATATGGAAAATAGAGGAAATAATCATTATTTAATTGTAATTTTTTATTAGTGTCGAAACTTACTTTTTGTCCGAATCACTTTTCAAATTGTTGGCAGCAAATGTTATCGCCATATATTAAAGAAATTAATTAACGAAGAATCTATACGTATACAGTACAGAGTCCGAGATTCGTAATGATCTAAAATCCGGACCTCAGTGACCATCAACTTAAAAAAGAAAACTTTTTTTTTTCTTGTATGCTTTACGCATGCGCATTTCATTCCTTCCCCCGTGCATAATAAAACACGTGTAGAGGCCCTATTCGTAATTTCGTTTCGGCACTAAGTAAATTGCCTCATTATTGAAGAAACAATAACTTTTGCAAAAATTTGCATGATCGAGAATTTAGCTCCAATCCGTATCTGCTTGGTATACATCTGAAACCGAACATTCTACAGAAATACATCGTTGATTTTACATCTACTAATATTTTATATCACTGACGTCAACCTGTCGAATTTATTATATTTGGCTTTCATTACCGCATGTTTATTAACACATGACAAATTGAGTAATGACTCACGTAACGATGGCTAAAAATTTTTTATAGTAATTGAATAATAAAGAATATGGTAACCTTTTGCTTTGACATTACGCGTGGCGATAATTACACATGTAAGTTAAATTCGCAAGAAATGTTGACGAGGAAAAATTTAACAAAAATTTCTTTCCATATGCTAAAAATAGATTTTTTTAGTGATACTCATAGGCCAAAAGATTACATTTAGTGCTATTTGAATTAAGAATTACTGACTGGTTATTCACATAAACCGAGAGCCAGGGCTCGTATGGCGGCAGAATTTAGGATCCACAGGAGACTACATCAGGCGGTATGATATCTAGCGCCAGTCCTCATTAAGCTTTAATTATATGTAAGAATTTATTTATTCAGGACTTCAGATAAGCCTTCAGCATGTGCAAGAAACAGACATAAGTATAATAAATAACTAAACTAATACAATTCAGGCTTAATTGTCTCAGAGCGGGATAGGAGCAAGATAAAATTTAACGGAGCAACTTGTCTTCAGTCGTCAATCTCATGATACATAGCCAAATATGCATAGTGAACGACAGCTAAATTTTGTGATCATAGCCGCGAATTTTAAATTTTCGGATATCGCAAACCAAAGGTGAAATTTTCGAATTAAAGGATTTTGAAAGGAAATGTGGAGAAGCGGTAATAAATGATGATATAAAAGAAAATTTTCATTGCGATGACAATGCTCCTCAATCAGCAATGAATTAATGGATGGCAAAATCTGTAGTTATGGTTCTAGATCCAGAAAATACCGCTATCGATAGTGAAGAAAGTGATAGAGAGTTTACTGAAAACGAAAGAATTTCGATTGACAAGTTAGTCGGAATTCTCGACACAGAAATTACTAGATTTCAGCAATGTAACTGAACAAGAAATTATGTCTGTCTGCAGAATTAAAGAGGAAGTATTAGCACAAGAAACGAAGCAACTTAAACAACTATATTTAAACTGATGATCTAATATCCAGAATCGCGGAAGTCCCGACGATTTCTTACCTCGGACTTTGTACTGTATTATGTATGTTCTTCTTACTGTGGAAAAATGTCGTCACCTATTTAGCCATCAAAATTTCAATACACATACTCTTCCACCCAAGCATGTACTCCTGAAAGTCTGAATTTTGAATTTGCTTTTTATTTATTTCATATTTTGTACAAATTTAGTGAACTTTTGATTAACGTACTCGGTGATTTGAAAGCGAGCGTTGGCAATACTGTTCGAAATAAACCATTTTTATCTCCAGCATGGGGGAACTTCTCAAATTGGAAAAATGTAAGATCATCAGCCTTAAATGCCTACAGAGGCATATTTACGAATTAACGACCTAACATTTGCAAATAAACATATCCATAATGTATCGACGGGACGTGGCTAGTTGTTATTCAGCTGTGAGATTTATGGTTTTGAATAGCGTAAGGTGAATTGAATTGAGTTTACTCAGTTATGCAATTACTTGATTGTGATAACTGACAATATTTCTCGTGCACTGAGAAAGAATTGTTTCATCTTATACAGGCCAGTATTACCAAATGAGAACATCAATTTAAGTTTTAATTAACAAACTCGGCTATTTGAAAGCTAAATTCGTAGGAACTGATAACGAAGTTACGAAGTCGCACTTAGCAAGTATTGAGCCAAAATTTTGTAGACTTTCTTATAAAGACTGTTTCTCACGATATAAAGTTTTTAGGACTGGCTTGCCACAGGGAGCTGTTACTAGTTGTCTTCTGTTTAACATTTATAGTCTCGTTACTGAAAATGAAAAAAAAAAAAAAAAAAAATTTTTTTTAAAAAAAAAAAAAAAAAAAATGTTAAATGTTTACAACGCTGATGATTGATGATTTGGTCTTCTGGACTGAGACTCCCAAACGTCACGCAAAGGAACAATCTGAGTTGATTCTAAATTAAGTTAAATTAAATCTGAGTTGATTCTAAATTAAGATTTTAGAAGACTGATGCTTTACCTTATAGTATTGAAGTTAATTTAGAGAAGCAGTGTATCAAACATTTTCCACTTACTCACCAGCCTTTTCAATTAGATCTTTTATATAAGAGTTCGCCGGTACAGGGAACCAATAGCTCTCAGTACTTAGGTGCCATTTTCGATCAAAAATTAACTTAAAAAGAGCATATTGAAATAATTTTAGAACGCACTACTAAGAGGTTAATCTTAATGAAGAGATTAAATTCACCACCAACTGATGAATCTAAATGGGGTTGTTCTAGAACCACTCTTGATTTAACATACGGCTCCTATATTTTGACTCTAATTACAACTGTTGCGAGCCCCTCGTAGCATCATCTATCCAAGTGATCGATAGATTCGAAAGATTTCACAACCAAGCTCTCTGTCTTATCACCTGGTGCCATTAAAAACACTCTAGTTGATGCACTTTTACTAACTACGCACCATATGTGCATTAAATCCAATGTGGAAGAGAGAGCATTAATTCTATAGAAAAAAAATTAAGGGAAGCTGTAGGAACTATAATTACAGGAGCCAGATGGCGCTGTGCGTCTGACTTCCTTTTGAATTAAAATTGATTGCGATTGAGACTGCGAAGAATGGTGAAATCTGCAATGTTAAGTGCGAACGCTATATGTAACTGTAATTATAAGTGTTTTCTTTTCGTCTTGTATTGTCTGTGTCGTCAATAAAATTGGATAGAATATTGCATTGAATTGATCTCGTCTGACAGGTAAGAAGCTATGATTATTTTATTTGTTCAAATGTTGAAGTAGAATTCTAAAGCGATAGCGATTTTTAGATGTAAGTTATATCATCATTTTGGTACCGCAATAACCCGGGATTGGGTCTTTAGATAAGCGAACTATGCGAAGTGAATAAATATATCTAGCGAATTTAATAATTTAAATTGTTAAAATGAATATTGAAACTTTGAAATAGATTAGAGGCCCTGTCAGACGAACGGCAACTGAGACTATGAAATTATTAGCAAGAGAAGTAAACAAAGATGAAAGGTCAGTAGATTTAATTGACGAACTTTTAGCGAAACTTTTAGGTAAGGAAACAAATTTGATACATCTTGATGATGAAATTCTAAAACTGTGCGAAATAGAACGAAACAAAATAGAAAAATTGGAAAACAACAAGAATACAAAGATAATATTATTACGTGGAAAATTCGCGCGAATAAAATCCTGAAAACGAGAGAAAGCGAAATTCAAAAAATTGAAAGAACGAATGTTGTAGAAACCAAAAGTGAGCAAGAAAATACAGTAAAACTTCCACGCTGGCAAAACCTAAATACGATGGCAATATATTAAGGTTTAATGAATTTTCTTCTCAATTTGAAGTAGCTATCCACGAAAACGCGAGTCTTAGTAATGTAGAGAAGTTTAGTTATTTAAAATCGTACTTAACAGATGAACCTGAGGTGGCTATACGCGGTTTAGCCTTGAGCTCTGAAAACTATGAAATTGCCTTCAACATACTAAAAGAACGATTTGGCCGGAAATATATTATTATAGATGCACATATGTCAAGACTTTTAAACATAAGACCAGTGCAAAAATCATACGATATTATATCGATGCGTAGACTTTATTCAGAATGCGAAACACATATTCGAGGATTAGAAAATAACGGAATAAATCCTAACAGTTATAGTTGTTTATTGTATCCAGCGTTGTTAAAATCGATACCCAAAGATTTATCGTTAGAATTTTCTCATTCGCAGAACACATTCAAAAAATGAAAACGAAATATCTGATTTATTGGAACTTTTAAAGATAGAAATTCAGTGTCGCGAACGTAACGAGCAATTAAGTACAGATTTTAATTTAAGCACTTCAGATGCGCGATTGGAAACTAAATTTAATTCTATACAAAAACCTAATCAAAAATATGGAAGGTTTAGTAAAAACAAAGTTGATTACAGCGGGAAAAATGAATTCGAACTTTCCTACATTGTCTGCATTTGTTGTTGACGTGAAAAAATGTATATTTTGTACAAAACCTAAAACTGATCATGATTCCGTTTTTTTGTCCCTTATCAATCGAATAGCGAAAATTATCCCTCAGAAAAAATGGTATGTATTATTCCTTTCTAAAATACATATATATAAGCAATGCAAATTAAAAAATGTTTGTGGAATTTGTAAACGCAGGATGTATAACGAACTGATGAACCCGCCATCGCTTCCTCCCCCCACCCACTGGAGTCTGGTCACAGCGGCGACGTGCAAAAGATTCTCTCATCGGTTGCTTGTATAAATGAATGCGATTGCGAAATACTACTTGAAACTTGCTCAGCAGTATTAATAGGTAGTTCTAAAATTAAAGTGATCAATATTTTGTTGGATAATGAGTCACAGAGATGTTTTTGAAAAAAGAATTAGCGGTAGAAATGAAATTACCGGTTATTAGGCAAGAAAGTCTAGCGGTTTATACTTTCGGTTCTAGAGTGCCAATCCAGAAAACGTATGATGTAGTACAGTTTACTCTTTGTAATTCAAGTGATCCGAAAAAGAAAATAACCATTGAAGCGCTTTTGACTGAATGTATTTCTGGGTCGGAGTTTAAAGTATCACACAATAAACTAAAGCCGTTACTTATGAAAAAGAACATTTCGTTGTCAAACATAAGTAAATCGTTAGGGAATGAGTTGTCTCTGCTTATTGGAGCACAATACTTTTGGGATATAACATTCAGGAGAAAAGGAACGATTAAACAAATCTTTGTATTTGATTGACACTCTGTTCGGAAGGGTTGTTCAGGGTCGAATCTCTCCATCAGATTTAAATTCGAATCAGAACATTTCTATTATGAAAATTGAATGCTGCGCCACATTGAATGAACACCTAACAAACTTTTGGAAGTTAGATTCAATGGGGATAATGATATAAACAGTTGTAATTTCAAATTTAATGAGGAATTTATTTCTCAGTTCGAAAATAATTTGAAGTATAAAAATGGAATGTATACAACTAAATTATTCTGGGAAGGAAAACCAGAAAACTTGTCCAACAACTTCGTGGTAGCAAATCGAAGATTGAACAACTTGAGGGTAAAAATGAAAAAAAAATAATTGGGTTTGTAGTGAATATAAGAACATAGTTAAGGAGCAATTAAAGCTGAATATCGTCGAGGAATGTCCTTCCGGCTTAGAAGGGAATTATTATATGCCTCATTCAGCTGTTGTAAGATCTAATAGGAACACTACAAAAGTTAGACTGGTTTTTGCTGCATCCTCAAAGAGTAATGGGTGCAAGTCTTTTAATGAATGTCTGAATCCTGGGCCATCGTTGAATCCCATAATTTTAGATGCCATCTTACAATTTCGCGAATATGAATAAGCATTTAGCAGCGATATTCAGAGAGCATTTTTGACCATAGAAATAGCGGAAGAGGATAGAGATTACTTACGATTTTTTTGGTTTCCAGATGAAAATGATTCGAAAACTTACAAAATTTTACGAGTGACTCGCGTGCCCTTTGGAGTGACATCAAGCCCGTTTATCCTTGCTACCACTGTTAAATACCACATACGAAAATATAAACATGACTAGGCTTGCCAGACATCCCGGTTTGACCAGGACAGTCCCGGTTTTCAAACAAAATCCCGGTGTCCCGGTCGGTTTACTTCACGTCCCGGTAAAAATTAAATTTGATTTTATAGATGGGATTATGAATAATTATGACCAAGAAAGTCTAAAGATAATTAACTGTGAAGGATTACTTAGGATAATTATTTTGTCATCTACTTATGTACTGTATGAAAAGTGAAAAATAGAAGAGTGATGATCTGCTAATAAATAATATTGTCATCGTATCGTCTTGTCCTACCTATGCGCAATGCCGAAGGCTCTCTGGGCGAGTCCAATATTGGGCATTAAGGGGTGTAGCTTTAGCGCTTGCGAAGATATAAGATCAGTCAGTTAATTGTCAGTCCCTGCTGGCGGTGCCTATTACGTTACTGAACTAGCGCTGTTTTATTTATGTTTTAAGTTTATGCACTCTCTGTTAAAATGCCAAAACGATCGTGTAAATTCACCTAGGATTTACAGAATAAATTCCTTTTGTTGAAGAAAGTATGTACTGGTATTCGTAATTAAGGTCAAGACGATAGAGTTAAATGTTCACATTGTAATTCTGAGTTTTCGATTGCTCACGGTGGTCGATCCGATATAAAAGATCATTTGCAGACGAGTAAACACACAAAGAGTTTAGGATGTACTGCTAGCTAATCAAAACTGACCACTTTTTTTAAGACTGCGAGCTCTAATGACAAAAACTCAGCAGCGAAAGAAGCGACCTTTGCTTACCACACAGCAAACCATAGCCTAAATTTCAATTCAAATTCTTGCTTATCAGAATTAATTTCTAAGTTTTTTTACCATAAATTCTCACTCGGAATAACTAAGTGTGAGGCAATAGTTTTAAATGTAATAGCTGCTTTAGCTCAAGAAGTGTTTAAGAAGACTTGACCAAGTCAAACTACGTAATTGTAACTAAGGATGCATCAAACAGAAAGGATGTAAAACTTTGTGCCAATTGTTTGCGCTACTTTTAATCCAAATTCAGGTGTGCAAGTATTGCTGTTAGATTTCAAATCTGTCGAGGGTGAAACATATGAAATTCTTACAAATCTCTTATGCTCTGTCTTGTTGCTAAACGATTTTAATAACAAAATATTTGGCTTTTGTGGAGATAACTGCAACACTAACTTCGGTGTTGTGAAAAGAGCAGGAAAAAAACAAGGTTTTCCATCGACTCAAGTGAAACCTAGGACGCAAAGAACGTCTTCTGAAATCTAGATGAGCAAATCCGTACGAGTGTGAAAGAAGAATGTGATGGCTTTTATAAAAGATGCATTGCGTACTTGGACCTCTGAGCGAATAGTTTTGGAAACGCTGAACAGTTTTATAAGTCAATCTGACCGAAACAAATGCTGTTGATTGGGAAAACGCCGAAACTTCTGCTGAAATTATTAATAGCTGTCTTTTTGATGTACCCAATATGAAAATAAGCAATAATCGGCTGTTTGACAGAGTTGTGCTTGCTAAAGAGTATTTGCAGTCAAATTGGGAACAGTGGAAGGAAGAAGAGACTACTGGAGATGTGGTTATTTCAAGAAGAAAAATGGCTTAGGCTGTTTGGTCACCTTAAAGAGAATCACATAGTAGCCACCAGTCTGATCAAGATTGTTGAGTATGCCTTCTGTTTACATGGGATATCAGCACCAGTTGAGAGAGTATTCTCTTTGATGAACAACGCATGGACTGACGACAGAGGTTTGATGAAGGAATCTATGGTTGAAGGCTTGATGACATGTATAATTAATATTGGTTCGGCTTATGACGATTCTTTCAAGAAGATTAAAAACAAAAAAAGTCTCTAAAAAATGAAAAGATGTAAATATTGTTCAAATTTTTGTTCCTCACTCAAAGCGTTTCTTCTTACAAGCAATTTATAAATATTAACATGTAAGAAATATAATGTTTTAATTTATATGTCATTTATTATTTATTATCCCTCGTTTAGGTTCCTAATCAATAACTATTTATTCAAACCATTGAGAATAAAGCACTCTAAAAACCCGCAAAGTGTGTGAATACCCGCGACGCTGGGAGGGGGCATTCAGGTGTCCCGGTTGAACATTTCAGAAATCTGTCAAGCCTAAACATGACCAAAGCGAAACTTTTCAAATGCTTAACTCGGCACTTTATGTGGATGATCTTTTTTACGAAGCAAATACCTTAAAGAAAGCTTTAGAACTTTTGCAGACTGCTGTAAAAATTTTGAAAGATGTGAATATGAATTTAAGAAAGTTAAAAACTAACTCGGATGAGTTGAGAAATTTATGGCACGAAAGAGGTATGTCTGATGTAAGGGAAGCTAACGAGCGTCCTTTGAAGGTTTTAGGCATAATATGGAACACGGAAGAAGATACGTTTAAATTAGATGTGAAACCCCTTCTTGACACGGTTGACGATTTGAAGAGTTCAAAACGTAGTGTACATCAAACGGCGTCGAAGTTATTTGATCCTGTGGGGATTACTTCACCATTTATTGTTCTCATAAAATTATTAATGCAAGAAATATGGGAACTTGGATTAGGATGGGACGATGAATGAACGACTGCACTGAAGGAAAAATGGGAAAACTGGTGCTCTCAGATTCATCCTTTGACAGATTTGACAATCGAAAGTATTTCTCCTGTCCATTGAATTCAAAGAAAGAATTAGAACTGCATATATTTTCAGACGCTAGTCCAAAAGCTTTCGGAGCAGTCGCTTACTTTCGTTATGTGTTAAGTAACGATTGTATTTATACGAGTTTCATCACTGCGAAATCTAGAATTGCGTCACTGAAACGGTTAACACTACCGAGGCTTGAACTAATGGGAGCTGTTATTGCTTTTAGACTTTTCAAATATTTGAAAAAAAATTTTTAATTTCCTGTTTCTAACGTATATTTGTGGAGTGATTCCTTAATCGCTCTTCACTGGATTAAAGGGAAAACTTTAAAATGGAAATCTTTTGTATCGAATCGAGTAACCGAAATCCAGTCTGGAACTGATCCTGCTGATTGGCATCACTGTTAAGAGAAAAATAATTCTACAGATTACGTATCTCGAGGAGCGACTGTAGAAAAGTTTATGTCCAATCCTATTTGGCTGCAAGGTCCGGAATGGCTTCGATGGAAGCCAAAGAGCTTTAATTATGTAATGTGTTCAGAGATATCTCCTGAGGTATATTGCGAAAAAAGAACTAAATTGGAAGAAACATCATCGTTTGTATGAGAAGTTCAGTCGAATGCCACATCTTAACTAGAATTGAATGAATACAGTAGTTTGAGGAAATTATACCGAGTTACCAGTTGGGTACTCCGATTCATATACAACATAAGAAATAAAACCAAGCGATGCAAAGAGCTAAGCGCTGAAGAACTTAATGATGCATAAATTATTTGGATAAAAACAGTTCAAAGAGAAGTTTTTTCCTGTTTAACACAGGGCAAAACAATTTCAAAGACTTCGTCTATTTTGGAACTAAATCCCTTTGTTAATGAGGATGGGATAATGCATGTTGGTGGAAGACTCCAGACCTTCTTTCTAAAACATCCAATTATTATGCCTGCAAAACATCCCTTCGTAAATTTGATTGTGTGGAATGCACACAGCAAAGTATTTCATGGTGGAATTTCTGAAACTTTGATAGAAATATGCGAAAAATACTGGATAATTAAAGGAAGACAAACTGTTAAAAATATACCAAGGAAATGTATTTTGGGCAAACGATTTATTTCTTGGAATGCCAGTTACTGCTCCTTTACCAGTAAATCGAACAGAAGAGTTACCTCCTTATATTGTAGTAGGTATCGACTTTGGTGGACCACTTTATACAAAAGAGAGTGATGTGAAAAACTATATCGTCTTATTTACTTGTGGAGTAACGCGAGCTTTTCATTTAGAGATTGTTAGCAATATGATTACAGAAACATTTCTTCTTGCGTTTCGACGATTTATTGTTCGTCGAGGTCTGTGTTCTCAAATTTTGACTGATAACGTAAAAACTTTTAAGCGATCGGAACTTGAACTCAAAAACTTGTGGACTGTCATTAGTCATCCAACAGTAAAAACTTTTACGCCTCCCACAAAATCCAATGGTGCTACATAGCTGAGAAAGCTGCGTGGTGGGGTGGCTTCTATAAAAGACTGATCCGATCTGTGAAACTAGCTTTACGAAAAACTTAAAGAAAAACTACTTTATATCGAGACGAGTTAGAGACTCTAATTATTGAAATTGAAGGTGTGCTTAATTCTCGTCCTTCAACTTATATTTATTCTGAATTGCAGGAACCTGTGCCTCTAACTCCAGCTCATATGATCTTAGGGGGCAGAGTTAATAGTTTACCTCCTGCCAGGCTTAATTTTGATTCTAATTCAGTCAATAGGAAAATATTAATTAAAAGATTTAATTATCGAAAAAGATTGGTAAGTATATTTTGGAATAAATGGAAAAAAGAATATCTTTTGATGTTAAGATCTCTTCATTGTGTCGAGCAGACAAGTAAAATTATTGAATTTAAAGTTGCAGATTATAATAATTTATAGTTATTTTGGCAGATTATTTTTTTTATTTAATTATTCATTTCGTGCTCCGTCGTTAGGTACTACACGACAACGGAGGAATATCGTGAGCTACATTTTAAACGAAACTGGCTTGTATCCACGCTTTTCCTAACTGACTTTTGCTTTTTGATCCACCTGGGGTACAAACAACCTATTTTCATTAAATTAAGTTTTGCGCATTTCTCTAAGAAGAGAGCAAAACTTGTTTCATAAACTTTATTTTTACTAATTATAAAGAAACTTTATATTTATTTCTTAAACAGATATTTATGTATACTAATTTTAGAATCTATGCGACAGAGTGTGAGTACTCATCTTCAGATATACGTTAGTATCAATAAGCTTGACTATAAACTATTAAACATTTCTGAGGACTTGAAAGGGAATCGTCAAATTCTGATATAGTGGATATTTAAATTTAGATAAATCATCATACAATGAGGATTTTATGTTTAAAATTTCCATTTCGTATTACACAGTCCTTTTCAAAGCTCTTTGGATACAGGTCAATAAAATTTGTTTCTACCTGTTTATTATTTCCTACTAAATTTGTGGAAGAATTTCCTAAAATTATTCGAATATCCACAGTTTTTACTGTTAAATATTTAATAATTAGAGGAAATGCAGAAAGATATTGCAGGTCCTTTATTATGTATCTTTGGAATATGACAATAATAACAATACAATTTGACTCCAAAAAAACCCCCAGATGTTTCAGCCATCCACAGTTTTTACTGTTAAATATTTAATAATTAGAGGAAATGCAGAAAGATATTGCAGGTCCTTTATTATGTATCTTTGGAATATGACAATAATAACAGTACAATTTGACTCCAAAAAAAACCCCAGATGTTTCAGCGTTTTAAAAGGAAAGTGGGCATCTTTACAGTAGGAGAGGATGAAAGTTTTACTGTGACATAACTTCAAAGTTTCTCTGGGGGAAGACATTGGAAATTTATAGTGGGGGGGTCCCTTTTGTTCTCTAAACAAATGCGTTGAAGTGTGAAATGCTACTCGTCAAGTATACTTGTAATTGGCCGATGAGCTGTAAACAAAACCTGAAACTTGCTCTTATTCTAAGCTCATTTTTCTCGTCTATACCGAGAACGTAAAGAAGCTTTTCTTTAAAAATACTTAAATTTCAAGGTAATCTTCAATATACTTCATTGATTTTTAATATTACATAAACTAAACTCTTGTAATTAAAAACTTGCTAAAAATTCAATTCATCTAAGCTTTTAATCCATTTATCTGAAAATCAAACTTGTCACCATTAACAATGCAAATGTCTACTAATATTAATAACGTATTGTTATATTAACAGGGAATATTTTGATGATAAATATGAAATATAAATATAATAATACATTAAGAATTAATTACTTATATTAACAGGAAATATTTTGATGATAAATATGAAATATAAATATAATATATGTTCCCATACATTGAGAAACATAATAACAGGCCAAAAATCAAAAATAGAATTTTTTTAAACCCGTCCTGCACCATAGCTACAGGATTGAAGTAAAATAAACTTAAGGCTGAACTAAAACTTAAGCACCTAAAGTTAAAATTAAGTTGGAATCAAAGAAAAGCAATTCCTAAACAATATTAATAATTGCAACATTGTATAAGAGGTTTCACAGGTTTAACACAATATCTAAACATATCAGCATTAAAATAAGAATTCATAGTAATACAAACTCGAAAAATAAAAATGTGAAAGAAAAAATATACAAAACTATAAAAATATAAAAATTAATCTCCTTTTACTGAAACTCCAATTCAGTAAACTCAGGGGAAAATGAATTAAACCTTCATAAAAGTCGATTAATATGTTTCGAAAACATGTTTCTTTCTCCTGATTCATTTGAGATCAAAAACCGTAACAAGAATCACTTAAATTTTCATTTAAGACATTAAAATTCATAAAAAACCGAAAAATCTTTTCTCAAATGTACCAGAATTTTCAATATACGCTTTCGAAGTACTTGAAAAAAATAATAAAATATAGAATCGTGCCAAATTGACTACTCATAAAAAAAACACTTTTCATTACGCAAATTGACTTTCAATAAAAAACAAATTGGTCTAAAACCATTATGTGTAACGCGTATACGAGCCATTTTCTATAGAAAGTCCTCCACGAGGGCATCTCTCCTCTAAGGCAGATAGCCATCAAGTGCTTTGTGATAACTAAATAAACCGAACTAAACCAATCTTATACATCTTATACTCTTATTACCATTAATCTTATACCCGTGCGTTAACCACAATTTCACAAAATCCACGCATACATTTGCATTAACCATCAAGCATAATTGTGAATACTTATATCTGGATAATCGTGATACCTATGTACAGTATAAAATGTTTGATTAATATTGTATAACTGCATAAATATATGTTTTTCACTAGAAAGAGATTAAGATGGGTTACTTGTTATTCGTATAGCTAATTTTTGGCCAAAGAAAAGAAATGTTCTTGGTTAAAGAAAATTAAAATGTTAATTTAATTAATTGCATTAAAAAGTAAATAAACCGTACTTTTTAATGAATATGAATACATGCATGAAAGAGGTAGAGGGCTTTATCAAAATGTGGAAAACGAACAGGGCTCCAAAATTGTTTGATAAACTCTGGACTAAACACCTCTAAATTCACATTTTAAATTGCAGTCAGCTTTAGAACACAGAGTCATTTAGTCACGAGATAAAATTCTATTTCTATTTGTTCGGTTTTTGTAAACACATGAAGTAATTCAGTCACCCGAATATTTGTCCGTTTTCTATTAGCAAAATAGCCCTTGGCACACAGGTGGCACGGACTGCAAGATTTTCATGTAGATACCGTATTTCCAACTCTTCCCCAGGTAAGATAGTAAAGTTTGCTTTCCTTTCATCGCGTACCCCATTTTATCCAATAAATTTAGAAAACGATATTTAACCATACAAAATGGTTAGAAGAGAGTAGTTTTGAAAAGACAGCGGAACTTTTGAAGTAATTTGATTCCTGCCGAAGGACGTTTCGTCATTGCTTTGGGGTGGCCATGAAATAACAATTTATAACTGTCAGCTTTTACAACTGGGCATCAGAGAAACTCTATTGTCTGGTAAATAAATTCCGAGAATGTCGATGTATGCAGGCTTTTTCCTCTATCTCCCTACGAATAAACAGCTCATAGGGGAATTCTGGAAAATCTGCAAACCTTTTATATATATACTCATACCCTGCTATTAACAATAGCGTTTCTTCATTTAGGTACTTTTGAGCATGTAAATTCACTAAACTACTATACTTATAACAAAGCAGGCTGTCTCAGTAAATGAAGGGAATTAAGTACCGGCGGAGCTGTTCCCATGGTTCGAAGGCTAAGTAACTTATCCTTTCAGAAAATTTTCTCGGAAAGCAAGTCCTCATTTATGGATAGAGAAATGGGATAAATTTTTAATGGGAATAAAGGAATAATAGAACAAAAGAAATCGGAATCGTTTTTTCTAGTAATTATTTTACTCCTCGAAAGCTGGATCACCTTTTTCAGAAAATGACAGATGAAAACAGATGAAATAGGTATTAAAAATACAGATGGCAGATGAAATGGCTTTTTCGCTGCTTTCTTTTAAATTACCATATCTTGAATTTTACTGGAGCTATTATTTTTGCTGAACTCTCGCAGCATTCATTATGATTAAAAAAATATTGTAGCTTTTCAGTGTAGCAAATTTTGTCTTCAATAAAATCCACTAATTCGATTGATCCTTTAAAAAATTAAAATTTATTCTTTTAGGCAGTTATTTTGCAAACGGTCATTTACATTCGTTTAAGGCAATACACGCATTCTATCAGAAAACGCTAAATATTGCAGCTTCGGCAAGTGCTGCCAGTGTACGAAATATTAGATCATAATTAAACTTCGACCATCTCTGGCGCATAGCACTTTCTCACAATATTGTCATTCGACAAACTGTAAGATCTTTCATTTCTCTCTAAGCTATCTGTTATTGACCGAAAAAAAGCTCGTAATTCATTGTAGTTATAATTACAATTAATGCAGCTATAATTGCAATTGCGTGCAGAGTTGACGCTTAAAAAAATATCAAGATTCATATGACGAAACAATAAAAGCATCTTAAGAATCAAATTTTGGCCTTTTTACAACTGACATTTTAACAGTTCTGTTTTTATATTAGTGCTTTCCTTTCACAACAGTTAACTTTCAGAAAAACTTGCAATTTATCATAACACGCAGGTACTTGCTTTTTTGAAAAGAGTCTAAAAGAAATTTAAAATAATGAATAATATGAAAATAATGTATGCAAGATGAATAATTAAATTTCTAACAGATTTTGTCACTAATTTGTAGTGGATTGCCGTGATCGCTTCAGATATGGAAATGTTAATATATTTTGCCAAACAAGTTCTAAGTTCCAAGTGCACACATTAATTCTTGTAAAGTATTTTCATCCAGTATAAAATATTAGAACCAGAAACACGTCTGCCACAACATCTCAACAAAATTTTCGACTGCCAAAATTGTTACGCGAGTTACTTATTATTCCATTTTGAATAAATTATTTTATTACAAAGAATATTTCCATGATACTGATTTTGCAACAATCAAGGCTTAAAATAAAGGAGGAAAATCTGATAGACTTCAGATTTTATATTACATCCAAAGGGGCGTTTTTTAACGTTTTATGAGTTACCTTTATTTATTAAATATCCTGTTCTTCGCACTTAAAGCATAAAATTCCATTCAACAGCAATATCACAAAATTTTTAAAAGAGCATATCTCTAGAATTTCCGATACACAGACTCGCACGCTAAAGATTTTTTTTTTTTTTTTGTACAGTGTTGTCATTGCTGGCTTTGAAATCGCTGAGTTTCTTAATCAAAAACTCATAAAGGCTTTACAAAATATGAAAGCGAAAATAAAAGAAATTCCAAATTCAAATTTGGGCGTCCAGATGCCCATATTCGTGTGGAGACGTACGTTATTCAAAATTATGGTTCTAGGTACCGTTGTTTTATCACAGTGTGAGAAACATACATACGTTCATGCAGATTCTTCGTTATTTAATTTCTTTAAATATAATACAGGGCTCTAATATTTGGTGGCAACAATTTAAAAAGTGATTCGCCGTTTATAGCGAATCAACGCAAAATATCAAACAAAATTAACTAGCTAACGGGCTAAAAAAAACATTTGAAGATCTTGTTTCAATATTTAACACAAAATCTATGCAAATAGCAATTACAAGTGTCCAAAAACAAATGTGAGCTACTGTAGGTATTTCATATGGAAACAAGTTAAAATACTTTTGTGAAAGGTTCACATAGCTTAACATTATTTATTCCATAATCCTTAGCTTCCAGAATATTGACGCCTTTATATGCATTCCAAAATCTTAAGTTTGTAGGATCATTAGGATTTTTTGAAGAAGGAAATGTGAAAAATGAGCAATGCCCTGGCCGGTCTCGAACATGGACCTCTCGAATGCGCGCCGAGTGTGTTAACCGTTACACCACGAAGGCATGCAGAAAGGAGGGAGTAAATACCCCCTCTTAAAGGGCGATTGGGGATAAGGAGACCCAATGGCCAAATCCTGGTGGTGAAGAAGCATCATCCACCTGTTAGTTCGGGCGCCACTGTAGAGTCATTAGCATTTTTTGAAGTAGGAAGTGTGAAAATGAACAATTTGGTGAAAATTACGAATTATAATTAAATAACTCTATCAATCACACAGTGTGAAAAGAATATTCCTATTATACATTATGAAATGAATTCATATTTCATGCATATTTTTAATACACCTACACTGAAAATTTCGTTTACTAAATCATTTGAGAATTAAAATTGTGTTTTAATTAAACTTTACAGCTATGATCAGTGATACTGGAAAAAGCTTTATTAAAAAATGTCAGTGTATTTCATCCCAAAGTTAATTTTTTATGCCATCTGCAACCTTATTTCACGAAAATACAAAACTAGGGAAAGCAAACTTTCGTATTTGTTAAGGTGTTAGAAAAAAATGATAAAAAGTGGATGCTATCAGATCGTAGCATTTTACGCTCACACAGCCAAATTAATTAAACTTCACCACTCTGATCAGTGATACTGGCAAACGCTTTATTAAAAAATGGCAGTATATTTGATCTTAAAGTTACTTTTTTATGCCATCTGCAACCTCATTTCCCGAAGATACGAAGCTAGAGGCAACAAAATTTCATATTCGTTAAAGTGTTAGAAAAAAAAAGTTTGATAATAAGCAGCTCAGCAAAGCAGATGTAATCAGATCGTAGCGAACGCTCAAACAGCCAAAGCAAAGAAGGTTCTTTGGCCAAAGCTCTCGGATGTCCATTAAGTTCGTTAAAGTTACGTGGACAAAAATGGCGACACATTAAGGATCTTCCATTCACACCCGCTCTTTTCAGTGGACTTTACCAGGCGGCAAAGATCAAAAGGATCTGGTTGGGATTTGAGACTGTAGTACGTAAAACGTAAACGTACGTACTGTAGTACGCTAATGTTCACCTTTTTGCCGGTGACATGAACGAACAGTCAATAGCTGACTGACTTCTTATCACGTGCTAAAATCGGAACAAACTTGTTTACACTTTTCAACATTGTGTCGGAAGGTCGGAACCACATAGCAGTGAGTTTTTTTTTAAAGAGATCATGAAACTGTCCACAGGATTAAAATCATCAGCATTGTTTGTAGCATCCCCAATTCTCTCAAATCATATAGATTGGTATAAATTTCAAATTCTTATTAAGGGGCAAAAACTATATTTATAAGGCCATCACCCGACCAGTATATCCATATGCTTCATCTGTATGCAACACCGCAAGTAACAGGAACCTAAATAAGCTACAGTTTCTACGAAATCAAATTTTCTGCCTTATAAAGTTCTTCTTAATTATTACAAATGTTCGTTATTTCATATGTAACAAGAAACTCTATAAGTATCCCAATATTAAATACACCAACTAACTTCAATAGTGTAACAACTTTTAAAATAAAGCTGTTGACTGTGAAAGAGTACTCAAGAAAATACAGTTAATTTTTTTTTTCCGAAATTTTCGAAGTTGCCGTGACTTATTACTTTATTCTAAACTGAAACTAATGCCACATGTAGATGAGTAGTCAGCGCGCTGGAGTGGGATGGGAAAAGTTGCAAGTTCGGACCTTACCCGTATCACCAGTAAATTAAAGCTATCTTTTCAAATTTTGTGACGTGTTTCTTATATTTAATAATAATAATTTTATTCTTATTTTATCTATTTATTGTTATTGTTTTAATTTCTTATTTTATCTATTGTTGTTTTTAATTTAGTTTAAAAATGCGCACCGTAAATAGGAACCATTACCCATTATGTAATGGTATATATGAATCTCTTGTAAAAATTATTTTTTTTATTTTTACCTCATTGCATATTTTATTCTCCACATAATTTTGCATAAACTGACCAAAATTTGAACCTTATTCTAAATTCAAAAATAAAGAAGAAATAAGAAAAACAAAAGCAAAAGAAAATATCTGAAAGCTTTCAGATTTTATATTACTCCCAAACTTTTTTTTCTCCCATTTATATTCACATTCACGTTTTGAGAGCATTTGGGCTAACGTCTCATTGTGCTAAAATATTTAAAAACAGCATACCTTCAGAAATTTTATTGGATGAACTTTTTTCTTCTAATTTATTTGTGTAATAATATATACAGAATAATCAAATTAGAGAACACTTTACTTATTACGCAGATTCATTTACATGTACTCCCATATTTTACATAAATAAGCAAACCAAGGGAGGGGAAAAGATTAAAAAATATGAAGTTGATGTTATTATATGAGGGATGGTGTTTCAAGAGATTTAATTCTCTTTATATACTGTTTTATAAATTTTTTTAATTTAAAACTTTTACAGTTTTATAAATCTTAACAACCAAAACAATTTTATAACCCTTAATTTGCATAAAACTGATTTGTGAGTATAATAACTGTTTAATCTCACTATCCGAGTTGCTAAATTGCTTAATAAACAAAATTTCACTGTAAAACAAATCAAGAGTGATATGCTTCTGACCAAACTACGAAACGACTGACTGCACAAAATCAAACGAACTTAAAATGCATGTAAATTACAACAAACAAATTCAAAGCAATTAAAGGAAGAATAATTACAATATGTACACTATACAAGATATTGCACTCGGGAACGCCTTTAGGTAGGGAAATTTGAATCATTTGCGAGGTAAGCCGCAAGAGGTCGGATGTTACAATCCTCTTCTAGAATTGTATAGTTTAACGTATTTAAATTTGTTAAGTTAGTGCAGTTAAGAGCTTTCGTGTAAATATTTCTATTGAGCTTGTGAAGATGCGGCTCGATAGCGCTGAGTTTCATATCTCTGTGCAAGGTACTAACTTCGAAACAGCAAGATAAAGCATTTTAAACTTGTAGACTTCTGTGAATGTCACATGATTTTTTCTCTTCAATAATTCTATTGGCTAAACGCAGACTTTGTATGCGTCCTCGTTTGGATGACTTTTCTCCGACGACGTGCGTTTCGTTGTGTCAATTACATCTCTAGTGTAGTCGTGTGGACGCCATGGACCTTATAAGAAAGTGGGCGCTATGGACCTTATAAGAAAGTGGACGTCGTGTGGACACCATGGATTCTTATAAGGTCCATGGTGGACGCACCTTTAGAGTAGAGCGG
>KK118198.1:316428-371213 GCA_000611955.2 Stegodyphus mimosarum | reverse complement strand
CGGTTCTAGTAGCCTGGGGGTAATGGCCCTCTGCGACGGGCAGCCTGGTAGGTAGCAAATTGACGACCAGTGACGCCCCGATTCGGGTGCGTCGCGCCGACCCCTCCAAGGTTCGGGGAAAGGGGTTGAACCGTCACCATCGAGACGGTGACGACTGTGCACGGTTACTTGTGAGGATGCTCCACAGTAAAGATCATCATTTGCAAGATTTGCGACACATGCTTACTGAGAAATCAACTTTCCCGAAGAAATTATGACGGCATGTTAGCATACAGTCCTGAGTATCTTATGGTGTTCAGTTTTCTGTGGATTTGTAAGTTTCTAACAAGTAAGGGGCAAGTTTATTAGCTCTGAAAAATTGTAAGTTTATTTCCCTGAAAAATTTTGCCGCTGTTGCCTAGGTGGGATTAGCATAGAACAAAATGTAGAGAATGAATGTGCAAAGTGAGAGAATGAAATGAAGAGAATTACTTGCACCTTAACATTAAGTTCTTCTAAGTTATACACCAAGATATGTAGTGGAACTGACCGTTGGCAGCATTTGATTAACAATTCTTCTGTTTGGATTCACTTAATTTTTTCGATATCATCCTAAACAGACTCCTTTTGACGCGTTTCACTTAATATTCTAAATCGTACACTAGTGAGGTATGATATTGAGACAAAATTCCAGATTGTTTATTTCATGTTACGGCCTGATGGATCCTATCATAACCATGTTTTTCTATGCGTTCTTTGATACCTTGGAGTTAAGAGGCTCCAGCATGTTATTGACATAGATCTTACACAGGATGGGCATAAGAGCCTATTTTTGATGAACTCCTGTTCTAATTATTTCCTGGCACGAGAAGCTATCTCCTGCCGTAACTTATAAGGTGCGACATAGTAGATAAGATCTTAGTAAGTTGACAAAAGCGATGGGACGCTGAATCGTGTTAAAATCGTAGAGTAAAATCGTAGGTTCCTTATTCATTCGGTCACAGGAAATTTCTATCAACTCTTTTTCTTCACGAGACAAAATTTCGAGTACAAAATGGATTTCTAATCCAATTTTTTTTCATAATGCTTCGGAAAATATATGTTGAAAATATTTATAAATGAAAAACAAGGATTTTTAATATCGAATAATTCTTTATTTCCAAATGATTTTCTGTTAAAAAATTTTTTAAAAGGGGTAAAAAGTTTAAAATGTTATTATCCAATTCTTTGATTATTAGCTCGAGATATTTATATCATATTTTATCTCTAATGCTAAACTTTGTCTTCAATAATAAATTTAATTCATTTAACTTTCCAAATATATCAGCTAAATATGCTAAACACGCACACCGTAATTCACTAAATAAACAATTTTGCAATTCAAATTTTGAATCACAGAAGGAAATTTGAATTTCTGATCGAAGTTCAAAAAGATGACTTAAAACGTTTCCTCTAGATAACCACCTTACTTCGGAATACAACAAAAGCGTTTCATGTGCACTGTCCATCTCTTGGCATAAAATAGTAAATATTCTTGAATTTAAAGCTCGGCTTTTAATAAAATTAGCAATATTCACAACTTGATTCAAACCTATTTTCAGGTTTCGGGGACTGTTTTGGCAACAAAAGCTTCACGATGAAGTGGTTGTGGAATGCTTTCCTGTTAAATGGAAAACATTCCATAACTGGAATGTTAAAGACCGAGATCGAAACGTATGTAAATTAATAATTGAACAAAATTCGTTGTATCAGTACTTTCATTCAGTTGCAATGGTCAGTACTCTCTTTGTTTTTACTTTTTTAATGTCTCTTTTATGGAATTTGCCATTTCATGACTTCGTCGACTTACTGTTTCACTTGATAGTTCATCAGCTCAAGTTCATCAGCCGTGTTTTCGTTGAATAATGTTAAAACAATATCTTTAGCTGATGGTAATACAAAGTTTCCTTCAATAGTGCGAGCCTGTCCAGTCTTGGCAATTCTTAGGCTTACTAGATAACTAGCTTCCAAAACGTTTTCCCTTGAAGTAACAAAACCTTTCATTACATGTTTCCTCTTGAAATATTTTTAAGATTTATCCTTTAAATTGGCATGCTGAGATTCATAATGTCTTTTAAGATGTCTCTTACGATGTTTTCATATTTGATTGAATAACCGTTCACGGCAAACAACACTTTGAGGTTGAGGGTCCATTTCATCTCCAATCCAAGCAAACCCAAAGGGTAAATAACTTTCGTTACATTTTTCTATCAACGATTTTTCTTTTCTTTTCAATATTCTTAGAGCTGGTGGATTGTCCTGGATCCATCATCCGCGAATCATCACTTTTCCGCTTAGTCAATCCTAGCCATTTTTCCATTTTGAAAAATCTAGGTTCGATTTGTTATTTTTTCACAACTATTTAAATACGCAATATATTAACGAGTTCCTTCAAAAGCAAACGGCGATGTTCTCAAATCGCGTAGAAAAGTAAGGAATACAAAGCAACGAAAAGACATCTAAACAAGTTGAGACAGCAAATCGACGTAAAAAAATTATCTTCGATCAAAATAGAGTAGTATGAGCCTGGAAAGTGTGACGACATAAACTGTAGACATGCTAATAAATCGATCAACTTTAAAAGAATTAATGAGATACATTTATCTTTTTATAGAAATTTATTTTTATTTCCTATTAAATACAACACCCGTTTATATTACTCCTTTTAAAAACATCATTTATGGCAAATTTTGTTATGTCTATGGCTAAAAGAATACTTGGGAAAATAAAAAAGAATTATTTTCTAAATAAATAAGGTTTTAATAAAAAAAAGAAAAGAAAAATAAACCAAAAAGGTTTTAATCTAATGTTTTTTCATGTGTATATTTAATACAAATTGGCAATAGATGTGCAAATGGCAAAATCCTCTTTTTTAGTATTTCTATTGAGAAAGTGAAAAATAATCATTGTAAAATGTAATAGTGGCATTAAAGATTTCCAATTTTTGTTTAGGTGGCACGCGTTAGTCAAAAGGTTCATTAACCGCTGCTCTAGAATATTCTAAATTCTTTTTATTATTTTCTATTGGATCTGAAATACCGATTGACTCTAAAGGTCATAAATCTTTTATCGAAGAGTTATTAACCTACGACGAAATTACATTCAAAATAGTATCACCATTGCTATTTCCAAATGACTCATGTTTGCCAGTAAGTCCCAAAACAAGATGTTGAGGTATTTAATTTTTTAATTTAATAAGTAAAAATACTTTGTTTCTTTGAGTACCACCTATTTTTCTGTTGCGTACCACCGGTTGAGATTCGCTGTTCTACAGTTTTGGAAAAGTTTAAAAATAATATGAAAATTCTTTCCGACGGTAGATACGAACTTTTTAAACCTCATAGGATAGATTTTCCGACAAATAGAAATTTAGCTTGGAAGCAGAATAAAATAAATAATGGTTGACTAGGTAACTGATAATATTGACATTAGGCATTTTTTGCATCGTCGGCTAGTAATTAAGAAGGACTGCAAAAATCAGACGACTCTTTGGCGCGTCAGCCAGAGAATATGGTGACGACCTTTTTTCAAGGGCCAGAACAGAAAGTACTGAAAATACATGGGTAGTCGAAATGGTTAGTAGTAGGAGAAGAGGAGTGTTAGACTTTCGGACCTGAGATGTTCTTCATTAGAAATGGAGCGGAGCCTAATAATTATAGCTGCGGGATTACGCTTGTACTGTTAATGGTCTAATTTATAACGGTTCAATAAGCTCCATTTACAACTGCATCTGACATCGTTCCTACATTCGTACCCTTGAGTATATTTTCACTTTGAAATGTTACCCATATCTAATTTGCCATTAACTGAAAAAGAGGCAACGATGTTTTTCCCCCAAGAGCGCAGATTTTGAAACTTCAAAAATTGCCAATAAAAGAAATTATTTAT
This sequence comes from Stegodyphus mimosarum, assembly GCA_000611955.2. Taxonomy (NCBI): domain Eukaryota; kingdom Metazoa; phylum Arthropoda; class Arachnida; order Araneae; family Eresidae; genus Stegodyphus; species Stegodyphus mimosarum. Next base: position 367,307 of record KK118198.1, on the reverse strand, counting down.
TGGGAAACAAAGCTATTTGGAGGTGCAATATATGAAGCAGCTTCATGCCGATAGCTGGTTTCGTGGTTTCAATATTCATTTTCTTACCTCTTTCCGCTTCATATAAAGTTCTCTTGACTCTACGGATAACATGCTTCCCTGCATATGTAAAATATTCGAAAGCTAACACAAAAGAGGCTGAACGAATATCTTTAACGATATATCATTATTAAGGCTAATCAGTTCGGCGTCATGAATAAGGAACTTGCACCTATGCAAATATTGAAAGTTGTAGAAACAATTACGGAAGCTTTTACCAAGAAACGGTGAATCACGGCATGCTTTCTGTACTTCAGCTTTTCCTACAGAAAGAGTACTCGACCGCGTCTGGCAACATGGTTTCCTAACTGAAAATTTCAAAAATAACACACTTGTTAGCTTTTAGCTGAACCGAAAAAAAGAATTTAAAGGCATTTCTCAAATAAAGCTATTAAATTTTTATTGCCTTTTTGCACGACCTATTTGTGTGAAAGGATTTTCTTCCACGTTAAATCTGAAAAACAAATACAGCATAAAATTAAAAGTGGATCCTAATTTACGGTTGAAACTAAGTGACGTAAGATCAGACAAAGAAATTGATCTCTCTTAAACAGACCCAAATTTCGCACTAAATTTTAGAATTAAAGTATTATAACTTAAAATTTTGATAATTAGAATGGTAACCACTTTTTAATCTAATGATTTTTCATGTGTGCATATTTAATACAAATAGCAATTGCTAAATCCTTTGTTTAGATGGCACACGTTAGTCAAAAGTTTCAGAACAGTTGCTATAGAATATTCTAAATTCTTTTTATTATTTTCTATTGGATTTTAAATCCCGATTGACTCTAAAGCCCATAAATCTTTTATCGAAGATTTATTAACTTACGATGAAATTACGTTCAAAATTGTATCATCATTGCTATTTCCAAATGACTCATGTTTCCCAACGCTATCTACTGCGCGAAGATGATGTTCCTGGCCTTCATAGCTGTAGGATTCCAGCAAACTAGCATTCACAGGTGTTTATACACTCTGTATGAAATATTCTGTATATTAATATTTGTTTAAGCTATTTGAAGTAGTAAAGACGAATGTTATACCTTTTTGCTTTCAGGTTAGTTTTGTCCAAATTAAGTGACTACCATCATTGCTATCATTTACTGGTTTAGAAATTGGTACCTAATGGCACCTAAATGAACAAATAAAATAATTACCTAAATTGTGAAATTCTTTTCAAATTTGATTAACGAACTTTCAATCAAAAGTTTGTTCCTATATTAACGAAAATGAAAAAAAATTAAAATACACAAAACTAATAAGTTATGAGCCTCTCAACAGAAGCAACTTGTCAATTCTGAGCAGAAGTAACATATAGTTCTAAACCTATTTTCAGCAAGGCAATAGAAGAAAGCAGCAAGTTTGTTCAAAATTTATTAGTCATTTTATAACAAAAATATAGAAAATAAATGATCAAAATATCTATCTGCTACAAGTTTGAACTCGAAAATTCGTAATATATTTCGTAATATAAAATTCAAAAATAATTCGTGTCATCGATTGGAAGTAAATTCGAACATTCATTTGATCATGACAAACGCCGTTTACTGTAAATTCCTAAATAGTAAATAGCCATTGTAATAATTCTCGTTAGATCGCTTTCATTTAAGTCTTCTCAAGTTGCAAGTTAACTTCATTATTAACTCTACAAAGCTCAAGAGACTTAGATTCAAATATAAATCGATGATCTCCACACACAGAGCAGAATGCAGTATATACAGATTGATATTTTGAATGGAAGTATAAAAAAGGTAAGACAATATACAATAGTATACAAAATATTCTCGATTTTTTAAATATACAATTCATGAGCAATGATAAATGTGTCTTCAGTTCTTTAGGGAAGATAGAGTATAAAAACAAGAGTCGTACCAAAGTTTTTTAATCTTATCCATAAATAATCACTTTAAGTTGCACGACTTTCTGCATGAGACAGCGTTTCAAAGAAACGGTTTTAGATGTCAAGTGCATAAATGTATAGTCGAAGTATTTTTGCTTCACTAGCCCAGTTCTTTCAAGAAAGTTTCTAGTCACACGAGTTAAGGTATAGTTCACTTAACTCTGAAGCTTTTATTTTCTGACTAGATGATCCTCTTTCGTTTTCAAAGTTTTTTAGTCACATTTTTCTTCCGGCACGCTCAACAAAAGTTTCTGAACCATTTCTGTCACTTTACCTGAAATAAATAGCAAAAACATTTGAATTACTATGAAATTTATTATTATTATTACTTTTATTATTTTTAGCATTTGATGACTACAGATCAACAAAAGTAAATTTTGTTTGGTAAACTGGCTCGAGAAGAAAAGATGAGTTATTGTAATAAACACACAGTTTACCATTACCAGTTACCCGAAGTTAAACACATGGTAATGCGTGTATTACAATTAATGATAATCTAAAAGCTTATTATAATTATTTTTTGTTCCAATGGCAAGCTCTAGCCGTTTATAGGCGTTGGCTAAGGCAGGATACGAAGGATTACGGAAGCATCCAATAGGTGGGCCAAGGTTGGCTCCTATGAAAGGACGGACAAATTACATCCCTGCCTTCCCGGGTTTCGAACCCAGGTCCTTCAGTACGGCAGTCAGAGTCACTAACCATTTTACCGTCTGGGCGACCTTAAAAATTTATTTTATAACTACATCTATTGCTATATATCTGAGTTTATAATAAATGAACACTTGTGAAGAGAAGAAAAAAAAATCTTCTCGTATTCCTCTTATACTGTTTAATATTTTACCTCATATGAGCAGGCACAAAAAGTAACAGGAATGTAAAAACTTTACAAAGTTGATTGAAGATGGAGAGCCTTCGCTTATATGGACTTTAGTTTAAATAATGTTCTTGTAAATATTATATAACAATGCAGTTTAATTCAAAGAGAAGAAAATAAATTTAAAAAAATAAAAAATTAATTTTTTGACGTTTCGTGTGATCAAGCCAACAAAATCTGAAAAACTAAAATGCCTATTTATTTTTTCGAGTAGTGACAGACAAAAACTGACTAACTGAAAAAGTACTTTTCTATGACAATAAAAGATTTATGGATTTCACTTACCTATCGCTGATTTGTAGAAGCGTGGTTTGTCTTGCCAGTAAATTGTCACCATGTACACTGGAATACCCGTGAGAGTGATGGTAATACCCATTCCTGTTTCCCAAGGACTCACATAGAACGGAAATGTGACCAAAAAAGCACAAACGACAAGGAATGTTATCGGTAAAAAGATATTTACCTGCAAAGAAAGAATAATTGTTTAAAAAACTAAAAAATATTTACTATAAATTAATATGCGAATCATTTTAGTTTTTACTCGTTCTAATACGGTAGTCGTTAGTAATTTAGTCGTTCTAATACGGTAGTTTTATGGTATTACTGCATGTGAAGCCATCACTATTCACGACTCATGTATTCAGCATCTATAATATCTCATCGAATTATAACTACCAAACTCATTACCATCTTTTTCATGAATGTTTCAACTACATTGGTTACTAATTCATAAAATGTCTAATGAATTAAACTTTTAAAACATATAGTTTATTTTCAAAGTAAAATAATATTTTGCCAAATATTAACTATGCCAAATATTTTCAAATATGAAGTATTTATATCAGAATGAAAGCTAACGTATACACTTCAGATCAATACAATATAGTAATTTGAATACATGAAACAATTTAATTCTTCATATTATGTTTTAAACTTACAATACATAACCACACAGCTGCACTTTGATAGCAAAACGATTTCGCCATTCACATTTAAATTTCATCAGAGCTGAACAGAATTCCAGTTTTGTATTTTTTTTAAATGCCTTATCGACAAAGCTTAAGCAATTTTGATTTGTCTAGTTTTGTAATAATACACTTCAAACGCTTTAGTATTCCAAGTGACTGTTTTTTTAATTAAGAAAATTTCTCCCCTCTATGGAAAATTTTGGCTTCTTGGCTTTTTCCTATAATTAAAATGTTAAATTATTTTTGTAATTATATTATAAGTACATATTTTCATACGAATCCCATCGCAATAAGTTATATATGGACTGCTTTTTAAAACTTCTCAAACATTTTTCTTGAAGTTTTGTATAAATATATTCTCCTTTCATTATTTATATCTTAGATTTAAAAATTTTTATTTGATTATTTTCTTTCTTTTATTTGATTATTATTCTAGAAACATGGTTCTACTGGCAATTCTTTTCGCTGCAACTTGACAAAGACTAAAGAATTATGCATTTATTTAATATTTATTACTGTTTTATTTTTGTATCAATTTTATTTTTGCGTTTGTTTTACAAGTTTTTGCTTCAAATTATTTTTAATTTGTGCCTTCCCGTTGGGTAGTCTACCATTCTTGGTTGATAATTTATTTCTTGAACTAATTTTACGAACTTCTAATAGCCAATGAGGGAATAAAATTTTTTTTTTCTTTCCATCTAGGCCTTCAGTAAGGGAATACGTTACATTTAGCTTTGCACTTCGTTCCTACCAACTTACTCTCTTCGAAAATGTAATGAATTCTCTAACGGAAGTGCTTATTCCACCTTTTATTTGCATTGAAAAGTGTGTGAACTGTGAATAAAAAGGAATGTTATTAATTTCCCATCAAATGCAGATTCTTTGTGGTGACAGTAATGTATATTTTTAACACCTAACTGAATTACTAATGAGATGGATTTCTATATTTATGTGTATATATATATATATATTTGTGGCTATATATAGCCACAAAACTTTTGAACTTTATGTGAAGTCGAAACACATTTAGAGATAGCATCTAAATTACATAGAAACAATCGTAGAAGTACGCTCCCCTTCATGCAAATATTCAAGTGTGCAAAAATAAAGATTAATTTAAAAATAATTAATTTCATTAAATATTCAAAAGTATGGTATACTGGCTTGTATGAAGATCAATATATACCAATACTTCATACAGCTGCTATAGTAAAATTATCGGACTAAATTGAAAACAAACCTTGTACTGTTACAAAAGTTGCTTTTATTGTTTGTTATGGGACTTCAATCTGGTGGTTTTTTTATATTTAAAACAAAAATATGAAAGCCATTGTTATTACTTCTTCAAAACATTTGAGTGGATAAGCACATAAGAAAACTTGGAGATGAGTGAAAGAACATGGGATGCATTTTTTTGCCTGCGACACAAAAATGACAGCATAACTTCTGCCTAGTTTCATTCCAGCCTTTATTGTTAACATGGAGTTTGAAATCCGAGATTTTTGCATCTTTCTTTCCCTTTCCTTCGCATAGAAAGAAAATGGTATTTTCAAAACAGGTGACCTACCACCGATCTGGTGACCTATTGCCTGTGAACCATCATCGAAACTGAAGAAACTGATAAAATTACAATACAAATCAGACGAAAGGCAGCAGCATATAAATACAAAGACATTATACGGACTTACTTTTATTACACTAGCAGAAGATTTATTGCGTTACCAAATTATTTTATTAAATGATACATTACCAGAACAACGCGCACATGTGGTCCTAAAGAGGACCTACGTATACCTCGTATCATGTCCTCGACAGTCATTTTATTTTAAACACATTAAAAAGGCTGTTCAAGAGATTCTATTTTACATTTATCAGTTGAAGCAGTCCCATTTCACATTTGTCAATGATCATACTATGATTAGTACTATAATCAGATATAAAATCTTTAAATCTAGTTACCGAGTAATTTTTTCAGGACTTTTTAAAAATGTAATGCTCTTTATACCGTGTTTTATGTTATTCTGCCAGTAAATATTGGCGGTCAACGGAAGTTACTTCCACGTCTGGGGACGTATAACGCGTATCGTCAGCCCGAGTATTCATTCACATAAACACTGTCCTGTTGTCTATTAGTATGGCCAGAAATTTGTCCCCATTCTTAATACACTGCTATCAAAATTCAGGAAGGTGACGGGGCAGCATCGCGGGTTTGATTCCTCTCATACTCCGTGCAATTGTTTGGTTAAGATGATACTGTAGAATTGTAGATATTCTAATCGTCTGAGTGTTGGTACCATGGAAGTATCAACAAAATTCATCCGATAATTTGCAGTTAGGTGCATGTACTTGATTCATACTCATAACCAAAGGCCAAGATGGGATAGGTAATTTTTTTCGTCATCTGTTGCTAATACCAACGAAACTATAGTTTTGAATAAGAGTTTTGAGTCAAAATTCGAGCCTCAGACGTGGAAGTAGATTCCATTGACTGCAATATTTACTGGAAGAATAACATAAAACATGGTCTAAAGAGCATTATATTTCTAAAAAGGCCTGAAACAAATGATTCAGTAACTAGATTAAAAGGAGATGAATGATGAGATATAATGTAATCGAAAAAAGTGGCTACATATCTCATTTCCTTAAACACTGTTCCCTAAACACGTGTAATACCTATACAGTTCCGCAAAATACGAAAACTAAATTACGGTTTCTCTCTGGGGATCTAACGGTATTTATTTTGTAAGTATAATTTCTAATATATTCATAGAGAAAAAATTCTAGTAGTGAAATGCAGCAACAAATTAAATTAAAAAGTCCGTATCTTTACGGATTTTATTTAAAAGCGAAATTAATAAGTGCTGTTGAGTCATTTCCAAACTCATTCTCGTTCGACACGAGCTATTTTTGTTTTGCAGTTGTTCTTTTGAGTTTAGAAAAAAACTGAAGGATCTTTTTGGAGAAAATTTAAATTCCAATCGAAAATGTGGGTTGAAAGTTTATTTAAGTCAGCCAATTTGTTTCGTAATAGGTTTAAGAATTTTGTATGCAAAGGAACAGCTTTTTTTTTTCATTCAACTTGTCAGTATATAGAAAATATGTATTGGACTTTTTTTTTGCTTGCTATACGGAGACTCAAACTAAAATAGCCTTTATAAGGTATAAGAAATATTGGGTATAAGGAACCTTTTATACCCAATCTTCCGGTGCCGTGATCCGTCCTATCTTTTCTTACGCGTTTCCCGCATGGGCGACTATCAGGAATAAAGATATTAAAAAAACTGCAAATTACGCAGAATACATTATTACGTACATTCACTAATGCACATTATCTGGTGTCTAACAAGACTTTGGACACATACTTAAAACTTGAAACAGTACTCCCCTATCTGCATCTTATAAATGCTAATTTCTTCAGAAAAGCGCTCATCTGCCCGCATCTAAAGAAACTCAAAATATTTAACTATGTAAGTCTGCTTGAAGACTGTGAACCGAGTCCCTTAGCGGCCCACCTCACTCGAGACTAATTTCTCCACGTAACTTAGGGCAGCATCTGTACATAGCTTTTCTTGTACGTAATGTATACAGGTTTTCTATTTTTATCTTCATATTATATGTATTTTTATTCCACTATATATGTACCTGCGATTTATTTTTCTTAATAAAGGATTGTCGTGATATTCACAATATTATGTTTTTTTTTTTCTGTCAATGTCAATTCACAGAACACTTCATATCCACTGTCATTGCATTCCCGCACTGCTCCGCCTGCTTTGCGTTTATCGTCATTTGCCTTTCACAGGCTTTGGGACTCTTAGTCGCCCCCTTCTTCTACACTTTAGACCTCCTAATTGCCACGTCAGATATTTCTAGTCATGTACCCTTTGGGCGATTCTTCAAGAGCTGGAAACACGCGGTATGCCAGCAATAATTATTCGGATCGGATCGGGCACTGAGAAGGAGCTGTAGGAAAATTTTTGTGGAAAGTTCCAGAACTATTAAGTGTTTCTTTGAAGTAAAATACATTTTATGAAGCTAACATCGTTTTTGCGTACTTTGAATACATTACAAACTCATACGCATGTAAGAATATATTCCAAGGCTGTATGATCTGCTTGCTTAATTTTTAAATATGTAACAAACTACCTTTTATTATTTTTTTAAGAATTCATAACACACATCTTGAAAAGAGAACATCATCGAGAAAGAAAATTTAATATTTCTTTCTGATATGGTAAGTTTTGACACAGCTACCTTCACTGAAATTCTACAGTATTCCTATATATATCATTATCAGTATATATTCGTTGGCACATGGGAAAACTGTACAAAGTTTCTATGCATATATTATCTCTTCTCAAAGAAGGCGTTTTTCATCACGGCAGCATGCTCGATTAGTTGGACTATTCTTCTGCAGATTTTTGAGATTATAATAACTATTACATAGTGCAGTAACCGCAAGACATAAAAAAATAATTTGTAACCTTTGAGAAGCTAGGCAGAATAACAATACAATGCAATCGAAAATAATTTAAGAAGTGATAAATTGACGCCAGCGGCAACAGGAAATGTTGTTTGAAATTACTTGAAAGCTGAAACAGAATTTGAAGTCATGTGAATTCATGTCAGTAAACATCAGAAACTGCGATTGCAGTAGTTTCATACATACGCGGTTCAACATTCATGCGTAAACACTGAATCTGGCATCAGCTCTGGCCCGAAGTCACCAACAGTTTTGAAAGATTACCATTGATTGAAAATAAGTCAAAGAAATCACTCATGTCATATAAGTAATTGCCGACGAAGAATTTTTATATCAAGAAGAAGGAAAATTTCGAAAAAATACAAGTATCATATTTCTATGTAAACATCCATTTTCATCGCTCTCGAATGCATGTGACATCTCTAGGTACGGAAGAAATAAAGACACTTTTTTCCAAAATCTATTGTAAAATGGATTTAAAATGGATTGAGATGAGATTTTTCGTGACGTCTGTTACGTAAGTACGTATATAGTTACCTCGCATGTTCAGAAACGAGTTGCTGTAGAACATCAAACATTTGTATAATGGACTGCTGTAACATGTAGTTGTGCACCTTCGCGTTTCGTTGCAATCAGTCTCATTGAGTGAGTATGTATACTCACTCTATTACTCGGCTACGTGAGCTTAATTTTTGTTATTCTTATATGTTGGTAAATTGTGCATTTTTTGATTTAAAATTGACTGAATTATATTGTTCCTCTGTTCGGTTACGGTTTTCAAGGCCTTTAGTTAATCTTCATGCAATAGTTTTAGAAATTATCAACAATTTAATTATTTAAGTGGCGTTAAGCCTTGCGGGGCCGTCATTTGTTTACATTTGAAATTCTTAGTAGACTAGTGAATTAAGTCGGCTGTTTTACCAACTTCAGTGTCTTTTTGCACAGTGTGACCAAAAGTTAACTTTCAATTTTGTGCACAGCAAAAGTTAACTTTCAATTTTGTGCACAGAAAATTTTGTCTTCCTGCCCGCTGCCCTAATTATTTGTTTTTGCGTACAAATTCTAATTTTAAATGTAAAAAAAAATTTTTTTATCTGTTTTTAGTTGTATTTGTTGTTTTAAGTTTTTCTGTAGTTTACAGTTGTTATAGATTGACTTTTTACGTATTTTCGCCTTGCCGCGAAGTGAAAACTGAATTGATTGAATGAGAAATATAGCTCTAATGAAATTCGAGGGACTAAGTTAATAAAGGATTATTAAATATATATTATTAATTCTTGAAGTGAAGCAAAAAATATGCCTAATTTAGGTCGTGCAAGGAAGTCATGTGTCGTTTAGATCAGATACTTTAAATAAAGGTTTCTAATTCATTTTATATTACTTTCAGTCCTAGGAAAATGTTCTGAAGGAAGCAAATTCTATTTCCGGTGTCTTTTCAGTGGGGGAAGAAAAAAGCCTTAATTACATCATCTTATCATCCCAGTCCTTGGGCATTTCGGATGTAATATTTTTATCCATGCAGATAAAAGGTGTTATGCTTTTAGATCTTAATCAAAACCCGGAACTAAAAGTGCTGAGATCAGAAATAAAGGACACAGCCGTGACTCAAAATAATTGCGTCATTCGAGGTTGCAGTTGAAGGTCACGAAATTCTAAGAAATTTCGAGAAATGGATGAAGTAAAAATATTTCTTCAGCTGTTAAAAAGTTTCATTTACATATTACATTAATATGAACACTGCATGATTATGTGCAACACTCTACGAAAGAATTGAGAAATGACGGGAGCGGTTATTTACCTTGCATGAGTTTTTATAATGGCCGAATGTTTTTTTCCCAAAACTCGGGAACTTGATTCTCCAGTTGGTTCAGTTTTCCTGCAACCGTCACAAATTATGAAATGGACTGCAACTTGACAGTTCAGAATTTCGAATTACTCAGAATTTCACGCTCATTTGTGACTTCATACAGCCCAATTATTTTCTACAAAACCATTTCAACAATAGAAACGTAGCGAAAGGAGAAAAAAAAAAAACAATAGAAGGTAAGGGTGTCTCAGAATTTCACGCTCATTTGTGACTTCATACAGCCCAATTATTTTCTACAAAACCATTTCAACAATAGAAACGTAGCGAAAGGAGAAAAAAAAAAAAAAACAATAGAAGGTAAGGGTGTCTGCCTAGGGTAGATACTTCAGTAATAAAACAGTTACCGTAAAATCTCTAGGGTAGCTCTGTTTGAAAGGCAAACAATTGCTATTCAGTCATCTTCAAGAGAAATCCATGAGAATACATACATTCTCTCCTAACATATATAAAGAATTGGTAGAATGCCTCGTAGTATTTCAGCGTGGCGTTTTTTGGATAACTTAAATGGTCTGAATAACGTTGAACTGCCTTGATAAGAAAAGACGGTGGAGTCAGAGGGTAAGAAATCAGACAAATAAAATGGTTGGGGCATGGCATGTATTTCTTTGAATGAAAAGAAATTCCAAACTTCTTTGTGTAAATGCGCTTCGCTTTCTCATGAGAAGGATTCCTAGCTACAATACCTTTTACTCCTAATCGAACAATATCCTGTGTTTTCCTAATTAATACTACATTAACATGGATTAAATAACTTTTTTACTTTTTTTAACATGATTAACAAATTTAATTATATTTTTGCAGAATCGAATACTTGGTGCATACATTGGAATTTGTTAGGCATGAGAAAAGACTTTGTTAGACTCAGGGTAGGCAGAAGAAAGCTGCTGATTTACAATTCTGAGAAACAACACATTATAAAAATTAAGCAAGTACGAGTCCCTCGGTGCAAGGTGAGGATATTACTAATAATAAAAATGCATACAATATTACAGAATTCAGACAGCAGTAAAATCAAACTATAAGTACATCACAGAGAGAAATGCATAACATAAGAATTCATTGTATATAGAGCAAGAAGAGACAGCCAACGTAAATCAATCAAGCTATACTTGTATTTAAGATGGACACGGGGGATTTACCATGCACAGGGTCAAATATGTCGTAATTACAGATTTGTATAACAGGATTTTGCGTATTTTTTTGTCTTTCGTGAACGCTTTTAGCTTACTGGTAACAGTGTGCCCTTACTTGTTCGATTTTTAGTTCTTCATGTATTCTATAATTTATAACGTACCAGGGGAGTTGGTTTGACGCAGAGCAGTTTTTTACCGATAGATCGATATGAATATGCGCTTCCCTCGAAATATTTGAAAGATGCTTTAAGTTTGTTTGCATTAAAACACGAATTACATATCCCCGGATGATATTTCATATGCTTCTTCTGTAGATCCTCAATACCCTTTTAATATCGAAATTCAGTTTCAAGTACGTCGCATGACGTTTCGTCGAATTTTTGGCGATTATAATAACTTTCCCCGATGAATACATTGTTTCTTAAGAGTAATACTGGATAAACCTTTAATTCCAAGAAAGAATTTGGCATCAAAGCAATTTAGATTCTTCTAGAGAGCATTCGAATAATCGATTAAATGTATAACCGGAGGCAGAAGAAGAAAAATTTGTTCTGAACGGGAGAATGTATCTGTGACATAAGGCAATTTAATGAACTAATGATGATGAATTTGAAGACTACTGGTACATAAGAGAAGGGCGTTATATTTTCAGTTCATGGCAACGTATATACTTTAAGAGACAGAAAAGATAATAAATAAAAAGGGCACCAGAAGAAATATTTTTATTCTGAAAGCGTTTATGTTACTAACGTTTTACATACAAGACGTTTGTGTCACTACACAAGGCTGGCATTAGCCTAGCGTACCCAACAAAGCCAAGAAATTTAAGATATTTACACACATACGCACGCGCGCACGCACACATACACGCGAGAGCTATCTGCCTATGGGAAGGAACGCTTTCGTGGGGGGAATTTCTAAGAGAAACTGGATAATATTCATGTTACATATAAAAAACACCACAAAACACAAACACGAAACCAGCACGTTCGCCTGGGATAGAGCTCGTATCGAGTTCCCAGTATTCAGCGGTCTTAATCATTCGGCCACTGGTGAGGTCCGAGAAACTGCGGCAAATGTATCAGAAGCCAGAATTTCATTGTAGTCTGAAAGATGATGCCGACATGCTGGCCAAAGATGCTACTGTAGATAATACCGGGAATGCGTTCGATATTTGAGCATCAAAAAGGATTGTTATTGGTAAAATCAAAGATTTTTATTATTATTGCTGGAAAGAGAAATTGAACAGTTCGGGAAAAAGGAAAGATTATTTGTTGAACTTTGAAGTTTGTAAAAATATGAGAATGATATGTGATTTTGATTGCAATCAAATAATTACTGGAAACCCGGCATACCTGAAAAGATTTAATTTGCAGAATAATAGTCTTTGTAGCACGACATTTCGTCCAAGACTGCGTATTATTGCGACATGCTAAGGAAAAACATAGTAACATAAAGAAAGGCATTCTATTGCGGCAGGAAAGAGTTTAGATTTGCAAAGGATTTGGTGAACTTTACAAATGGCAATAGAAATATTGGGAGCTTTGATGTTTGCAACTGTACTTTTGTTTTGATGTGTGTTGCGTGTGCTGCGTTAACCATCAGGTTGAAGGAGGGTTGCAGCATACTCCTGTTAACGCACTGTACTCGTTGCAGCCCACTGCGTGAACCAGGAGGGTTGCAGCACACTCGTATTATCTGGTAATTTTCAAACTTTGTTGTTAATTTCAAAAGTTTTAATGCCTAACTCTGAACGAATTTGAAAGAAAATAAATGTGTGTCATTTCTCGAAAGAAAATTACTAAAATTTTGTACATTGGTGCATCATACGTTGGGGGTGAATATTTAGCGTTATCTGTCACATTTAGAATTACCTATGGAATAAAATTTTAAAAAGTGTACAAACTTCTGCTCGTTTTTTTTTACTTATAATTTAAAAAGCATAGGATTTTTAAATAAACAGTAATACTGTAGGATTCTAACAAAAGCAGATAGCCAGAAAACTTTAGGTAACAATGAATTGCGTACGGGAGTTTTAGAATTTAGCAGTTATTCCAAATATGTCTGATAGCTGGTGATTAAAAATTGCAAATACCACCTGTTACCTGAACAGTATCATTCAAGATAGGATCGGTTAACTGCAGCACAGGATTAGCATATCATCAAGAAAGAAGATTCGAAACCTCCACTAACAGTCGTCGACTGTCACGGGTGCTTGGAAAACAGGTTGAAACTCGCTCATATAAGATCATGGCAAAATAATCTAGGTTTGTTTGTCTAAGAGGAGGGATGTCTTCATGGACTTCTCTAAGAAAACGTGGCTTAAGTTTCGCATATGGATAACCAGAGTTTGAATGGCATGAACGCACTTTCAGAAGTTTTGAATCAACAGTAATTTAGATTTTGGGTACAACAGGTGCCGATTGTTCAGATAACGACTTAATTCAGTGCCGAGCAAGTGAATAACAACATTTGGTAAGGTCTTGCGAGTTCAACCTTACGTAATTACTATTTTCAAGAAAATTTACAGCATTGAAAATATCAACGAACATGGTATAGTCTATTTTCTAAATATTCAAAGGATGCTTACACAGTTTCAGAAGGATTTCGATTACTTTAGATGCATTCATTTCCTGAATGAATGGCTGTTTGGTCCTCTACGATTGTAGCTCATAACAAAACTGCGTTTTACTGGTAAATGAGCTTTCTGACGCTTTTTTGTTATTACAATGAACCCTTAGAAGTACAGAACGTATTACTCATTTTTAGAACGAGTTCGAAAAGAAGTTAAAAAACAGCATATGTTTTGGAATAACAGTTTTTAGCAATAGCTTATTATTTAAAATGAAAAAAAAAAAATCCCATTAGCTACTACTTTTAAATTTACTTTTCTTTCAAAATGTTCACGTAGACTAGCCGTAGGTTGAAGAATATGTTTTTGCTTTTCGAAGAGAAATACTCCTAATCTACGATTCAAAAAAATTGTGAAATGCACGGTATTAAAATATTTAAGTAAAAAATATGCAACATTATCAATCAGAAAGAGAAAAGTCATCAATTATTACTTCTACACGAAAAGAAGATTTTAAATGAATACGGGAACAGAGTACGTAATCTTTCTAATATTTCTAAAGTTAACTCGTTGGTAACAACAGAAAATCCGTCGATGCGGAAATTAATTGCAAAGTCTTTAAATACATCGGATAAAACAATAACAGATTAAAATCTGAAAACGTTTCAGGTTAGGTTAGGTTATTCAATTATGGCAAAGCACACGAAGGCTATCTGCCGAAAGGGAGGGATGCCTTCGTGGAGGACTTTCTAAGGGAAACTGGCTCGTATACACGTTACACATGGGGAAAACCACGAAAACGCCCATGCAGCCTGAAAACGTTTCAGATTTTAAACGTTCGCCCAAAAGGGTTTATTATGGTTTTTTACGCTCTCGCTATAAGTTCGCAGTCTAACAATTTGCTGTTGCATTCACGCCTGCTAACTCATCCCCCCCTTTTTCTGTGTTTTTTAGCACCATTGCGCTAATGCCATATACAATTCAACAGCAAAATTACGAAAATTTTAAAAGCAGCATAGCAGCAAATGCTTAGAATTCCCGATGCAGCGTTAAGTGTTGGCATACATTTTACTATTTTTTTCAGTCTTTTGTCAATTCATCATATCAATGTTCAGTTTCCTTAGTAAGATGGCTTGCAAAACTTATTTTTGCCTTTTTATTATTAACGTTTTGTGTTAAACTTATTAATTAAATATCACGTTCTTCTCCAGAAAAAATTAAATTCTTCAGCAAAATCACAAAATATTTAAAAACAACATATCTTTAGAATTTGCGACAGAGAGTATAGTGCGCTGGAGATAAAAATGTTTTATTTCGGACAGTGTTGGCAATACTCGCTTTCGGATGTTGAGTTTGCTGATAAATTCATTAAAGTTTTACAAAATGCGAATTGTAAAATTCGAGCTTCCAGTTGCACATGTTAGGGGAGGAGGACTAAATTATTCAAAATTTGATGGTTTTAAGTATTGTCGTTTTATCACAGTACGAGAAACATACATAGATACACATTTTTCATTATTTCTTTAAAAATAATGCAGAGTGATAATATCTGGCGGCAACAAGTTGAACGTTATATAGCTTTTTAAAGGGATTCAACTCAAAATCTCGTTTCTACAGTAATACCCATTTGGGCTAATAAAATAATAAACCAAGATTTACAACTTAGAAAAGCTAAAAAACATAATGCTCACCAGCTTTTGCCGAGACGTGGGACTGAACGCAGAACAATTTGTAGAACCTCATATGAAAGCTATTTAAGCAGGAGTTAAACGAAAATGCATTGTAACTCTTGATGAAGCAAGGGTTTACCTAAATGACTGCAACAAAAATTGGTGTATTTATTATGGAAAACGAAGGAAAAAAATTGCACAAACTTGGTTCCGTCATTTCAAAGAGAGCTCCAGTCAGGTTTTTATTATTGTTGCAGGATTCTCTTAGAACAGGAAATTAAAAATGAGAAGAGCGGAAAAAATGTTGAAAGCAACTCAACTTATTATCAAGAGAAAGTTTTACTTCCGATATGTTCATAAGAAATTCCACTTCTTTCTCCCAATGACTTTCAAAGAGTGAAACATCACCAAGAGAAAGCAGAAAGTCATACTTCGAAAAGTACCACTTTACGCCATAGAAACTGAAGACTGATACAGGTATTGAATCTATAGCTTTTCAACGTATTCCTAAAGTTCCTGACGTCTCACCTATGAATTACTGTGTCTTTGGTCACTTGAAAGGAGTTCTTCCAAGCGCAAACCCACTAAGATTGATGAACTCTGAAAAATAGTGGAAGAAGAATGGGAATCAATAAACCGTCAAAATCTTAAGAAAGTCTCTTCTGTCATGAAAATCACGATGTAGATTTATAGTGCGGAAATAAGGCTATCAGATCGAACATTTAGAAAAATACACTTTGCCTTTAAAATAATAATAAAATGGCTACGAATTCGTTCTAAAAATGTGTAAACATCTTCTGCACATGAGGATCAAGGGTAAGTTTCAGCAGGTTTTCAACTTTCCTTCACCAGAAATTTTTTAACCAAATTCTTCCTTTCATCAGAGTAATCTGGGCTAAGGCCTTTTGAACGACACGAAAAACAACCGATATTTACAGCTTCCACCAACAGTTATGAGGCGAATGTAGTTTACGCCAGAACTGTTAATAATCTCATTAACTTCTGTGCTCTGATTATGGCGATAAAACCTAAATATTTAATGGATAACTTTCGTAATTTCTGTTTCAGATTGAACATCACTTTTACTACAGTTAGCATGTTTCAATACAGCCAATTTTTATTTTTCATAGTCTTAATGTTTTTCTTTTAATTTATATATACAAAACCGTTACATAGAGCTCAAAATTAATGAAAACATCATGCACAGTATGAAAATGATTAAGATATTAAAACTACTAATTGCATATTTACAAATTTACTCTGCAGCATTATTCAGGAGCAGAATGATTTCGATTTTGAGCAGTTAAAATGAAAATTCTTCAGCGTATAAATGAAATAAAAAAAATCACTTTTAATAAAAGATTGCAGTTAAAATCTGAACTGCAGACATTTATTGAAATTCCGTTCTGTTAATTAGGTTGTTTACCAACATACCCGGCCTTATTAAAGTTGATTCCAAAGTGCAAAGATTTAAGATTACCCAAACTTTTAAACAACATTATGCGAGTTATTTATCGTTCATTAACAATGACATATTTACTCACTTTTATTGGTCTTTCAAGGTCCGGTTTCTTATACCGCAGCCAAACCATTCCGGCTACAGATAAGGTCACAAACAAGGCTTCTACGAAGGCAGTGTAATTTATGAGGACGTATACTTCTGTTGTAGACAAATATGCCAGACTAAGTATACACTATGGGAGAAAAGATAATTGTCAAATAAATTTGTTTTGATATCAACTTAAAACATATTGAAAATAAATATTTTTTGTATACAGAGGTACGCATCATAATTTTTAATTACAGAAAATGAGCGAGAAGTGCATGCTACGCAGCTCTTTTTTTACAAACGATTCAAATGATTATTTCTGCATGAAGGATGAATGTTAAATTTTAGGAATATTTTGCTATAAATCGTATTACGTTGTGTGCGTATGCTGCTCATTTACATTCATTGGAAAATAAGGTAAAAATGAAAATAAATTACATGATATTTTTATTCATTTATAGTTCATGCAGGAAGATATCAGCATCTCAGCTTAAGGATATAACATAATTAGTATTATTTTATAATTAACTATCGAAACGTTTAATCAAAATAACATTATCTTCCATTCACAATTAAGCAATACATTTTGACAATTTCTTTACGGCCTACTACATTCTGGAGAGGTTGACATTTTGTGTTATTAGAATGTCAAAGTTAATAGATTACACCTAATTAAATTGGATTAGATAGGTATATTATGGCAAAGCACACGAGAGCTAAGGAAAGCAGTGCTTTCGTGGAGGACGTTTTAAGGGAAATTGGCTAATATTTACGTTATGCATGAGGAAAATCACAAAACCTTTCACGCATTCAGTTCATTTACTGCAATTTGAACCTGCGTTGATTGGTTTACACTCGAGGGCTATCTGCCTAAGGGAAAAGATACCATCATGGAAGACCTAACTGGCTCATATACACGTTCCACATGCGGAAAACCTCGAAAACGTCCATGCAGCCAGCTCGTTCTCCGAAATTCCAACCTCCGACAAAACAGCCAGTGTTCAGCCATTTTACTGAATCCACCTCGAATTATTAGTGTTCAGCGACTCTGCCGTAGATTATACTGGACGCTGCATAGGTCTACCATTTTGATCAACTGAGCATTATTAAGCGACTTATCCAGTCTTTTGCAAGCTAATAATTAGCATTGTGGCTAGATTTGTGAGACACCTTCGAAACTCTTTCCTGGCGTTCCAACAATACGAAATCCTGTTAAATATTAATAACAAAAATATAATCTAATAATTTTAGTAACCGCATAGAATAATTAACATATTTGCTATTTTAAAAATCATCTTTCCTATACATAAAGGATGAAACGGTTGCGTGTTTGAAATATTCTCTCTAGGGTGCGTTCATTGTAGACGAAAATGGTGAATGATATGTTAAACCTAAAACTTCATTTTTCCATTTACGATTAGTCACATACTCGAGCTTACATATACTTAGCAGCGAATTACTTTTTGCAAGGTTGTGATTTTAATACAACGATTTTATCAATGACAGTCGGAAGGTGGAGATAACATCTGTTCACATCGGGAAGAATTCAGAGAGTAAATTTCATTATTGCACTGACGCAGTAATGTCGATTTGACTGGGAAAGCGTGCGTTAATATCCCACGAAAAAAAAAGTGAGTTTGGTGGCGTTGATGAACACTGTTTTCCAGTCCGAAGAACTGGTTTTCCAGTTCCAACGGTGCTATCTGGTTTCCAGCCATAATGTAGGGTTTCTCGTAAGCCATAAAGCATTTTAAAAATCCGCATTGTTGTGTCGCGAATTCTGTGTTTTTAATTTAAATGTTTTTAATGATTTAAGTAATAAATTATTTAAGTATTTTATTTGTATTTGGTTTTTTTTTTAAGTTTGAAATTGTGAAGAGCGTAATGAATATATATATATATTTTTGTAGACTGTACTTAAAATGTTTAAGCAATTATTTTTCCTTCAACGGTTCAATTTCCTAACGAGAATGGGGGAGCGTCTTCTAACGGAAGTAACATCTGTGGGAAATGCCTTTTAAGATGACAGTTGCAACATTGAGTAGTATATCGTTGTTCTCTTGTCTTTGTTACCCAGATGGGAAAGTGGACACTGTTAATGGGCTCCCGCTGTTCACTTACGTTTCAGCATTGTGATTGTCGCCTTGTTTATGGCTTCGGTGGAAGTTGTAAATTGAATCTTTGAAAGGGCAGTTTTTGTTGTTTCTTATATTTTTCGCTTGTTAGCAGAGGGGGTCGAATGTTTAGTTTCCAGTTTTCGCAGATGCTACTGTAGACAATGACTTAATTCTGATTCGTTTGGGGTTCGAACTTGTCCTATTAAATTATATTGAAAAGTCTCGGATTGGCAAGAATTTAATTTTATGTGTAACTTTTGGACCTATAATTGTGAGTGGGAGGAGAAACCGAGTTTTCCTCGATTCTTGCACGATTTTAGAAGTCAGTTTTTGAGTTGAGTTAAGTTTTGATACAACTAGAGAGAAGAGAATTAGCAGATAGGGCTTTTGGCCCTGCGGCCGAGCTTCACCCTTCCGGGTGCCTCGCGTTTGCGATCCTGCGGCGATTTGCGCCGGTATTCATTAGAGATAGATTCAAGTTGAATATGTGAATAATTGAGAATCTTTCCTGAAATTTATGCAAGAGGTAGAAATTAGAGCGATCTCTTCCGAGTTAGAGAACGGATACTTCCTGAAGTGGGTTTTCCTGCAAAATGTATGTTTTCTGCCGCCTCAGTGTTGAAACTCGTGTGCAAACTACTTCCATATCTCAGAATTTTTTTTTTTCCGGGCTTCTTCATTTATGGCTCTACAGGATGTCATTTTTCTTGAACTTTATTCTGGAGCTGATTACTTAAAAGATTCCTTCAATTATGGTTCTACAAGACGTCATTTTTCTTGAACTTTATTCTGGAGCTGATTACTTAAAAGATTCCTTCAATTATGGTTTTACAAGACGTCATTTTTCTTGAACTTTATTCTGGAGCTGATTACTTAAAAGATTCCTTCAATTATAGTTTTACAAGACGTCATTTTTCTTGAACTTTATTCTGGAGCTGATTACTTAAAAGATTCCTTCAATTATGGTTTTACAAGACGTCATTTTTCTTGAACTTTATTCTGGAGCTGATTACTTAAAAGATTCCTTCAATTATGGTTTTACAAGACGTCATTTTTCTTGAACTTTATTCTGGAGCTGATTACTTAAAAGATTCCTTCAATTATGGTTCTACAAGACGTCATTTTTCTTGAACTTTATTTTGGAGCTGATTACTTATAAAGCAAATTCAAGAGTTCAATGGGGGATTCTTCTGCCGATGTCGCCTATAGCTTCTTATGATGATGAAATTCCGGTATTTCAACTGTGAGTTACTTTATATTTTCTTTGGTAGTTATCTTAATTAAATCTTGCGTAACGGGAAAAAATATATATATATATATAAAAGCATTATATATTAGATAAAAACTATGTGTCTTGGAAGAATTTAATGTTATTGTCAAAAATAAGAAATTTATGTTAATTGTAATTTCTATAGAAGATTGTGTGAATTCCAGTTTAAATGATTCATTTAATGTTCCAGTTATTCTAAGTAACCGTTATTATGTTAAACTACAAAATTTTATCTTGATAAATGACTCTTGGAGAAATTTAATGTAGAATATTAATTGCATTTGTATGTAAGGGTAGTCTGGCCAGGTCTCCCATAAACTTATCCTAGATAATTAATAAATGAGTTTGATTATATGTTATTACTTGCATTTGTTTTTTTTTGTGTGTATGTAGTTGGTCTGTTCAGTCACTCCATTTGTTTGAGCCGGGAGGCTTTTAAGAAACATGGAGATTTTGCTTGGGGTTATTGAAAAATGTTTATGCATTTTAGGGTACTCACAACGCGCCCTGTTTTAGCAAATATGTACTAACCACCTTATTAAAGATTCTTGAATATGTTTTAAGATAGATTTTGTAATGACCTTTAGGTGCCAGGAAAGTTAAAACTAGAGCTTGATTTTTTAGAAATGGAACTGATTGATTGGTGTCTGAATATTTCTTCTCTGGTGCTTATGAGGTTTTGCTATGTAATGAATATGGATTACTCGTGAGTTTATTTTAAAATGAGTGAATTATAGAAATGCTTGGTTGAGATTTAGTATTTAGTTTTACCGAGTTCCAGAGAAGATTTATTCCAGCTTCCTTTTCAGGTTAAGTTTTTTAAGAAGAATTTGCTTTGCCTTGCTATGTGTGAATTAATTGCTTTAAGAGAAGTTATATTTAATATTATTTTGAGTCAGATCAACCAATTAGTTCCTTTCTCTATTTTCTAACCAGTTCATTTTAGTACGTTTATATTTAAGTTTCGTTTTATTTTAGTTTGTCCGGCGCCTAGAGAGATTGAGTATGAGTTTAAATTTTAAAAAGTTAAAAGTAAAACCCCCTTAAGGTTTAAAGTTTTCTCTATTTAACAGCATCGAATAAATGGTAACAAATTCTATCACACTGAGGTAGATATAATCTCATTAATTTGCTTTCTTTAAATATATTTCTCGAACACTTAATGCGTCCATTCCTTCTGATATGGCAAAATTTTTGCTTATTTGGACATATTGGAAAACTGGCTTAATCCACAACAAAATGAAAAGAGTTATGATTCTCTTTCTCAATAAGACAGTTGTCCGATTCTCTAACGCAGAGACCATTATCGAGATTAGTTGCCATACTGTCTCAAGGAAAATTTCACGCAAAGATTAGAAACCATTTGGAATAATAACAATCAATATTTTACACGACGATGGCTAGGATGCACAGAATAAGGAGCTGACGTGCTAAAGAAACGTTCATACCAGTCCTTCATATTATTAATCCCACATGACTTTTCTTGAAGGGATTTGTCAAAAGTATAGTCTTTGTACGCTGCTTATTTACATCTCTGAAATTTTTTTAAAGAATGCATTGCGAGCCAGTACTGCTGTCATTACCGTGTAATCAATACTCGACTCATTAAGTTTCTTGGCGGCATTGTGCGCAGTAATGCTATATACAGTGCATAAACTATTCACTGCATGCCTTTTTCATTACACAGGAACACACTAATCAGCATGAAACAAGTCCCGCCCTACTTGTCTCTAGTTTCTAAATTATATTTTTTAATTTCTTAAGGATGGACGGCTGCTTGATGAAGAGTAGCTTAAATTGTGCCACGCTTCTGTAAGAGGATTAAAGTCTTATGTAATGATCCAGCCTCCCCGCACACATAAAGATTACCCTCTAATGACCCATAGCTGTGACCCACAGCTGTGACTGAGTGAGACCATAGCTGTGACGAAGCGGGTGCTGAAATTATGCGGCGCGAATAACAGAAAGACTCCAATACAGTCATAGCTAACATCAAAACACAATGAAACAAAGAATTTTAATACATACCAAAAATACCAGACTTGGCGCTGGCGTGAGGTAGTTTAGATTGATCATTGACAAGAAATTAGGAAGGTGACCTTCACGAGCTCCGACAAAAAATAACCTAAAAATAAATAATGTCTTAAAAGTTAAAATTTTTTTTAAAAATTAGAATTTATTAAGAATGGATATATTAGTTATTCTTAACTGAATAAATACATTAAAAATACTGTTATTTTAAGGCAGTGAGCTATTTTTTATTATGTGTTAGAGACAACATGGTATATGGCGCTAGAAAAGTAATTAACGTAATTAATTTTTTATTCCCTTTTTAATATGTACTTCATATTACTTTACAATGAACAATTGTTAATTTTTATTCACACACTATTAATGTCGTTCTTAGAAACCATTTTAACGCTATATATTGCTCACTGGGTTACAAAATGATAAATGTTTCTTGATTTTACTTTAAAATATCTAGAATTCATTTAATGTATATGGTATGTTTAATTTACGTGATTTATTCATACAGTAACTGACAGTTTTTGCAGTCATCTCCGCCATTATTATAAATTTATAAAATATGAATTGAACGTCAAATATTACATTAGATATTACATATCGGTAGTAAATAATTGTTAGCACAATCAGTTTTCTTTAATTATGTAATTTTTAACTATTGTTATGAGTATAGTTTATTTGATCACAGTTCACTACACTTTCTTCGAAAGGACAGACAAATGTAGTTTCCTAATATTACAAGCTGTTTTACCAAAGTTCGATTTAAACCTAAAAACCGAATCAAATTAATATTGCAACGGAGGTGATTTCAAAGGTCTAGTGGTAGACTGAGAAAATTCTGCACCGATTAAAAATAGGAATACCATCTCAAAACGTTTTGCATTTAAACATGAATTTCAAACAGAGCTATATAACAGACTAAAATAATGAATTTTAAGGCATGAAACTGATCTTAATCAAAGTTTAGACTTGTTTGCAATATCGAATTTTTGTACCGATGCCATTTTGCACAAACTTCAGTAACAGCTTAAGTAACTTAAGTGACAACTTAAATAACTAATACAAACTTGCAGGAATTATCCTAGAGATGCTGTCTTTCACTTCATATTTTTAGCCAGTTATGAAATTTTACTTTACCTTTTATTTATTTATTTTTCAAAATGCATGTAAGCTGCATATGTGCCTTCGTTCATCTCGGGTACAAACACAATAAATATATCCGATTCCGAGACATGCCGTAAATGAATACGGTTATCACGCATGAAAATATTTAGAAAAAGCAGGTCTGTGCAACTTTTGTGTTTGTCACATGGTAAAAAAAATGTCAACCACTGCAAATCCATAGGTTTACCGTGTAAAAGAAAACATACACTGTGTAATAATCAGAGATGGATTTGCATTCAAGATAACTGATTGGTTGAAATATGAAAAATCCAACTTTTTGCGAACGGGAGGGGAAAAAATCGCGTCTTTCTTTCAGTAGCCAATTCGGTAGAAAATAGTTCGAAACGTGTTAGTTCCTCCAAACAGAAGGGTGAGTGAACAGATTAAATTTAAGCTTCCAGAACTAAAAAACTATTTAAGGATTTAAGAAGTTTTCCTCTGGATTGGGTTATAAAAAAGCATGAGATGGCTATTTGCCATAGAAGATGGATGGCTTCGTGGAGGATGTTAAGTAAAACTGCTTTATATTTGCATTATATATGTGAATATGAGCCAGTTTTGCTTACATTCAAGGAAAACTTGCAAGCCTTGGATGTATAACCAGCCCATTCGTCGAATTTAAACATGTGTCGAATCACCTGTGCTCGCTCGGCTGCTTATATTCCAATTTGTTCACGAAATAAAAGCTCAATTAACAAATGGCGCATGAAAAATTATCAGATTTTTTTTTTAACTCACTTCATTTTAGACATTTTTTCTGACAGGATTTTTAAGAAAGCCTTTCCAGCAAGATACGGCGATAAAAAAGTGCAGTAGAAATATAACACATACTTTTATTATACATACACAAAGGGTATAATGTACGTGAATTAAGAACTATTACATTCATATACTGTGCTATGATGCCACACAGCAAGACCTGAATGGTTTCGAAGGTAATTCACATGATTTCACAGTTTGGAGTTTCTTCTTGCGGAGATGTCTAAAAGTTTTTAAACTAAATTCTGATCAACTCAAGTAATCTGATCGGAAATTGGAGTAATGCCGTTGCAGCCCCCTATGCAATACAATGAGAACAGTCAACGTGATAATGTTACATACCCACACAGACGTTCTTTTGGCGTATGAGAGACTTTTGTTATGTTGCGATTTGAGTTATGCCAAGAGTTGTAAGTACTGATGCCATGAGAAGCTTCATGAAAATGTTGTTTATTAATACATGTAGTTTATGTAGTCCAGTTTGTTTTAATAGTGAGAGTATATATTATCTGGTCCGTAGAGCCGGATATAATACACGCACGAAATACACTGCCCTCCAAAAATTAAACATATTTTTATGTCTAATTTGAGAATTAAGCTAAACAGAAATAAGAAATTTAGAGGACATGCTCACTAAACAGTTCTTGGATATTGTTCGGAGAACGGCCTGGACGTTAAAAAGGGAGAAACAGCTTATTGTGGTATGGCAGGCAATCGTTGTCATTAGATGATGTACTTCTTCTAGGCAGACAGCCATAATACTTTTCCCTTGCCAAGGGATTACCTGTAGTATTACTTATTAGCTGTAGTATTTATTATTAGTATTTATTATTGTAGCACAGTAATTAAAGGGAGAAACAGCTCATTGTGGTATGGCAGGAAATGGCTGTCATTCGATGACGTACTTCTAGGTAGACAGCCGTAATACTTTTCCCTTGCTAAGGCATTAATTGTAGTATTTATTATTGTAGTATTTATTATTGTAGTATTTATTATTGTAGTATTTATTATTGTAGTATTTATTATTGTAGTATTTATTATTGTAGTATTTATTATTGTAGTATTTATTCTGTAGTATTTATTCTGTAGTATTTATTATTGTAGTATTTATTATTGTAGTATTTATTCTGTAGTATTTGATTATTTGTAGTATTTAGTTCCATTTAATGAATGCGACATAGAATATTTCGAAAGTTCAATATAAACATTAATTACAGCAAAAAACCTTACTGAGAAATCCCATATTAGTCACAAATTGCTAAAAAAATTAGCTTAAGTTTTTTTGTCGAATGCTAAAACAATGAACTATCTTATGCCGTGGGAATCACAGTCGAGCAAAAAGTCCATTTTATTTAAAATGGCCGATACAAGAAAGAGTAGAAGTTGTGAAACCTAGCAATTATATTTTAACTGTTTTACATTTGCATTCAGTGTCAAATAGTTCATCGAAATATTCTTGCTGTTGTCAGAAACGTCACCGGAAGACAATTTTTCTCAGGGCAAATATCGTAAAATGGAAGGAATGTTCTTCATCAGAACAAAATTATTAAAGGAAAAAAATAAAAAAAACAAGTGTATCTGACTGCAAGAACTTCAAGTTCGACCTTGAACCTCCAAGCCTTGAACAACTCGAAGCTCAATCTGAACAAAATACAAACAAAACAAGTGTATCTGACTTCAAGACCTTTATGACTTTGCAAGAACTCCAAGCTCGACTTTCTGAAAGAACTGCTCGGCTAAACAGGTAAGAAGAGACAAAAAAACACAGAGTTAAATGCTTACTGGACGGAGCAGTATGTCAAATATTTTCACACGAAATTTTAATGAGCACTTGTAAGTAGAGAAAAAAGGATTTTGATTTCAGGAATAAATGACTCAGACTAAAAGAATTTTAAATTCTCTGCCACTGATACCTTTGACTTCGAGCATCGATGATCGAGGTCATAACACCAGGGCAGTTTTTGATTGGCAATGCAATTAACTCAGTTCGTAAGCCAAAATCATGGATGTTAACGTTAATAGGTTAAACGTATGGAGCAAATCACCAGTTGGGTAAAATTTATCTGAAAAAAAAAAATGGAATTACAGTTATTTAAGCCATTTACAAAATCGATCTAAACGGCAAAGTTCTAATAATGTAAAGGCTAGAGACATGGTCTTAAGTAAAGGTAATTTGTATTAATGTAACTGGTTAATAGGTAGAATAGTAAAAATACTTTTCTCCTAAAGCTGTACAAGTTCGTGTGTATAATGTAAAAAGTCGAACTGGTATAGTCAAACGAACCGGTTACATAACTATGTATTTTACCATCAGAAAATTGAATATAAATTGCGTTTAGTAATAAATATCTTCATACCATTAGTAGTATTGCAGTCAACTATTGTACTGTGAATGAGTCATACTGGACTGTTATGTAACTGAATATCTTGCATTATAATATTATATTATTCTTCATTTATATTTTGTGTACAATTCAAATACTGATTGTAGTAATGATGATTTACGTTACTTTGTTATATGCATTAATTACAACTGCGTGAATGCTACAGTAAATATTTAAGGAAATGATGAGCTTAATTAGATAGAACTTAGCGGTTAGGCTTCAAGAGTACGCAGCATGAAGACAAATATTTGGGTGGTATTATTTAAAAGAAAAAAAGACAATTCATTCACAGTGGGGATATTTTACGATGGAGCCCGTAATTTACGATGATACGTTATCATTCAAACTCGTAGTTTAGATAGTTCTGCAGTAATGGCAACAAATGACTTATTGTGCTTTTTTTTTTTTTTGTATAATAAAAATGCATATTGTATGTTCAACGCTTTGCATAAAAATGGAGAGACTAATCTGCCAGACATTAAACATGTACATTATCAGTAGTGTTGAAAATTAGGCGTGCTTCTTTTCCATGAAAATATAAGTGTTACATAATTTTGCTTTTGACTTACCTCGCAGAAGCGAAAATATTTCCATTCAAACCACCGAACGTGGATAAGGCAACAGAAAATGGCATGACCCAAGACATCACTCCAAGCACACGCTCACCAAATGTCTGAAAAGGGAGGAAAAAAATGAAAGGTGTCAGATTTTAAATTACGTCCAAACGGGTTTTTTTTTTAACGTTTTGTGTGTTACCTTTATTTATTAAGTATCATGTTCTTCGCCCTTAAACCATAAAATTCAGTTCAGCAATATCGCAAAATAATTTAAAATGAGCATACCTTTAGAATTTCCGATACACAGTTCCGCGCGCTGGAGATAAAAAGGTTTTTTTCTTTTCCACATAGATTGTTGCCATTGCTCGCTTTTAAATCGTCGAGTTTCTTCATCAAAAGTTCGTTTAAGTTTTACAAAATATGAAATAGATAATAAAACAAACTCCAAATTCGGGCTTCCAGATGCACATATTCGGGTGGAAATGTACGTTATTCAAAATTGGATGGCTCTAGGTACCGTTGTTTTATTCCATTTGGAGAAATATACATACATTTATGCAGATTTTCTTCATTATTTAATTTCTTTAAATGTAATACAAGGCGATAACTTTTGGTGGCAACAATTTGGAAAGTGATACAGCCGTTTATAGTGATTCAACGCAAAATCGCAAAACGAAAACAATAGTTCTTCAGGGACAAAGCCCTGTGATACTTCTTTCGCAAATGAAGCAAACTCCATTGATGGAACACAGCAAAAACTTTATTTCACCCTTTAAGAGGCACCGGTATATAATATATACCGGATGTTTATCAATTTTTTAACTTCCTAAAAAATGCTAATTTTAGTACACCAAAAGCTGTGATCGTAAGTTTGTAGTGTTTTCTTTTGATTCTAAAAGCGAGCACTACCCAGTGAATGTTCAATATTTTGTTGTTATGAAATTAATATACCTCGTTCTAAGGTATCATATTTGAAGATTCATAAATTCTATTGGAGGGGTAGAAAAAATTCAAAATCAGCAAATATATAACGTACACATGCTGAATCTTATATATTTACTGCATTTCACTCAAAATTGATAACTAAAAGAAGATTATTTATACAATTTTAAGACCGGTACATAAAATATACCGGCGCTCACACTGAGGGTACCACGCCAATAGATGGCAGCACTAGGCTTCTTTCTCTACTCTGTGAGATGACAGAATTTCTTTATACTATAATTGTTTGTGATGTATTAATTCGTCTATAATAAATTTACAAGTTGTTTTTAATTCAATATTATGTTCATGGGGGATGTAAAGTTTACTGACCCTGTGCTAAGAATTTTGAATAAATGTATTTTAGTTTCTTTTTATTCTTTGCTTACTCTAATGGAGTTTCTCATTCATCTCTGTTTAGCTAAAATTTTAATTTCACTACTTCACTCTTTCTCCGGATAAACTCATCGACTTCAAAATTGACGTCTACCGCCTAAACGTTACACAATTCTAGCGATTAAATATGGCATGTTAGCCCCGAAAGACACCCGTCGCTTCGTGTTTTCCAAAATTCTTAAAACAGCAAAAATGATAAAAGGTGATCGACAGCTAATTTGTCATGCGGGGTCACACGATCTTCACAAAGAGGCTTTGATAAGATGGGGTAAAAGGAAAGCTCACTTACAAACATGGGAAATAGAAATGCCATTTAGGTCTATCTCTTAGGGTGGAATGGAAAACCTGATGATTTGAAAGCATGCTTTTAGGCTTTAGCTTGTCGTCTTTGTTAATTTCAGCCGAGAAACTAGGGAAAACAAGAGAAATTTTCCCTCTGGGTTAGGACACAAGTACGTGGATTTCGAAATAAGTGTTTACAGTTGGTGAAAGGAGGGAAAACATTTCTAAGGCCAGTTCTAGATTCAAAACATATATCTTTGAAAGTAACAAAAAGGTCGCAAATGTATGTTTGAGTTTTTATTTTCTTTTTTTTCAGCTTTGATGAAGCATGCTCTTTTTATATATTATCTACAGCATAAAATACAATAACTTCAAAAATGCAGCACAGTTTTTCAGCCGAGTCATTGTGCTTCATTTTTCAATTTTTTTTTTTTTTATTTTTTGCCCGAGTTACGTCTCCTTGCAACATTATAATAGTTCAATTGCAACATGATACGGTTTACGCATGCAGTGTTATATTTGCTAAATTTTTTTATAAAGTAATAATATTGAATTTAAATACTTTCAAAAGCTTTTTACCCATATTTTACATCAGTATGGTCACCTGGGTGCCATCATCAAAGTGCACAAAAATAAATTTGATTTGCAAAATTTTATATTTCTGGCGAAATTTTAAAAGTTTTTGACTTCAAACTTGCATAATTATATTCAAGCATCCATCTCTATAGATGCACATCAAAAGTACGCAAAAATAGATTAAAAAACAAAAATTAACAATTGTCAGCTACCTGTGAAAAAATGTCACCGGTATAAAATATATACTGGCTCTCAAAATTTAGGATTTCACTCTACATTCCTTTTAAGTCTCAATTTTGTGTTCTTAGGCTCCATAAGTTACAATTCATGCAAAATTTTACCACAATTTAAATTATTTTATATACCGCCCCTCAAAGGGTTAACACTTAAAATGGCGACATACAAGCAAGAAGAGAAAACGAATTCTAAACTATTTTAAAAATAAATATAATTACATTCTTCGTGCGTTTAAAACGCTGCCATTCAGATACATATTAATGTTCATCTATTTAAATTGTTCAAATGATTAGCAACAATATTTAAAACTGTTACAGCCCCTTTGGACTAGGGGAAAAAAATTGAAAGGAATCAGCATTGTAATATGTCAATAATGTGAATGATATGAAACTGAATATTAACAAAATTAGGAAATTTTACAATGAACTTACCACAGCGACTGCATTGGAAGCTAATATTTCATCTGGACTAAGCACGGCAAAATATGCAACATTGGCAAGAACATAAATAATTGTGACCATTGGCAAAGAAATATAAATGGCTCGGGGTAGATTCCTGTAATCGAAAAGAACAGAAATGAGCTCAAACATTTAAAGACTACCTTTAATTCAGAAATAAAACTGTGAAACAATTAGTAGTTGCATTTTCAGATTTTTTACTGAAATAAAGCTTTTATTGATTTACCTGAAAGGATCTTTCAATTCTTCTGTGACAAAATTCAGAAAGTTCCTGCAAAATATTGCATAAAATATAATAAAGTAAACGCATAAATTTATACTCAAAGGAAATTATAAATTTAAAAATAATGTATATAGAATATAAATAGGATTCTGGAAATCTATTTCAGTTTCATTTCTGCGGGAATTTCATTCCACTGCGGGAAATTGCAAATGGAACCTCGTAAAATTAAATTTTATAAGTAAGCAACTTCTGCGCATCAAGCAATGATGGAATATTTTGAAACCGCAGCGTAATTCTTGAATAAAATAAGTACAAAGGAAAGTATATAATTAGTTACAACAAAGCACTTGGGGATTCTCTTACTTAGCAGAATACTTTTATGAAGGATTTCCTGCAAGAAACTAGCACATTTACCTCCCATAATAGAAAAGTTTTGAAAATCTCATATTCAGCCAACGCGAAAGTTTGGAGGGAGCTTCAGAAGAACTTTAAATACCCAAACTAATTCAGACCTTAACTTATCCGTGTATTCAGACTCGAATAATTAGGGTTTCTCTTTCTGAAGACCAAATGCATATTTATTGTACTCAAATATATATCTCGTAACCAGTCAAGTTTGTATTGTTTTGTTTATTGTACTCTATTGCTTAGGATTTTACAGGCTTAAAAAACCATGCATTCCTACAAAGGACATTTTATACAAAAAATTAAGCATAGACTTCATTTTTGCCCATCTAAACACATAGCTCATTTTTATTTCAACTGATTGTAATAAAACAATAAAAATTATTTTTATTCATTCAGGCTTTAAGACTGAATATGTAACTTGTTTTTGTATGTATTAAACATAGAAAAAGAAACTATTTTTTAACTACTTTATTTAAGAAAAATTAAACTCAGATTTTTTTATTGATATCGTAAAATAAAAATAGCTTTTATATAGATTCTCAAAAATCTGTACACATTATCTTTTATTCTATTTAAATAAAAAAAAGGGGGGGGAATCTGAAAGCTTTCAGATTTTAAATTGCGTCCAAAGGGGCTTTTTTTTTTTAACATTTTGTGTGTTATCTTTATTTATTAAGTATCATGTTCTTTGCACTTAAACCATAAAATTCAATTCAACAGCAATATCGCAAAATAGTTTTAAAATGAGCAAATCTTTAGAATTTTCGATACACAATCTCACGTGCTGGAGATAAAATTGTTTTTTTTTTCCCATAGAGTATTGCCATTGCTCGCTTTTAAATCGTTTGAGTGTCTTCATCAAAAATTCGTTAGTTTTACAAAATATGACATAGATAATAAAACAAATTCCAAATTTGGGTTTCTAGATGCGCATATTCGAGTGAAACGTAACGTTATTCAAAATTTGATGGCTTTAGGTACCGTTGTTTTAATCACGATACGAGAAACATATAGACATTTAGGCAGGTTATTCATTATTTAATTTCTTTAAATATAATACCGGTCTCTAATATTTGGTGGCAATAATTTGAAAAGCGAACCGACATTTATAGTGAATCAACGCAAAATGCCAAAATGAAATTAATAGTCCTTCTGGGCAAATTGCCCCTTTGGATTATACATTAAACGACTGTAACTAAGGAGTTTAATTTGATTTGGTTAGAAACAAAAGACTGAAACAAGTGAATTTCGATATACGTACTATCCAGCTACTTAGAACTCTCGATAATTTGAGCTCCGCAGTACCAGTGTTTGGTATTTTTTTTAAAATTCGACTTTATTATTAAAAACCCACGCAGCCAGCTTGTTCAGTTACCAAGAATCGGTAAGGGAAGAATTACTAGAATTGGTAGCTTTATTCGATCAGTGACTGGTAATTTAACAGTCAACTGCCTATGTGAAGGATCAGACTAGAGGAAACTCTAGCGGATGTTCGTAGGTATTCTGCAAATCGGTCGTCAGATCCGTGCCTAGTGGCAAAAGATCAGAGATGGCATAATCTTACCAGATGTTTTAGAACTGTCTTCACCGAAATCGAAAGCATAATGGTTGGTCTGGACCTTTTTCTAAACAATACCTCTTTACTATGAAAAATATTTATCAAGAACCGGAAAAATATTGTTGCGTTCTATGGGTGTGTGTGGATTTAGAATGATTGATGACAACACTTGATGAAGAATCAAAACTCAATTTATTGGTCAGGATTACATAGAACAGTTCCAAAGGCGCGTTACAGTCGTCGAAAAACTATGAAAAACACGCTGAAACGATCAGCAACAAAGCCTTCAGGCTATTAGGCTATAACAGTGAAGACAACTTCACGTCAAAGCACTAAAATATAGCCCCCGACTTGGTCGATCGCTCTTAGAACTCAAAACACTACTAAACTCAACTTACTCAAGATACTCTCACTCGGCGTACGGGCAGGGTATATATAGCTTTTGACTCGTCTTCGAAACATTCTCGGGAAAACCCGTAAGAATTCGCTCTAGAATGCTTTCACTCTGTCTATGGCATATCGCACATTTTGTCGCCGATGGGCGATTTCTCACCAAATCTGGCAACCCTGCCTTTCTTTGCTACTTTCTGGCAACTCTAAACCCGCTTTGCGGAGAAACCATCGTATCGCAGCTGGGAGTTTCGTAACAATGTTATTTGAACAGACATAAACATTTGAATATCGGCTGTGTCTTTGAAAAACTTGATATGAATGGTACACCCAGCCAATTGGACTTGAACAGATTATCAAAGAAATATTCCTCAAGCTGGAGAACTCGATATGCATACAGTCGGGTCTAGTGTGCCAGAGAGTGCAGCCTCTGCCTTGGCGACATATTATTACGACATTGAGACTGATAACAAAAAAATATCAATTGAACTCGTACAATTCAATTTTCCAAGCAGAGGCAGCAGCTTACAAAACATGAATTGAACACATATAACTCATTTTTATAATCAGAGGCAACAGCTCTCCTACAGCATTGGAAAGGACGAAAACAGGACTTAATAATTGTCATAACATAAATATTTACAATGATAGCATTTTTGTTTTGCAGACACCCTCTCAGTCAGAGAGGTCTATTACGAGAATTATTACGAGCTCTCCAAGACACATATCTTCAGTTGGGGAAGGGTAAAGGCACATGCAGGCTTATTGAGAAAAGAGACGGCGGACGCTCTGGGCAAAGATGCAAACAAACGAAAGAGAGATTGTTGAGGTACAGGGTCAAGAAGGAAAACTGCAACCCTACTAGAATAATAATAATAATAAAAGGTATGAGTGGAAAAATGGACTGTCGCGGAAAGGATAAAGGGTTACATAAAATACGTGAAAAAAAATAATAATAATTAAAAAAAAACTTATTTACAGTGACTTCAACAAATATTAACGGATCACGGGCGATTTCTATCCTATCTCAGCAGGTTTTAATTGCAAGATTCCGGCCTCTGAAGCAGTTGCAAAGAAGTAATTATGCAAAGGAATTCGTGGTACGCTATACACTTTTTAATGCTATCAGGAATGATTAAAAAACACCAATTTTAACACCGAAAGAATTCGAAGAAATCTTGAACAAATCGAAAAGAATTTCAAGAAAAGTTACGGAACATGCAAACTTCAATAGATTATCAACGGCTCTCCTGATTTAGTGCGTGTATGTAATTTATTTTCTCTTCTTCATTATGTATGAACCGGGAAGACCCAATGATGGCATAGGGTCACTTCATAGATGAGGAGGGGGCAAGTCAGACCCCTTAAATAACTTAATGTGCTTTTAACTATTGTAGGTTTTATGTTATGAAGAAATTTATTTCTTTTTTATAATGCTTAATATATAATAGTTTAAAATATAAAATACATTAAAGGTTTCTGCTAATCTCAGGTAGGGAATTTTGAAACTAATTAAATGCGAAAGGAGAGAGCATTCAAGTTTATGCATCCTATTCGTATTACGAAACTGCAGTTTACGCAACTGGACCAAGAAAACAGATTTATTTTTCTTTCATAAACCAAGGCAATCGTGGCCATGAGTATAAAATACACATTTAATAATCTGAACCGTTGTGTTTATCAAACACGATGGCTGGGTGTGGTCTGTCAAGAAAGATATTCCAAAATTTCTTCCTATAGCTCATTACGGCTTAGTAGCAGAAAAAGAAATTATCCGAAAACAATTATATAGAAAGTTGAAGAAAGGTAGTTAGAGGGTTTAATTTCCTTAAATATTCAACCTAGAAGTAATTCCAGTTACAAAGCTTCTGAAAATAATGTACGGAGTTGTTTGACAATAGTTCACCGTTGTCGGCGGAAGAGTTTTGTAAACACAAAATCTAATTCTTACCTAGGTTCCTGCTGGGGGGGGGCGGTACAATTTTTTAAATATACTTTATGCTTTAAAAAGCTACTTAACAAGTTGCTAGTGCAAAAATCTCAGAAATTTGAGGGGATGATAATTCTTTCTCAGCTGCAAAAATACAGGTTTTACCCAGCATGAAGGCCTACACAGAATTAAAACGAACTTACATTTTATTGTTTCATCTGAAGTTTGGCTGATAAATTTCAAATATTTACTCCCAAAAAAGCGATCTAATAAGAAATAAATCAACTATTCTTTGAATATCTCCACAAACTCTGCACCTAAAATTGTTGTATTTAACTTAAAAAGCGTAATGAGCGTTTTACTAAATGGAAGAAGTTTGGCTGGTAACAGTCAAATATCAATTAGAATACTCACTGAAAAGAGATTTAATAAGTAAATCAATTATTCTTCGAATATATCCATGAATTCTGCACCTAAAATTGCTGGATTTAACTTAAAAAGCGTAATGAGGGTTTTCCTGTATATAAATTTTGTTCTCTTTGCCGGGACTAATGTTAGGTTTTATGCATACATTTCCACCCACAGTGTTAAAACTATTCTCATAAAATTTTATACTTTATTTTGAGAAATTCTGAAAGTAGAAATAAGTGTTTAAGATTAATACTCCTGTAGCCTAAGATGCACTGATTAATTTTAGTGCTATGAACAGAACTATATCGTTACAAATTTTATATAACATGAAGAGTCTGAAGATACGAAGCTTTGCCGGAAAAATAAGATAACAGGGGCAGGTCTATAAGTAATCATTGAGTAAATGGCTACCTCGCTAAATTGGAAAGATATCGCCAAGCAGTGGATGGTTCTGGCGACTAAATTACCGCCAAATTTGGTGAGGAATCGTCATAACTCGCCAAACTTGGCGACGATTTGGGGCATTTTGGTGCAGTCCATGTATAATTATAATTGGTACTTTAAATGAATAAGTGTGATTGATCCCTTTGTGTAACTATAGCAGTTTCTGGCCCTTCTATGTAATTTTAAGGTTGTAGGAAAAAATGTCACCCGGAAAATAAGGAACGGAAAATAAGTCACCATTCTTTTGCAATGGGAAAAATAAGGGATGTTTAGAAATATCGCCAAGATGGGAGATAAAAGTTTTATCATAACAACCATACCTGCGGAATCAACCATACCTGCTTTCAATCTTCTGACGATGATTGAAAGCAGGTAAGTGAGCTGCTGGCCTGTCCTATAGTAAAAATACTAGAGGGTTGACCAGCGGGTCATGGTCATTAGTGATTGTTCCCTTCGTACCCCATGTAGTTATAGCTTTAAGCTGTGGTTCAGGGGTGAAACATTGTCGCATAACTGAGCGTTAAAAGTAGTATTATAACAAACCGTCGTAGATGAAATTTAGTCACAGTTTGCGATAAGAATATTAAAACCTGCTATCGAAATGATCTTGCTCGGCTGCAACTAGCTCAACGTCTTACCCTTAAAACCTCCCTCAAGAGAGCCCGCTATAAACCTGCCGGTTAAATTAGAATTTGGCAGGTTTCTCCAACTTTAGAGTCTTTTTTTTTCCGTTCCTTATTTTCCGAGTGACATTTTTTCAGTACCTTATTTTCCGGGGGCTTTCTTTCCGTTTCCCTTTTTTCCGGGTGACATTTTTTTCACACACCAATTAACCATATATGTCTTCCAGTAATTTCGAGAAATGGGAGGTACTACAGATTTTTTTGGCGGTCGGGATAAAATTTAAGACCAAAGAGAGCATCTGATGTCAGTTTTTCAGTTCAGAGTCGACCTCGAAGTATTGCGATATCTCCATGCGAGCTTTGTTCTTTAGATGCTCGTTACGTTCATTGCATTACGTTCTGTTTAACGAGTTTGAAGTGTAACTACCGACACCTGCACTCTGTGATACAAAGAAGAGCTCTACGAAAGTTCCAGAACTGTAAAGTATTTCTTTTGGTAAAATATATTTTATCAAGCTATCATCAGCTCCGTGTGCATTCAATTCATTACCAACCCATACGCACGTAACAGCGTATTTGGGTTCTAAAACAACAAAATAAATGAATGCTAAAATTCATATACTAAATACATTCGGTATTTTTCTTTTAATGGTGCGTTAAGAACACAAAATGTGGTAACCTGGTTATACAGCGCCATGCACAGCCGTGCCAATGATAGTATGTGCAATTTGCCACATCCGATCAAACTGCTTTCTCTTAACACGTTCGCTGCTAACCGCGAGTTATCTCGGAAGTCGAAGTTTGTGTTTAGGCGCCAGGTACATGTTAATTGGTAGAACGTTTCTATTTTACTTACGCCACATAGGAACAAACTCATAGTATTTTCATGTTCTTTGAAGGTATCCTTTGGGAAGATATCCTTTGGGGATTAGAAAAAACACAACAGTTTGATGCCATTCGAGAGATTTATTGTAAGTAATGTAAGTATAATATAAGTAATTTTAAATAACATAGGAAGTGTAAAAATAATCTTTGTTATAATAATTGTTGTGAAAATAATCAATCTTTGTTTTAAGCACTATGAATGTTACGAGTATATTCATAGTTGGCACTGTCATAAAACACTCACAAACATAGTTGGCACATCGGAAAAACACACTACGGCATAACTCTTATAATTAGTAAAGAAATTAAAAATTCTTTAAATTCAATAAAGTGCGCCTTGTTAACAGAAAAGTACTTATTTTACTAATAATCGACACCTATTTATTAGAAACAATAGAATTTCTGTTTGAATTAAGGATCTTAGAAATACTGATTATTTTGGAATCATGCAAACCCCCAAAAACAGAAATCTTTAAATTTCACAGAAACAAGAGTTTTAATATCACTGCTGAAACACTTTCATGGTAAGCCTGTAGACTAACATCGCGAAGTTACAAATGCTTTACTATGTGTGACCCTTTCGTAGTCCGACAGATATCATTGCAATCGTGAGGTTCTGCCAAAACATGTCGTCGTGTCCATGTCAACAATCAAATCACAGGAGCCGTTGCAATGCGCTGTGTAAGAGCATCTAAACTTACAGGAAGGAAAGGAATAAAAAAACTCGTCGTTCATGTATCTTTCAAGGAGTCGTCACGTGAGTTAAAATCGAACTTCTTGGTGAGTAACATGCCAGAGTAATATTCTCTTCAGTTGAACGGCTACGCTGACTCAGATTTTAGAACTGCAATGAAATAGAAAAAATTGTTTCCACATCTGCAAGCTCGTAGAAAGATTTTCTATCTGATAAGCGGAGATACTTCTCGACTTACGTTATGGGCGGACGGTCGAAAGCAAACCAGAGGAGGAACTCGTTGGTAAATTTGGACGACGTTTTTAAAGAGTATGCTTCACGTGGAAAATAAAATCTTTTCGATTTCTAAGCAATTCTTCTATGGATTTCTTTTAGGTTAGCTCCGTAATAATTTGTAACTCGGAAAAAACTGCTTGTCTAGGACGCTATCATATCTAAGCTGCACTATATTGTTAGCAAAATCTGCAAGGAAAAAATGTGTGTTTTAGACCCAAGGGAATATAGTATTTATAGAAATAAAGCCTAGCCATCTTTGTTGAGCATCTCTATAAAAAGAAAGGACCCGTGCAACAATATCGCCTCATTAAATTAAAATTAAAACTGCTTTCTTGAATCCCTGACAAGTTTTAAAAATGGTGCCCCTACTTGGGGAAACGAGATGCTTTGGTAAATGCCAAAGACGTCGCTCTTCTGTCTAGATGTAGAAGTTGAAAAGTTACAGAAAAAAGCGAAAGATTTTCTTTGCTATGATTTCTATCATTGCTACAGAAATATTCTTAAATATCACTGATTCAGAAATAATCGGTGATGTAAAAAATATTATGATTCTGGAACGTCTTTTCTGCAGCCACCTTGCCTCTTTTCAATTATTTATTACAAAAACGCTTTACTATGTATCCATTGGAAGAAAACTGAATGTGCAAGGTGTTCCTGAATGTAGTTGATTTCACGTCATCCAGGTCTGTATGGTAGCTAGGAGGCCGGTTACGAACAGGCCAGTTTCAGATTCTAAATAAACATATACACCGTTATGACAGTAATATTTTTATTGAAGTAAG
The DNA here is from genome assembly GCA_000611955.2 of Stegodyphus mimosarum. Taxonomy (NCBI): domain Eukaryota; kingdom Metazoa; phylum Arthropoda; class Arachnida; order Araneae; family Eresidae; genus Stegodyphus; species Stegodyphus mimosarum. The sequence goes on along the minus strand of KK118198.1, from coordinate 328,380 downwards.
GCACTTAAAAATCCGCCAATACGAAAGTCTCTCGAAAGAATGACATATAGAGAAATAATATTAGACTTTGGATTTCATCCCCCGTGGTCCTGATTAAAAATGGAATGAAATTGGCCAAAATACTGTCACCCTAATGGCAAAATTTGAATAGAGACATAAATGCACCCATCAGTTATCATTCATAAGGCTGGCAACACCTTGGAACATGGCACTAATAGCAATAACAATTGCTTTTATAGATTCCCTAAACTCTACAAATTTGAATCTATTTTCATGCTGAAAGTTACAAATCAAACACTACGATACAGGTCAAACACAATTACATCACACAGAATTGATGTAAGTAATAACATTCCTTTTTTGGCTGCTAAATGCACTGCGCAGCAGTTGAGAAAATATGTTTCGCTTTTGGTAATTTCAACATGCATTGAGATAAGAAGGTTTGCTAGGTTAGGTTACTGATTAACTCAAAGGGCTCGAGATTATGAGGAAAGATTTTAACGCATGCAAATTATATTACGAAGGTCAAGACTACTTACTTTAAACTTTTTTAAATTCTAGGTAGGTGATTAAAATATTTTGTATTCAGTTAAGGGAAGTGAAAAATATTTAGCATGGGATGTTTTTCGACAGTAATTACTCGCACCCCCCTTTCCAAAAAATAACATTCAGATGTCTGGCATCATTCCAATATTCAATCATATCTGTGCTTATTACGTATTTGTTTACGTTAGTGCTTAAACGAAGGAAATAAGCCATAACATCAAATACTTATGTAGTAGAAAATGCATTCGAAATAATGACGTGGAGCTAAATGTTTAGCTATTCATACACCAGCACTTTGTTTTTACTATTAGTTGAGAATTAACTGCATACTGAATAACAAAACCAGTAATTTAAATTATTATGGGTAGTCAAATGATTTAAAACATCCCCGATATTAAAACTCGCATCTCCTGCACTGCTAGTGGAATATAATATTCATTTTACACTTCACTACTACTGAAGAATTGAAATTTCTGTCCGAAGGACTCCGTAACACGTCACGTCAAAAGTCGGGGGATAGACTTTGTTTCATGTGAGCAAAATATAACGCTTATTTTAGCAAACTGAATTTTTGCAAAAATAAGGAATTTTTTACGAATACGCTTCAATGCCCACATATGATAATCAACTTTTAAAGATATTTGAGAATCGCAATTTGAATGTGATCTATTTTCAACTTGGGGACTTCTAAAAATATTTAATTACATTTTAAGTTAAAATAAAACATTTAAAGTAAGACTAAATAACCAAATTCGGGCTAGGAAAAATAAATTATAATAAAGATTTGAAAAAGACTATTACATCTGCAGAAACATCGGTATTGGACTATTTAGGATAGATATTAAATTTTCAAAATGAGATCTCGAAAATAATGCTGATAAGAATTCCGCTCTATGATTACTAGAAAGTGGCAGTCTTCAAGAAATTGCTTAACTGATGACTGAATCCTTTCTGTCTCCACGTGATAGTTGGATAGCATAGAAACGACTTACTGATCGAAAATAGTAATAATAATAAAAATACATTCCGATTACTTTTCAAAAACTAAAATGCATGAAAGAAATCAAATCCAAAACTATGTATCACATGCTTTTGAAGAATCTCTCTAGTTATGCGTAGTAGGAATATTTGTGCGCAAGTTGTTTGAAATGTATCCGAAATGCTGCCTAAGAAGCTCTTTATAAACGTCCAAAGTAGAGCAAAATGTTTAGAGGATATTAAGACCCACTTAAAGATCTAGAAATTCTGGAGAACAGATACTTTCGAGCCACAAGATCAAATTTAATATTCTTGGTAACTACGCACTTCGTTTTGATTTCAGAAAACTGATTACAATTATTTTAGAAGTCAAACAACAAAAATAAGCATTATATTTGCCAATTTTCCAGGTCTAGTTTCAATGGTTTAACTACCGAACTATCCGCCTCAGCTGCCAAAGTGCAAATGAACAAGATAAGAATGGCTAGACGGGATTTAAGTTACTGGCGCCATCTATTGATGAAACAAGAAAACTAAAACATAATTTCTTTAAAGGCTGAAAGTGGATTGGAATTAGGGTCGTTAAGAAAAAAACAGAAATATTTTTTGAATGTGAATGCCTATAGAAAATTCAATGCACGAATGGAACATGTTTACTGAATAATTTTGGCTACAGAAAACTGGAAATCGTGATTTTCGTACCAACAGTGCCGGGCAACAGAGGATTTCTGCGTTTCCTTTTTCCTAACACATGCCTCATGCTCTTTAACGCGAAATTTTAAAGCCCTCTTAGTTTGACCAATGTAAATTAAAGCGCACTGGCAAGGAATCCTGTAAATACCCCAGGAATTCATATTCGGAATGGGATCCTTAAGTATGGAACTGGGAATTTTATTGATAGGAAAATAATCGACCCGAAAAGTTAAATTTTTGTAAAATACGTGCAATTTTATAGCTAATTGATGGAAAGAACTCTCTAATTGATGAAGCGATTATAGCTAATTCATGATGTCTATGTATCCATGAAGATTTGAAACTGTGGTCGTAAGCAAAGTGCTAAAGTTTTGTTTTTTTTACTGGTGGTATACAGTTCATTTAGAATCATATATAGTTTATTTCGAGGCATTGAAAGACAGCTTGAGGGGAAAAAAAACTTGAGAAAAATAATTAAAATAAGTAAATAATTTAGGATCGAACGAGAAGCGAATTCATGAAACGAGGTGTCTTTTTTTAAGCTTCACTTCGGAAAATGAGGCCTCTCATGACTGCAGTTTGCACGATCCCATAAACATGCTTTTATATTTGATAGAAATTTCGCATTTCAAAAATGTGACGATCTGGAACATGTACTGGCATAGTGTAAAAATGTGGTAACTACTGTGAGCAAAAACTAAACACTCTATTCACTCCCAAGACATCAATAAGACTGAAAATTTATAATTTAGATTCGAAACAAGTATATGGAACTAGAAAACTAGAAGCAGCCAATATTCGAAACATGACTTGATAGAATAATTAAGGTTTCGTTGGGTTTGGTTTATGTGATTACGGCTATCTGCCTAAGGTAGAGATGCCTTAGAGGAGGACTTTCCCAGGAAAGCTCGCTCGTATGCACGTTAGAAATAGGAAAAACCGCAAAAACGCCCACGCAGCCAGCCCGTTCGCGGGATTCGAACCTCAGATTGAACTACCAGTGTTCAGCGACTTTACGGTGAGAACATACGGAAAAATATCTTCAGGTATAATAATGGAGTACAGATGCCTTATATGGGCTGAAAATCATGCAATGAAATACTATAACTTCTTTGTATGAAGCAATAGAAAAAAATTTTGCAATGCCAAGCTTTTGAATAAAAAATCTGCAGTTCCTTCAATTAAAATATTTCATTTATTTTTCAATTTCAAGCAGTTACTTTCAGCTTTCTATAAAGCAGATCAAAATGACATAGCCTTTTAAGATTATGAAGTAAACTGATTACATTTATTTGGAATATTTTCTTTAAAAGTTGCGTTTATACAGAAAATTATCGGTTTATTTTTTGGTCTTCAAATCCCTCCCAAATAGAACTAATTTTTATGCTATTTGGACAGCAAAATTTCGGGTTGCCAATTTACGGCCAGAAATAAACTCTTTTTCCTAAGATCAGGTTCGATTAATCATAGAAAAATACTGAGAAGGTAATTTTTGTCTAACTGGAGTATGCTTTTGTGGAAAACATTTCAAGGAAAATTGATATAAACGTTATACATTCGAGTAACACATGCGGAAATCCACGAAAGCAGTCATGACACCAATTTCCAGGCCCGGAATCCAAGCAATTATCCATTTGGGCCAATGAGCATAGACATTACGATAAATGATTCTTCAGGATATATTGCATAATAATCAAAATACCGGAAACTTGCTGCCTTTTAGAGATACTTATCCATTTTGTAATAAATAAAAAAAATCCCTGTTGATGAGTATGATTTTTGACGCAACAGCATTCTGGGACTGAACATAGCGATTACATGTAGACGCAAATTAACAAATAGGTTTTCTAATTACCGTAATTAACATAATTAACAAAGAATTCCGTATACTTTTAACGTACAAGGAAAGCTAGAAAACACCAATACAAGGAAAGCTGTAAGCGTATTCGCGAGAATTCGAGGATTAGAATTATTTAGATTATTGCAAAGCATTTGTGCTACTTGCCACGGGAAGGTATGATTTCGTAGCGATTTTTTAAGTGAAGCTAAACCGTATTCACGGTATACATGGAGGGGTCAAGAAAACTCTCATGCAACCAGCGCGTTCGCCAGGATTTGAAGGATGGAATATCAGGTTTTAGTGGTTTTACCACTTAACTCCTGACGGGCTGACGCTGAACTTCAAAGCCAGGATCTGTCTACGGGGAGGAATGACTTTGTATGGAACTTTCTGAGGGAAACTGGGCCGTATCCACGTTACACATGGGGCAACCAAGAAAAGGCCCGTGGAGCCAACCCGTTCTTTAGTGGTTAGTGAAAGTATCGACTTGGTTTACTGAAAATACGATAGCAATTTTTATGACTTTGTGATAATGGATATCCAGAAGATCATATGTTAGTAGATTTTCTGATGAATAAAAATGTTCACAGTTTATTCAAAAAATATACTTACCATCCTGCGTAAGAGAAAAGGCCGGAATAAAAGGACAGAGCAATGTAGCCAGGCTCTGTTGTAGTGCCTTGAAAAGCGTTATCAAAGTTTTGGCTCCGTCCTTGAAATTTAAAAGAATTACAAATCAGTATATGACTCCTTCATTGACTTTTCTTTACATAACTAAATTTTGGCCAATTTTAAGTATTCTTGACGGATACAGTGTTAAGTACAAGCACGTGAACAGATTTTGTTCTAATTTCTAAAAATTCAAAAGAATTCTTTTCCATGAAAATCAATTAGACCATTTTTGAGTTAGTATTTACATTTTGTTATCGATAAATTATGTCCACAAATGCAGCAGAGAGTCGATCAATTAGTTTCGAAGCTTTCTGAAATGGGAACAAAATACAGTTTACTGAAGTTACAGTTACTGAAGCAGAGCGCCAAAGTGCATTGAAAACATTCTTAAACGTAGGGTGAAATTTGAATTACCGGCACATACTGGGACCACGATCTATTCAAATACTTAAAAAATTTGAATAAATGGGGCGTCTAGATAATCCCTTAGCAAGGGAAAAGCATTACGGCTATCTACCTAGAGGAAGTACGCCATAGAATGACAACCATTGCCTGCCATACCACAATAAGCTGCTTCTCCCTTTAATTACTATACTACAATAATAAATACTAGTAAGTAATACTACAGATAATCCCTTAGCAAGGGAAAAATATTACGGCTATCTACCTAGAGGAAGTACGCCATAGAATGACAACCATTGCCTGCCATACCACAATAAGCTGCTTCTCCCTTTAATTACTATACTACAATAATAAATACTAGTAAGTAATACTACAGATAATCCCTTAGCAAGGGAAAAGTATTACCGCTGTCTGCCTAGAGAAAGTATGTCATCGAATGACAACCATTGCCTGCCATACCACAATAAGCTGTTTCTCCTTTTTGGCGTCAAGGCTGTTCTCCGAACAATATCCTTATGTGGCATATCTCTGTCCCTGAAGGAGAAGAGAAAAACTACTGTATTAAAAAAAAAGCCAGGCGGCCATCAACCGGCAATAGCAGCTTGTCACTATCTGAAATGTGATTTTTGAAGCAGCGAACCCGCTGCCTATGCGAAGACCCCTTTTTCTTTCGCTACCAGGGTTTTGACAAAGCAGTTCCATATGGTTTTCTTAATGGTATATATAATTTCATGATATGCCTATTTATACAAATTTGGGTGAAGGGTAACACACATCTTTCTCGAAAGCATGCAGTAGTTTCATTCTCACTTGATGGGAAATTGAAAATTGTCATCATTTTGAATACAAGAGGAAGGAGGCGGATACTTAAAGGGGGGGAAAAGGTTTCGCAATTTTTATTACATTAAACCTATGCCAGATGCGGGGATTACGTCGTTAATACATTGCGCATATGCAAAAGTCGCGTTCTACAAAGTCAACCGGGTCAGTAGCCTAATTCATTTAGCCACCAATGGACTTGTTTTTTTATAACATTTCATTTAGTTATACACTATAAATCTTTATATAAATCAACACAAGTTGTTCATGCAAATGCCTTCCCCCCATCGTGCTAATACGTATACGAAGTAGATTTTTTGTTAGCTCTGTACGAAAATTGAAAGCTCATTTATAATGAACTGTTAAATTATAGTTTCATGCTGAAAGTAATTACATGGCAATAAAATTTATTTCTCTTTTTGATGCAGGTGGGAGAACACGATTTTGCTAAAATAACTGTATGACAAATACATGTACAATTAATGTTTAGGTTATATAAATCATCTTTTAAAAAATTGTTTTGAAGTTTCAGTTTTATTATATTTAAAAGAATATTTTGTAAGCTAAATCTCCATTTAAAATCACTCATCATAAAGGTATGCATATAATCTACATATGTACGCTTAGACACATTTATTGAATTTATGCTATTCGTTAAAAGAAAAACAAAAATCTGAAAACTTAATCACTCACCCATGAACATATGATATGCGCCAGCTAATATGATAACTATCAAAGCAAGGACCTTAGCGAACGTGAAAACATCTTGAACACGAGTTGCCCAACCCACATTACGGCAATTAATGTAGGTTAACAAGCCTGAAAGAAAAAAAGAAAGTTTGAGAAAGATTTTAACATTTAGAATCACATAATTTAGATTTCAGATTCTAGTATGAGACTTTTGGTGTGAAGATAGTGACACGCTATATCCTCCAGTGGAACCCGTCTATTGTCTAGCTAAAGAAACAATTGCTTAAGAAAATTTTAGTAATTCTCATCTAATAAATAAAGCAGATAGAACTTCAAAGATCTAGGCACAAGGATTCTTTACTCAGGTGTAATATAAGTCGCAGACCTAGATAGTCGAAAAATCTGACTATAATACTAACATAATATATATACAGTACAAGACAATACAGCGTGTCCGCCGGGTCTGGCATCATATAGAATTTTAAAACATATGTTCGAAGTAACCTCCCGTATTTGTAATGATACGTTTCAATCAGCGTTACTACACTAATAACACATGCTGGGTAATTACAAGGGCCAATCTAAAGACAAGAAGGATGGATCTTTTGTTCCTGGTTCTGTAGACTATTAGCAATCTTCACCGTATCAACAGATCTGAGAAGTAAATTTCAAGCGGTATCAAACCTCAACTAAGAACTATTCTCTTCAGAAATTGTGATTAACACATTAAGCGCCAAACCTGTTCTGCTTTCCTTTACGATTAGCCCGCAAGATCCAGCTTCACCGATGTGCAGAAATTTGTGTAGAACTTCATAGAAGAATATAATTGTTTAAACTGCACGTTTCTAATTAACAGTGACTGACGCAACCTGAATGAAAAGTATATTGCCAGTCACTGGTGACTGACGCGGTCCGAACGGAAAGTATAGTGCCTCTCACCCGACACTATACTGTCACTTTAATGACTGACATGGAAGTTTAAATACTTGTGATGCTATGAAAGACTTAAGTTAGCCTTTAGAAAACATGCGTGTAAGACAGACTTGTAAACTTAAGTCATTGCTGAAAAGTCTATTTCTGGTTATTGTTAACCCTTTGACTACTAACGGGGCATATATGTCCCACTAAAAGTTTAAAAGTTACTGCTGGGTAAAAAAGTACTTAGAATCTCCTGAATGTTGGGGACCATCTTCCAATAGTTGGAAAATTAAGACGCCGCTGTGTGCATTGTACACAAATGAACATAGAGAAAAGCACAAAATGCTTTACCCTATACCATACGATGTAAAATCTATTTCATATAATAAAGTTTTCCAGAGTAATAGGTGTGCTTATAGTAAGTCGATCGCTACGTGTGGGACATATGTATCCCACTATTAACTACGGCTGGGACATATGTGTCCCAGACCTTGGCTTAAAAACCGTTTGTCAAAAATTTCCAAATGCTAAATTTACCTTATTTATGATATGTTTTGTTCACCTTGGAGAAAACGGGGTAATTTGTTTTTCAAATTCGTAGTCAAAGGTTTAAACAGCACAGACAAATTATAGAAATAAAACTTATTACGATTTAAAGTAGCCCATGTGTTACATGAAGGGGTCCAGTAATAACAGCTAGATTGATTTTATTCTTAGACAAATCTGTGCGGCGAGCTGAAATACTTTGCACCGTGAGTAAAACCTTTGCTATTGAAAATACATTTTCCTCGCTTGGCAAGTGAAGAGCTACCGCTTTTTAGCAGCATAAAATTCTATTGGTGGTTCCTGATTTCACTGGTAAACTGCTTAAACCACTTCGTTGACATGAAACGTTTTCCTCAGAGACTGTAATGAGGTGTGACCGCATCTCTCAGTTCAATCGACCAATAATTAACACAATTTTGATGGCCATATGGAATCTTGCACTGTCGTGTTACAAGGCGATACCATTACTGGATAATTCGTGAACGTCTTTTCGAACTTAGAGAAAGTAGCGCCCAGTAATTATCCGCATCTGTAGCTTCTATTTTTTCAACAGGTTCTCACACACAGTATCCTCTTCGTCCCAAAATGCTGTTAATCTTAATTTTACCAGACCAAGTACGATGCTTAACTTTTTGGAAAGTAGCGAATTTTGTTTTTTTATTGCCGATACTTTATCTTTGTTTCAGAATGTAGTCGAAATTTGCACTCGTGATTTAATGATTGTAATGATGTGGAGCAGAAAACCGCCTCTTTCATGAGCATACACCTGAAACAGTTCTTGAAAATTCTCAACACGTACCACATTTTTCTGAAAACTGAGTAACATGGTCAAACAACGACAAACAAAATTTTAAAAACTGAAATGATTAATAACGATAATTTTTAAGAAATCTTTGCTTACAGCAGTAACGATCGAGATTTCGATATTGTGATTGGCTATCACTAAAAATGACCCATTTGTCACTGTTTATGGATTCACTCATGTTAACACATTTTGGCTGAACTTCACAAAGATCATCGTCGATGGATTAGGCTTATTTGGCTTATGGCAAAGCACACGAGGGCTATCTGCTTAAGGGAATAAATGCCTTCATGATGCCTTTTTAAGGGAAACGCTCGTATTTGCAATAGACTTAAGGAAAACCACGAAAATTCACACAACCAACTCGTTCGCCGAGATTTGAAACTAGGTGCAGTCATGAAATATCAGCAATTTTACCGCTCGGCTATTGGAGGCCCATCTTGGATGGGCTCATGCTTTCATGAAAACTTTTAAACACCGTTTAAATGATTTTAAGAAATCACTAATTTGTTCTGTCAACACGAATGAATGAATAATGAATTTTACTAGGTTTTGTAGCAATTTTTCGCTTCATCACAATCTGTTCTTGCAATGAAGCTAACTAATACTGTTACCCTCTTAAAGACTTCTACCGTCAGATGACAGACATGCATAAATCATTTTGGAATAGTCACTAGGAACGAGAAATTTTATGTCTAAATTATCCGAATACTGAATGCGATAATATACAAAATAAGCATTATCGAAATCTGTTTTTATAGCCGTTTGTTAACCCTTTTGTTATAGCAAAACTATCGCCAATGGTATATTTAATTAGGTTGTATTATGGCAAAGAACGAGGGACATCTGCTTAAGGAGAGAGTGCCTCCGTGAAGGACTTTCTGAGGGAACCTGATTCGTATACACGTAATACATGGGAAAAACCACAAAATCACCTAGGCAGGCAGCCAGCCCGTTGGCCACATTCGAAATCCAGACAGAACTACCAGAGTTCAGCAACTTTACCGCTCGTTCGCTGTGCGGCACATCACCAGTAATTAATTTGACGTATTGGCATTTTAACAGTCTCAGTTCTTGAGATACGCATTAGTATATTTAACTGCCTTTGTCCTCAGCGTTCTATATTTTTACTATGGCACATTAATCTTCTGTATGGAACAACTCATCAAACTGTTTCAGTTATGTTCATGTATGTAACGCTATTGCTGAATAATTACTTAACTTTTGAAATCTGAGATATGCCGCAAAACGGCAGAAAATAAATACACTTTAAGTCGAGAAACTTCTTATGCGTTAATTAAATGCATTGTGTTCAATTCTCGTACCACTGTTTATGGATTCACAATGGTTAATGCGACACGTTTAGTGGATGCCGGATATAAGCGGCGTTAGTCGTGAAAGAATTAAGGGCTAAGAAAAGAGATACCTTCATGGAGATCTTTCTGAGCAAAACCGCTTCGTATTCCCATTATACGTTCCCCAGCAAGCAAAAAAAAAAAAAAAAAATAAAAAAAAAAAAAAAAAAAAAAAAACCATTCGACAGGATTTAAACCCAAGTCGAACTAAAAGTGTTCAGCGGTCTTATGAACTAGACTTTGCAAAGTTCCATTAGTGCTTTAAGCACTGAAAAACAACTTTTTTACCTTTTGATAAAAGGAACTAAAATAGAATAGAATAAAATTTCAACCCAGAAGCGCTTTGAATCCAGAAATATTTCGAATCGGCTCCTGTTTCGGATTTAATTAAACTCGAATTCCGAACAGAAATTTTAGAAAAGAAAATTTTTGGATTTTCATAATTTGAAATGAAAATACTGAACGTACGCTGTTTAAAGTTACTAATTCTTTTTTATGATTAGATGATTACGTACTGAGTAAATGAGTAATACGTAAGTGATCGCAAAAAGAGGTATTTTATTATAGATTTTCAACCGTACCGCTTAAGAAGACACTTGTTACCATGCCAACTATAAAGGTGAAATGCAAATTAGGCTAATTTTCCCCGCATGGCATAAAAATCTGCACACCCTCTTCAATATAATATTTGAATACGCTCAAAAACATTTGTCAGCAGCAGTATGGCGAGTTTAAAATAAATTTGAATTAGGTTCATTTTTAAAGTCATACAATTAACCATTGGTAACCCGGAAAGTGAAGCAACCAGGAAATAACACGTAACGGAATTCGAATGATATTTCGAAAAAAATAAAATAAAAAAAAAAAAAGAGAAAGAAAGAATCTTGTGTTTCACTATATTTACGTTTCCGGTTTACTTGACATATTTCTTAATCTTTGAATTTCTTTCTTTTGTTAAAGGAATTGACGCAATCGATGGCTGAAGTCTTCCAGAGATAAAGAAAGTAAAACTGTTATTGAATAAGTATTTATGTATAGGCTACACATATTTTCTGTGTCAGTTCATATAGCGAAAGATTTATTGACTGATTTATTTACTGATCTACGTTTCCTATCAGATCAAAAACGACACATTTACTCTCAATTTTTACGGCTTGATTTCTTGTTAATTTTTACGTCTTGATTGTTTACACTTTTGTTCCTGAGATCACTTCTAGTTTCGGGTCTTATGTACAACAGGAGACAACTGGGCGAGCAGCTGTGCCGCCATGAAGACTTTCAGCTTTATTGCTCCCTCAGTGGGACCACTTTTATTTGAATTTTTATAATATTACAATAAAATTTGATTTTGAAATAGCATACATAATTTTGTTATAATTATACATATCTTATGTATAACAACTGTCTTCCAACTGTACCAGTTTAAAAGGGGTCTTACCAATGTACCAACTGCACGAGAATAAGGAACTATATATTTCTCCTTCCACCATTCTTAATATCAGGTACTGGATCATAGTTTGCTAAGGTGTTAATTCCTTGATAATATTGCGTGGGTACAATCAATAACAGCCCTAAGTAAACAACTACTGAACTGAGTTGTTTTAATCCTGCTTTTATAAGCTTTTTAATCATTCACAAGAATATTCTGGTGAAATCTATTTTCTCAATTTTTCTGGATAGCTTACGAGATA
>KK118198.1:297259-313615 GCA_000611955.2 Stegodyphus mimosarum | reverse complement strand
AGTAAGATATATCTAAACTAAGTTAAATTAAAATAATCACTACGCTACTATCTCATAACGGACTTATTTTATTTTTCCCCCCATAACCTCCTGAAATTTGTCAGCAGCGACAGTACTTACATCAGCGGAACATTATTAACTAACTAATAAATTCTAAAAATTGTTAAAAACTTTAAATCATGAACTAACAGTTACACAGCACAGAATAACAATACAGTCATGACAAAGTAGCTGTGTACTCTACTCTATTTATTTATTTATTTTTTAAAATATTTCTTTACATGTATTCTTTTGTGTTGAATGTTTATGTATATGTTCTATGTTATGTGTATGTATATATTGCATGTTTTGTTTAATTTTAGGGTACATGCATATATGTTATATTTTATAATTCTGAGCAAACCAAAGATGCCACTCTCTAGCACATGTGCCATTCTAAACAATGAAAAAACCATTAGCTATGCAAAACGTATGCTCAAAATGTATGAATTCCCGAAGGGGCACTCTTATTGTTTCTGAGAGGCGTTGCTCTGGATAAGAGAGAGAGCATGGGACATACACCTGTTTACCTATGTTAGGCATCAGGTGTCCCCGCTTTCCATCACCAACAGGGTCTTAATTTTGATGAGAACAAGAAAAACATTTCTCATCCAGTTAGTTTTAAAAGAAGAAACTATCATCCATGTAGTTGGAACAACATTCAATGCCCCCAACTCAGAAAAGAGGTCAATGACTGACTGCCGTACCAAAGGGCTCGGTTTCGAATCCCGGAGAAGGCACGGATGTTGTTTGGTAAATGTTATAGTGTCTGTGCGGTATGGGAGGACTCTAAATATGCTGCGATCCGACAGTACTTTCGAAAAGTTGATGGTAAGGGGAAAGATGTAGTAGACACTCGGACCCGTCTCTTCAGGTGTTCTGTCTCAAAATTGGGGGGGGGGGAGCGGAACTAAGCTAAAGTCGGGCTGTCACTTATATGATGCTTAAGACTGTTGCCACCGGCAGGCGCACACGATCCCTTGCCACAATGAATGTCTCGGGCTTGTGCTGACCTTTATCAAACAAATGAGACTAGTAACAGCAACATCGATTTGCAAGTGCTTACTAAAAAAAGTAAGGGAGGCCAAATTACTTTCCATAAGCTATTATATTTAAGCGATACTCCGTCGCAATTCGATTATTGCGCAGCTGTAAGGAAATATCTGCCGACTGAGAGAAATCCTTTACGAATGAGCCATTTGTGCTATTTTAGTATTTTTGCTTGCGATAATGATGGGAACTTTAGAAGAAACTAGCGAATTAGTCACCACGTCAAGAAACGGTGACTTTAAATTGCGCGAGATAAGAAACAAATGAGATAATTAAAAACCGAAGTCCACTTGGCAAGATATTCTTCTTCTAGAAGGTTAACTAACGAGATTCAGACCAATTTCAGATTATCGTTAAGCCCCGTTTTCAAGGCACTGCTGCCACTAGAAAGTCCCATTATCTTTTCTAGGCGTTTGTGGAGGACCAACACAAATAATATCTTCTGACGGAAAGAGAAAATCCAAGATTTAAGGGACAGATATCCAAGATTTAAAGGATGGCATTTTAAAATTGTGAAGGGTTAGTCATAAGCAAAAAAGTTGCATCGATTCCTGTTGCTTATCAAAGATAATTTAAAAATTATTTCTTTAATTCTTGGGTGTCTTTGTTTTATTACAATACGGAAGGTTAAGACAGCTGATTACAAAAATCTGGTTTATTTGATTACGGCAAAATACATAGAGGGCTATCTGCTTAAGGGAAGGAATGCCTTAGTGGAGGACTTTCTAAGGAAAATTGGCTTGTCTACACGTTACACATGGGGAAAACCACGGAAACATCCATGCAGTCAGCCCGTTCGCCGGGTTTCGAACCTCGCGCCTAACTCCCAGTGTTCAGCAGCTTTATCGTTCGGCTGCTGGTGGACCGTCGATTATAAAGGATGTGTCACAATGAACAGCCTCATTCTAAGGAGAAAAAAAAGCCTTTTCTAAGTAAGATAGAACATGGAAATCACCTGAACATCTCGGATTAGACAGTAGATGTTCTGAGAATCCGTCTCTTTTTTACGGAAGATTAAAAATTTCATTTTTATGATTTGATGAAAAAGTTACGGTTTGGCATAAGCCAAATAAGCACAAGCTGACAAAAATTTACTTAGAACTGTGAAATATAGTTATGTGAGTGTATGAACTTTATAGTTATATAACTATAACCTCATTGCAACTTCATTAACTTCACTGCAAGGAGAGAGGAAAGAGCAATGTAATTTTTTTTAACATTTTGGAAAAAAAATGTGCGTAGCAATAATAAGAAATTACACCTTTGGTGGTCATTTATTTACTTTTGAGCTAGTAACGATTGTTAAAAAATCATTACGGTATAAAGACCTTAAATATTAACTTGTGAGAATGACGAGTGCATAATTCTCATGGTGGTACGTGAGTTTATTACCCAGCGTTAGTGGATACACCATCAACACTGTACTGGAGTCTGTGGACGATAAAATACAGTTGGGCGACAATTAATACCTGTTTTGATTTCCGGCGAGCCGCCCAGACGGGAAAGGACTCTGACTACCGTACCGAAGGGCCCAGGTCTGAATCTTGGAGAAGGCATGGATGTGAATCGTCTTCCCCTTCACAGGAGGAAACGATGGTTGCCTGTTAGGTACCTCTATAATAACCATTCGCTTCTGGCCTTATTAGTGGCAAAAGCCTGGAAAAGGCTACTACCCGCCATTAAAAAAAAACACCCGGCGGGTTATGTTTGGCAGCTGAGCCGCATCAAATACATTTTTATTCGCGCAGTTTTCCTTTGCTTGCTGACGTTTACATAGAGTAAAATCATAGGTTTTATTGCTGGCGGTGATCGACAGCTGTCGTGGAATACCCAAATACAGTACGTTTCCTCTAATGAGTAGTTGAACGAAATACCAAGTTTTACTTTGAGATAAGGTTTTACGTTTATGTGATTACAGCAAAGCCTCAAGAGCTATCTGCCTAAGGGGAGGGATGACTTCGTGGGGGACTTTCAAAGGGAAACTGGCTCGCATACACGTTACACCAGCGTTTTCCAAACTGGGCGTGGACTAAGAGTCTAAGGGGAGGCGATAATATTAGCCAGGATTGGTGCACGTGCAGCTAATACAATACGTAACATATAGGTGCATATTAGCTACTATGCTACTTGGCCAACCAGTAACTCTCTAAAAATCGAGACAATATCGACGTCAGTTTAGCTCAGCAGTGTTAGATTGTGTTTCTTATTTTATTTTGACGTACCTAATTACTTTTGATGGGAGTTGTTTTCATTTCGTTAATTTGATTACATATAGTGTAACATAAACAAAGCGTAAAGTCTAAATAATCAAATAAGACTTCATGATTGATCATAAAGACATCAAGACTCAAAGGAGGAACTGCAAGGTTTCCAAAGCGAAAGTTGGTGCCAAGGTTCTTTGGATCCAAGGCTATTCGACGATAAAAAATACTTAAAGCACGGCAAATCTCTACAAAAGTTTGCCTTTGGTAACTAAACATATATATATATATATTTAAATTTTATTTAATCCACAAGAATTTAGCTGTTAACATTAACTGAATAGTTTTCTTTCTGAAAGTAAAGAATTCATCGTTTTCTTTATCTCAAATCGGTGTAACGTGCAGAACAAAATTTTACCTAAGGAAGTGTTAAGAAGTTTGACTGCTAATTCAATGTGAATGGGAAACTGAAAATGTACATTCGACAATGCAGTGTTGTTTTGAAGATTTTAGGAAATTTTAAACTTTCATCGGAAAGTTCGCTAATCGCATATTTAATAATTTATTTTAGATTATGATATCGGCAGTTTGTTATTTTTTACTATTCTGAATTTTTTATAGATTATTTTTTTTAATTCGAGAAAAACATATTTTTAGAATTGGAGCATTTATTATGCTAATGACTCACGAAGTAAACAAAACCAAAATATAATAATAATAAAAAAGAAAGGTTTCAGATTTTAAATCACGCTCAAAGGGGCGTTTATTTTTATTTATTTTTATTTTTTAACGTTTTGTGTGGTACCTTTATTTATTAAATACCACGTTCTTCGCACTTAAACCGTAAAATTCAACTCAACATGACAAAATATTTAAAAACAGCATATCTTTAGAATTCCCGATACACAGTCTCGCGCGCTGGAGATAATGCTTTTTTTTCTTCCCGTGCAGTGTTGCTATTGCTCGTTTTGAAATCGTTGAGTTTGTTAATCAAAAATTCGTTAAAGTTTTACAAAATTTGTAATAGATAATAAAACAAATTTCAGTTCCAAATTTGGGCTTCCAGATGCCAATATTTGAGTGGAGGATTACGTTATTCAAAATTTGATGTCTCTAGGTACCGTTGTTTTCCACAGTGTGAGAAACGTGCATAGATTTATGCAGATTCTTTATTATTTAATTTCTTTAAGTATAATGCAGGGCTCTAGTATTTGGCGGCAACAATTTGAAAAGTGAAACGCCGTTTATAGTGAACCAACGCAAAATGCCAAAATGAAATTAATAGCCCTTCTGGGGTATCTGCCCCTTTGGGCTAAAATTAAAAAATAATGCACGATTGCTAATCCATTAATGATTATAAGCTGCATATTTTCCGAAAGTTACAAACCAATCTACATCTTTTAGATTCATTTACATTAATGTAATAACTTTCTTTAAGAATATGTACTTTGCCGTAGTACCTGTTATTTAAAACTATTCAGAGCAAACAAACAGTTGAAAACACATAAATTAGTAAGAAACTTAATTTTAATTGGTCTAGGAAACCTAACAAGAGATCCGGATAACTGTAATTATGGATACTTGGAGTCCGGAGAAATAGCAATATGTTCTTTCATAAAACACGTATTATTTTCGTATAATTTACTGCAAAAAATTTCATAACAATGTATTATTTAGAAATACAGTAAAGGGCTATGAAAAATCTACTAAACAAAATTTTAGAACTTCATTGCGTACTTAAAAACTAAGTCAAAGCGAATATTTACAAATTTGGGGGTTTCCAAACGCAGTTTAGTCATCACCTTTCGACATGCTTTTACATCTCAAAAATCGTGTTCATGAAAGAAAAACTGTCTTATGAAAAACGAGTAAGATGACAAGAGTATAAATTGAAAATAATGAAAATATCATTCAGCTTGCTAATAATTAATAATTCTTCAGTACATTAGCAACTTGTAAAACGACTTTATTAGCAAAAATTTTATCAACTTTTGCACCGTATTTCGCAATTCCATGGTTAAATTTAGAATTATTCGTTTTAAGATTCATTAACCGAACATTTTTGTAAATTTGCCATTATAAAATTTCTATGGATACTGGCACTGTCTGAACATAAATAGGAAATTTTCGCCAAGTAAGCCAGATTTAAATTCTGTAGTTTACCTTAAATAGAGAAAGGGAAAAAGATGCATCTTAAATAAATTCGGTTAAACTCAGGATTCAATAGTAAGAGATAAGAAAATGAAAGTCCTAAGCGTGAATTCAATCACGTTCACTCACCTTTGCATTCATCAGGCTGTATAATACATGTTCACAAAATTAAAAATGTTTTTAACTTTAAAAATGCGGTAAATAAATTAATTGGTTAATCCATCAAGGCAAAACTCTCACTGTTTAAAGGGAAGGAATGGGATTATTTGGATTACAGTTCGGTTTATTTTGGTTTATTTATTTACGCCAAAGCACTCGCGGGCTATCTGCCTAAGGGGAGCGATATCTTCGTGGAGCACTTTCGAAAGGAAACTAGCTCGTATACATATTACACATGGTGAAAATCACGAAAACGCCCATGCAGCCAGCCCGTTCGCCGAGCGGAACCTCCAGTTTTCAGAGTCTTCGCCGCCTGGTCGCTGGCGGGCCTTATTTGCATGATGACAAAGGGCAAGGTTTCTCAGGCTATAGCACTATTAATCGTACGAAACTATACCAATAACATACATAACATTATTACATTGGGGCAAAAATGTTTACAAAAGATTCAAATGTAAATGCGGAAAATGAATTTAAAATGGTGCCTCATTCGGTACATGATGGTAAATATATATTTTTTATTTTTATTTATGTGGTATACATTTAAAAAAATTTGAGGAACAGTGAACTATGTTTGTTTACCTAAGAGGATGGCTTCGTGGAGGATTTGCGAAAGGAAACTGACTGGCATTCATATGATGCACCCAGCTCGTATGCCAGGGTTCGAGACTGGGTCGAACTAGCAGGGCTGAGTAGGTTTATCGCGTGGCCACCAAGGGACTTTAAAAGGAGGAATTGTCGTCCTGGCGGACTTTCCAAGCGAAACTATTTCGTATTCACATTATATAATGCAAGCGACGTAAACGCCCCTTGCAATCAGTTTGCTTGCCGGCATTCGAACCCGGGCCAAATTACCAGTGTTCAGAGGTCACTGATGGGCAAAATGCAGCAAAACAGATGAAAATAAAGATGAGAAGTTATATCATAAATTCCTAAGTAACTTGAATTATAATGTTATTATGAAATCTTGTAACATGGCAAAGAATATGCAAGTATTTATTGCAATGACATTTTAAATAAATACTTTATTAGAAGTTAAGAAAGTACTTACATAAAACCAAGGCCGCTATGACTCTGATGGCGTCTTGTGGAATAGCACTACAGGGGAAAAACGGCTCCAGCACATAATTTGCAAACGTCAGCGAAGCTATTGCATTACCGACGGGTCCAATAATCAGCATAAAGACCCAAAGAAAAAGGAAGGCCGGAAGTTCTCCAAAGCACATCTGCATGTACGTGAAATCACAGCCCGACTTCGGGAAAGTAGTACCTAATTCTATGTAACACAGAGCTCCCATCATTGATAATATACCGGTGACGCTCCAGATCACTAATGCCATGCCCAACGACCCAGCTTCCTTCAGAACACCCTTCGGCGACACAAAAATACCGGTGCCCACTATGGCACCTATAATCATAGTCACTCCATTAAGAAGTCCAAGCCGTCTTTTAATGCATATGTTGTTGTTCAGAGAGTCTTGTGCAATTTTCGATGGTAAAAGGAGAGTTTTCTCAGACAAACTGGTTATTAGAACCATTTTTGCGTCTCGAAATCTTTCCTGCCTTCACAAATTTCAATACAAGAAGACGAAAAAGGGAGCAGTTTACAAGTAGTAGAATAATCGAACTATTTTTTTTTTTTTGATACCTATCAAAGAAATGAACTTGAAAACTGAACTTGACTTCAATTATAATGAGAAATAAATACTTGAAATGTATCAAAATGCTTCTTAAAAGAGACAAAGCACAACATAGCACTAACAATTGTATTTATATATACATATATACACACATATATATATAGCCAGTGTGTTTTTTAGCAAAACTGTCGCTACTGTAAGAAAGAAAGAAACAAACAAATATTAATACCTTCAAATCGATAAAATCGTCAACGGAATTGATCTGCCGCTGTAATGAATTTGAGGTAAACCATGTCTAAAATGCCTAAATTCTAGAATTAAACGTTCCAAAGTAATGAACCTGAAAACGTACGAAATGTCGCAAAGAATAGTTTTAGTAGCCTTTGTTAAGAATTCGCTACACATGTAGTCGATTACTACACACTTAAAGGATATAAAAATACAAAAAATACAAAAACATTACACTGCAATGGAAAGCAGCAACCACTTGAAGATACAGCGATTATAACATTCAACAGCTTTGAGAATCTCAACAATATAGTTCAGAACAACACACAACTCAACAATCACGAATTATTCGATTATTCCGAAACATACGAACACAGATATAACCAGTCACTCTTTTACAGAGTTATTATTAATGAAAGCTTTCTTTATAGCACTGAACATATAAGGTAAAAACTAAATTTATTCAGAAATTAAAAACAAAAAATATCGTAGAATAAATTAAGACAGCAAAGATAGATTTCATCCAGTTAAGACAGAGCAATCCAAAAGGAAAAAATCATGTAAAATAAACCCTTACTTAAAAATCCATGTATCTTGTAATTCTTACCAAAAAACAGAGAATTATACTAACAATGTTTCACTGGCACCAGCAGTATTTAACGTAAAAAATGCAACAAATAACGCTTGTCCCAAGAACACAGGTTAAAAGAAGACAGCGACGCTTGAATTTGATACAAATACTCACAGTAGCGACAAGAAACTGACTATTAGAATAGGCGTGTCGCGATTTCTCAGCGTCCCTGAGGAGACATTTCATTTATAACTCAATGCCGCAGGAACTTTTATGATAGCTGCCGCAACCAGCTGACCCGAAGAAGTCCGTTTAAAGTTCATTACGGAACTAGTCGAATAATGACGTCCACTTTGGATTTATCTGGAAAAATCCAGCTGAAGTTGGTTAGAATTGATTCAGCAGGGAGGGAGGGGAATAAAAAAGAGTGTAAATAAATAAAACAGCAATCAAAAGCAGAGAAGGACCGTTAAGTCAGCGCTGATAATGCTTATAACTATAAATAGAAGCGCATGCGCAGAGAAATTAATACTGATATTTGATACTTTGAGTGGTATACTGGTGTTCAGCAGAGATGACTTTTCTTGCTCTTACCAGTGCACTGAGGGAGTCTTTTAAAGGACCAAACCTGACGGAAATTCTCTATGTGAGAAGAAACTTAGCCGGAAAATGGGAGAGCAATTTGCTTTCGGAGAGACGAAACGAAAGTCCTTGCAATAGCGTAGGCGAGCCGATAGATTGTCCGAAAAGGCATCATTGCGTGGTTGGGGGTGCATCACGTGTGGTGTGCACGTTGCTTCATCATTCATGGAGAGGAGAAAGTTAATTTTCCTCTATACCAATACTGATATTTATTTTAGCTAGCAGCTTTTGTACAGCGAGCTCAAAATGTTTATAAAGAACACGCGCAAGTTGCCATAGAATTTCATTAAAAAGTAAACAGTGTGTGCAGCGACTCACATACATTTTCGGATGTTAGGTCTTATTTGCAAATTATTTGCAATTTTATTTGCGAATATCAGTTATCAAATATTATCGTGAAAGACCTTTCAAGTACTATTAATATGTACTGTTAATCATCTTTTTAAAACCTCTTTATTTTGAAAAAAGTTATTCAAAACGTTTTGTCTGAAAGGCTAAAAGATCTGAAAATGAACTCACAGAAGTACTCGTACACTTTCAGCGAACAGTTTATATTTAATAAAAACATGAAAATAACGGGACAGTCAATATTGATTGGATATCTTTTAGCTAACATTTTTCATACGCTTTGACATGGGTTCAATTAATTTTTTCCCCATTCCTCCGAAACAGTTGCTGTTAATAGAGCTTTCGAAGACATATCATGTTTCCTTATTCTTTTCTCCAAATCCCTCCATACATGCACAATAGGATTTAAGTCTGGAGAATATGAAGGAGGTTTTAAAAATTTCAGGACATTTATAGAATAACCACAAGCGAACATTTAGGAATGTATGCTTAGGATCTTTATTTTGAAAGAACTGAAATGTACTTTGCATTCCCAAGTTCCCTTGTAAATGTTTTTAGGTTTTCATTAATAATTATATATATGCTGACCCATATTATTTTCTATAAAAATTAGGGGCAGATTCCCAAAATATTTTGCCTGCAGTTCTGGGCTCAACAGTAGGCAACAGATTATTTTATTTATTTATTTATTTAGTAAGTGCTTCGCCACGGAAAGGAAGAGATGCCCGAGGATGACTTTTTAAGGAAAGTGGCTCACATCCACATGGGGAAAATCACGAAAATGCCCATACAGCCAGCCCGTTCGAATCCTGGACTAAATTACCAGTGCTCAGTGGCTTTTACCGCTCGGCCGCTCGTGGGCTGCAAGTGAATTATTTAAATTCTTGTTTTCGTTTAACTATATGACACATTATTTTCATCCGTTTAGTTCCTTAATTATTTCTATTATTTATTATAAAATCCTGTTATTATTTCAAACTTTACACTGAAATATATATTATCTACGATAAAAAAAATCTTTCATCTTACCTTAGACTATATTGAATGGTCTGCTCGCATTTTCTTCAATTCCTATAATGTATTACACTCACTTTTTTCCAGTCAGCTTTATGCTATCCAGCTTTCTAAGTCCTTCCAAAGAATTTACTCCGATAAAAGCAACGTATGCTTAACCTTCTGCGTATAAGTTTCTTTTACATAAATTATTACACAATCTACAGTGTTCCCTTGTATCTTGTATACTGTTATAATTATGATAAAACTATGGTAACATCTTTCTTTCAACAATACCTAACTGCATTTAGCAACTGGATGCACAACTGTATAAAATTCTTTCAATAATACCTAACTGCATTTCTAACCGTATTTAGCAAGAAAATTTTGATTTGGGCCCGATAATGTTTAAGCTAAGCTCCTTTCATGTATTTGATCTCGTAGAAAGTGCGGTAATTTAATTTCCATTATAAATCCGATAATTCTATTAACACGTTTTTTCCTTAACATCTTCGTTCGCAGCATTATTTTAAGTCCTACAAAAATATTTCATCTTCTTTGTACTTTCACGTGGCATCTATCAACCCATCTTCGAGCTTCTATATTATTATTTTTATTTCCATATACGAAGTAAAGAAAGGTTTTTAGTAATCGCGAAAAATTTCGGGTATCATATTTCAACAAAAATATGCATTTTGACCGCTCTCGAATCCATCTGAACGGTGGTTTCGCGTGCCATTTGTACGTACGGAGAGAGTAAAGGACACTTTTTTTGAAAACGGACTGTAAAATGGATTTTGTACAACGCAGTAAAAGGATTTACTTCAACGAGAAAGTGTTTTGCTTTAAAGCATCAGCGTTGTTTACGTTTGCAATGTTTATATTTGGTTGGGGCTTTATCACGACGGAAGCTTGAACATTTGTTTATGTTTACAACGTGCATTTAATGACAGATTGATTGGACGGAGTAATTTAAAGATAAGCGACAGAGAGAGAGAGAGAGACAGAGAGAGGGAATGGTTCTTAATTGAAAAAAGTCAATTTTTTGCTCAGTTCTTCCAGCGAATGATTTTGTTAGTAATTATCTCTAATAAATATGAATGATAAAATATTAAACGATAAAATATGAACGAGAAAATGTGAAATAGATAAAAAAAACAAATTCCAAATTCGAAATTCGAGGTTCCAGGTACACACGTTCGGATGGAGGACTATGTTATTCAAAATTTGATAATTTCTTAAAAAATAATAAAAGGCGATAATATTTGGTGGCAACAATTTGAAAAGTGATACGCCGTTTATAGTGATTCAACGCCAAAATCCCGTTTCTAGGCTAATAATCCATTTAGGCTAACGTCGCCTTAGGAGTGAAAATTAATTATATGTATTAAAATCCGCAATTTTTCTCCGAAATTTGTGATGATGAACTTTTTATATTACTTCTTCAAGCATTTAACAGTTGGATGTTACATTACAGTCACTTTTAAAATAGCACTATTATTCCTTTGACATTAATCATGATTTAAAACTAACTATATGATTTTGATGATACGCTTTAAGCCTCGTTAAATTTAAAATACATATTTCAAAACATCCTTTAGAGACAGGTGCATCTAAACCAATAAACTTTGGTTTGGTTTATTTAGTTATGGCAAAACTCTAACGTGTTATCTGCCTAAGGAGGGATGCCTTCGTGGATAATTTTCTAAGGAAAACTGAGTCGTATACACATTACACATGGGGAAAATCACGAAAACGCCTATGTAGCCAGCCCGTTCGCGGGGGTTCGAACATCAGTCCTAGCTACCGGTGTTCAGCACATTACTGCTCGGCCGCTGGTGGGACCTAAACCAATAGGAATTACAAGTCCGTTTTCCAAACGTATGTTACTTAGTTGAGCTTTATCTATATATTGTTTTGTGACTTAATACTAAGTTAATGATGAATGATATTAGATATGAGTTAATGATATCAGAGTGAACAGCACAAATGTTCTGATTGAGAATCCCTGCTCTACAGGGTTTTTTCTTACGGTAAGGAAATTCTGTCCCTTTGAAGTTCATTGCGGACAAAGGATTCCACAGTGTCTCACAGATTCAGTGACCATGTAGGAGCGTATAAAATTTTCCTTTAGAACTCCGAGTATTACATACCAAAATGAGAAAGCAACGGTCCGCAGCATGTTAAATGAAGGGAAAGCTTTGATATGTACAAGTAGGATTTTCTGCCACTGAAGAATCAGTGTTTTGCCAGTCTGAGTTTAATAAGCTGCAGAGATGAGTTTATGCAATGTTTAACGTTGAGATATGCGTATAAAAACTCCTTATTTTTATTATTTTTTATTTTTCCAGTAGTGGGCATTAGCCATTATAGGCGTTCGCATCTACTAAGGCCAGAACCAGTGGACATCTTATTTATTATGAAGGCACGTAATAAGGTGGGCAACCATTGACTTCTCCGGGATTCGAATCCGGGTCCTTTGATACAGCAGTCAGAGTCACTAACTACTTTCGCGACTGGATTTTTGGATGGCGTAGGTAGAAAGTTCAAGGGCAAATTATAATGGTTAGATAAAATAGAGCGGCCCAACCGGTATAATGGTTAGCGTCGCTGACTGCCTTGCCGAAGGGCCTGGGTTCGAATCCCGGAGAACGCATGGATGTTTGTAAATGTATACTGTCGGTGCGGCATGGCGGCACTTCAAATATGCGGCGAGCCGAAAGTCCACTCGTGTGGTTTAGTGAAAGGGGAAAGGGGTGGGAGACCCCGGACCCGTCCCCCGGGGTGCTCGCCATCAAAATTCAAGTCAAATCGCACTGTCACCTGTCAGGTGCTCAAGGCTATCGCCAACGACGGGCATAATCTTGCGCTCCTTGCCACGAGGAATTTTGTGGACTTGGGCTGACTGTATGCCAGAGAAGTAAACATCAACAACAACATAGTTAAAATAGAATTTTGGAAAGCTTGCTAAGATCAGGGTATTATTGATTGAATATGAATTCGTCGATTGAACCTCATGTAACTTTCTCCCGATCAGAAAGACTGCACAGATTTATCAACATTGACTGAAACTTCTTATACAGACAGACAGACCTAGAATAGTGTACGTAATGTTGTAACGCGTTTGTAACAGTAAAGCCGAACTAAATATGTTAAATGGTAATTTGTAAGACTGGGTATCTCCATCTTTCACTCCCATATGCTAATGGTTCTAGTTTGCAAAAGATACAGATATTCTTTCCAATATATGTGCTCTTCTGATATAGCTATATTTGATATAATCAATATATTCCGCAATAGAAAGATTCGGATTCAATTTCTGGTGAGCGCACAATTTATTTTTCAAGGTTTCTTTTTTCAAAAAATCCGTAACGTCCCTACAGTATAAAGCATTCAAAAGAATGCCTGCCATTTATTCCAAAATAAATAATTATAATAGAAATAAGAGTTTAAATGTAACCTTGAATTTTTTTTCCCGTTATCAACAATGAACTCTATAGCATTCCCCACACAATAGTCACTGTTTAAAATACTGTAAGCTCAAAGAAGTTAACGTTATGTTAATCTAATCTTTAAAGATAACATGCTTCCTAGAAAACTGCCTAGCTAAAAATCAAGTGCACAGACATTAATTCCTAGATTCTTCTGGATATAACTAAAAATTTATTGAAGCAAAACTATTGGCACTAATTTTCAATTTTTGACAGTGGTCCCCTTTTGAATTATTCGTTCTTTTTATAGAAGAAATACTTCAGATTTATTGGAATCTTTAGCGAATTTTTACATATTTAGAGCACTGCTTTCTCAGTTTTGAAGAGAGTATTTTCCCACAGTGTCAAAGAACTTCCGAATTAGATTAACATTATTTTTCACTTAACATTTATATTTGTCTTCGACGGTATAATTTGTAAATATTTATTCTCTATGTTTAATAACAACTTCAGTTTCAATATGTTATATTAGAAAGCATGATCTCCCATGTTTCTAAAGAAATATTATTCTTATTTGAGAAATCCCATCATATTTTTATTTTACACATATGTTAACATCTAAATGTAGTTTTATTGCAATGGCATTTCATTCATCAAAGCTATTTGCACAACGTCATTTGAAGAAATTTAGAAAGTTCTAAATTTAGAACAAAACCTCTGACAAAATTTGGGAAATTTCCTGTTTAGATCTCCATTTTAGATGTGACTCCAATTTAAGTCTGAAATAGAAGATCTACCACAGGACGCTTCTATATTTTGATTACTTGAAAGCCTTTCAAGGAAATCATATTAGACAACAGTGATGAAATTTCTTCAAGATACATGAATGCAAGTAAAGAAATAGACCTGAAAGCAGAAAGACTTCAAACTACCTCAAACATGAACTTTTATTTAACCCTTTCACTGACATGAGTAAAGTGTTTACTTTTTATGAGTAAAGTTGACATGAGTGGAGGTTTTACAGGAAAAAAATGTGGTTTTTACCAAAATAAATCTTGTATTAGAAAGAGCAAATACCGTATAAGGTATTTCTCCCGCCTTCTTAGCATACCTTTAAGATGTCGTGGTCAAGTACACTCTGCGCGTATTCCAGAGGTCCGTGGTTCGAGTTCCGGTAAGAGCATTGTTCATTTTTCATATCTTCTGCTTTCAAAAAATATCTAATATCTCTACAATCATATGCTTAAAAATGAATTAAAAGTGCTATGATTCAATTTCATTTACACTGTTATTTAATTAATAAACGTCAGTTGCTAAATATAATTGCTTATCTAATCTTCATAACATACATTTCTCTGTAGTGGAGCCCACCAGCGGCTGAGCGGTAAAGACGCTGAACACTGGTAGTTCGGTCCGAGGTTCGAATCCCTCGAACGGGCTGGCTACATGGGCGTTTTCGTGGTTTCCCCCATGTGTAACGTGTATACGAGCCAGTTTACCTTAGAAAGTCCTCCACGAAGGCATCCCTCCCATTAGGCAGATTAGCCCTCGTGTGCTTTGCCATAATTGAATAACCTAACCTAACCTCTCTGTAGTGGTACAAAATTGCGTAAGTCTCTCTAAGTCCGTAGTGTATAGCAAGACGAACAGCTAAAGTAAAGCTTTCCGCAGCTAAGTTTAAATCATTACTTCATTAATCGTTTTACTAGTAAAGGATAAGACAGACTAAATATTAAATGAAAACTATTATAGACATAAACGTGAAGGCAGGTATACATTGCATTCGGTGTTGTTCACCTTTAGGAAAGCCCGCAACTTTAACCTATGAGTATCGAAAATAATTTCTTTATAAATATGAGTTACTAGATCATTCTTTCAATAAACTTAAATAAATTGAAACGGGACAAATTAAAGTCTTTTCGAGAAGCTGATTCGAATGCAGATGCATAATGTTCTCTCTAATACATCAGATTCCATTCATGAGGTTAGTTGACTGTCCAAATGCATATGCATAATGTTCTGTACAGTAGCATCAGTTAGAATACATCCGTAACGTAGATCGTCTGATTCGAATACAGATGCATAATGATCTGCATGGGATATCAGATAGATGCTCGTTAAGTTATCGGTTTCTTTGATTGCAAATGTGTAATATTTCGCACGGGATGATCAATTAGAGTGAAATCAGTCGGGTGTTTCGAATGCAGATGAATGGTTCGGTTCCAGCATTTTCGGTACGCTTGGCAATTAGTACATTTTGCGCT
Organism: Stegodyphus mimosarum; assembly: GCA_000611955.2. Classification (NCBI taxonomy): domain Eukaryota; kingdom Metazoa; phylum Arthropoda; class Arachnida; order Araneae; family Eresidae; genus Stegodyphus; species Stegodyphus mimosarum. The sequence goes on along the minus strand of KK118198.1, from coordinate 297,898 downwards.
CCGCGTAGATGAAACTTATGAACAATTCAAAGCGAAACATACCTTTATTTAGTTGTCACTTATGTGAAGAATTCAGTTTACATCTTCCCAAAATTGGAGCCTTTGCTGACTGCATAAGTTGCTTACATTGGGAGCCGGCCTTGTGCAAATGCATGATGCAGACGAGGGTGAGTTAGAGAATACTCGTGAAGTCTGCCAGGCGTTCTGAAGTAAGATAATATTGTTACGTGCGTACGGGTTCGTTATATATTGAATGCACAAGTCGTAAAAAGTTAACAAAAATTTATTCTTTCCACAAGAAATAAATTAAAATGCTGAAATATTTCTTCACAAATCTTCGCACAATATCACAATATCTCAAACGTTTAGCAAAAACTCAGTTCAAAACAGATAAAATAGTTCTATCTCACAGCGAAATCGCTACAATCAATACAGCATTAAGCAGTTCGCTTTTTACAGCTACAAGTATAACAGCAACAACAACAACAACTGAGATGAGGTGTTTCACCTCGGCTTTTATAAGCTTTTTAATTATCAGTAGAACAATCACGATTTTTCTAGATTTTTCTGGATGGCAACAGTAATTACGAGATATTTATTTATTAAGCATTAAATGCACGCGCTCTTTTATTTTTATTG
>KK118198.1:276840-288961 GCA_000611955.2 Stegodyphus mimosarum | reverse complement strand
CGCTGCGTTATGCACCGCCACACTGGTCCTGCGCCGGGTATTATGGTAATGGATATCATTCTCGCACTCGTCTAGTACGCATAGCTGGTACTTTAAACAGCTAGCGCTTCATCTCTGAGGTGTTGGAGCCAGTTGCCCTTCCTTACCTTCAGGGCTTGCCCACAGCCATACTTCAACAGGATAATCCGCGACCACACGTGGCAGGCATTGTCCAAGGGTTCTTTGTCAATCGCCAGATTGAATCGCTTCTCTAGCCGGCTCGCTCTCCCGATCTTTCGCCGATAGAAAACATGTGGTCCATGATTGCTGAACGATTGACCCAGATTGCATCCCAAGCTGCCACACCAGATCAACTTTTGCAACGTGTGGAAGCTGCTTGGTCTGCTGTACTCCAAGAACACATCCAAAGTCTCTTTGAATCAATGCCGAGGCGTGTTGCAGCGGTGATCTCCAACAATGGCGCCTTTTCTGGCTACCGATTCTGGAAGAAACCACACTTCACAGAAGTCTATAAATTTAATCATTTGATATTTGGTCAGCATGTTATCTACTAAATAAATTTTATTGTGATATCTCTTGGCTTTCTTGGTGCTGAAATTTGGGTGGCAGCAGTGGATTTTAGAAAAGCATTCAGAAGAGTAATTTGCTTTTGAGAATGCCAATTATTTTTGTAAAAAGAATTACATATTTATAGACAGAAATATAGATCTAAACATTGAAGATAAATATAGCTTGTTTTAGTAGTTGAATCGTAATATAAATTTATAATATTATAAAACGGAACGCCCTTTGTACAGAAAAATAAGAATTTATTGAAAAGAATGATTTTCAGGTATTTTTTAGTTTAGAAGTATCGTCTATTCAAAAGGCTACAACAATACAATAATTTCATGTCCGTCTTAAATTCAAATGGAGAACATTGTAATTCGCGAAAAATTTTATTCACTTAGCTATTCGAAGCAAACAACTCATTCAGAATATTGCTCGCTTAACAAATAAATTCTGAAGTCCATCTTGAAATAATTACGTTGATTATTTTTGTAAGTTTTTTTTTTGACTAATCTAACAGTGATGACCATTACAAAGTGACAGGGGCATTAGTGTTAAGTTACATTAATTATTATCGATTTGAAATTTCTCAAATTGTATTCAAGGCAAAAGCAATAAGCGCATTTAAATGAAACACCACAGATCAGTCATAGTATAATTCAGATGTTTATTTATTTTAAATATTTTTAAAAAGTAGTTAATTTCTATTAATTCAGCTTAAATTACACTCATAATCAGAAATCCTATTTAGCTTCATTTTTCTACGTGTGTAATTTTGCCTAAATAATAGTACTCTTTCCGATTTGATTGAAGATGAGAAGATGAAGTACAGATTTCATTTGTTCTTTTAAATTTATTGATAAATTATATTATTTACCTACATTGCAACATATTTATTTCTTATCATTTCATTGATAGTCATATATATATATATATATATATATGCACCACATATTTTTTCCTCTCTCTATATATGTGTGTATATACATATAAGTGAATAAATACGAAGTAAACAGCAGTTCAAATTCTAATCCAACTGCGCGCTGATAGCAGTAATAAGCGGTGGTAATAATGCAAAATAAATTGAAATAAAAAATACGTTTAAAATTCCTCCCATACACAGGTTAGAATAAACCATATGCAAAAACCAAAAACCAGAAACGCAGTGACAAACTGCAAGAAATAGGGAGGGGGCGAAATGTGCAAAAACAGAATAAGAAATAGGAAATTTACATCTTTCACTGAATCGTCATCAGGGGGTTGGTGCAACGGAAGAAGTAAATAAGTAAAACAGTCCGTTTCTGAACCGACAATGGCACAAACTAAATTTTAGAATTTAAAAATAATCTTACAAAAGTAATCAACGTAATCTGTGCATTTCTTAGTCCTTCCACTACAATAGAAGTAAAGGATACAAAAACTGCGGATTACAGCATCAAACACATACACAAGATAAATAAGGCAGCATAAATCATAAGGAAGTAAAAATGCCTAAAAAATCTAATAATAATTTTCGGTCTGAGTGGATCTAATTCAAAAACAGATAAAAGGGAAGTAATCTAACATACGAAAAAACAAATGAAATTAATGAAAATGTGTCTAAAAAATATAAAATAAAAACAGAGGAGTTAGTTCTTAAAAATCTGTCACATTAGAGCAATAAAAGTTTTGAAACAAGGAAATATATTTATGAATTTACATAAACTTGGAATTTTAAATCGATTGAACTCAATTAAAATAATTAGGAAAAAACCTTCTGTTGTAACATAAAATATGTATTAGTGAAAACGAATAATTTGAAAAAGAAAAAAAACATCGAATTACCCGGATTAATAATTCTAAAACGACCGCCATTTTGAATTCAAATGAAGTATTAATTCGCTTCATTTCAACGAATGGAATAAGTTGTAGTGTGTAATATTAAAATAATTCAATTTTTTTAAAATTGTAATGCATTGTAAAAGAAAAAGTTTTTGAAAAATTAAAAAGAAAATAAATAAATAAATAAATTAAAAATAAATAAATAAATCACGAAATTGTGATGCATTAAGGGCGTGTCTAGTAAACTGTTAGCAAACTTACAGAACGCAAAATAGATTTAGATTGTGTTAATTGACAATAACACAGTCTAATTTACATTAGACTACTGTTGTTAGTGCCAGAATTTTGACAAGAATGCGTAATTCAGTTGTGCTAAGAACAAATAACATATATAAATATAGAAACTGGAAGATCGCATTAAAATTTAGAGTTCGCTATTTCTCAAAAATTATTATTATTATTATTATTATTTTTTTAAATTTGATGTTGCGAAAACATGAATATTTCGGTTATTTAAAACACTTCTGTAATGGAAGCATATGAATGACTACGACCAACAACTGCGAAAATAAAGGCTGGTTGAGGACTTTTAAGGCCGGTAAGGGGCAAGGTATATATACGCCCACACGCACTTACAAAAACTAAACTCGGCGACAAAAACAGCCATTAGAGAGCCATGGACGGCAGTGCCCTGAAATCTGCTTTTTAGACCGTGGGCTCCTGGTTGCTTGTGCATCTTTGTTTGGACTAGTGGTCAGCCTATCGCAGGATCTCCGGTGTTTAATCCCCAAGAGAACTCGGTACTCATTTTATCGACCCCCTTAAAGGATGAAAGGCTATATGTATAAATGCAGGGTCGCAAATGACGTAGTTGCAAGCTATGGTGCAAAGAAGCATAGAAAAGAACAGAAACAGCAACATGTAGGTCCATGTGGTACCGGCATGACGGGTCTCCTCCATATTACACGACTGAAGACCACCGACACCTCGACGTAACCTTTGTACAGCGGTGGATAAGTCGTGGTAGCCCAGTTCATTGGCCTGCCAGATCAGCGGACCTATTATGCATGGACTTCTTCTGGGATCACATGAAGAGTTTGATGTACGAAATGCCCTTTCCTTCAGTTGATTTTCGACTTGAGGACTGTGCTGCATGCGATGTACAGTCCTTGGGAAATAGGCGATGTTGTGCATTTCACATTTGTATTTATTTATCTGAATTTTGCTGTACAATGGCTTATCTCTTTTGCTTTAATTTTCTTGTTATTCGTTTATTTTTTTTACACATTTTATGGTAGTTTTACAGTTATTTATTGTGTATGTTATATGAAATTTTGCATTTAAATGGGATTAATTTCTCTCTTGTTTTGTAGTACTTTTCATGTACACAGATATTAAAATTACAAATTACTTTCGAAAATTGATTAAAAATCGAAATTACTTTCACTTGAACCAAATAGTTACGTCATACTTCAAGGCCTACTGGCCTTGCAGTCATGCTTCTCTTTTGATAGAAAATAACTCGACTTATTTATGGAAAATTAATTGAAATAAATACATTTAAAATAATGTAAGTTCTGCCAGTTTTTCAATGTAATCATCGCATAAGCCATTAATGCAATCATAGTTTTTGCTGTTGTTATGAATTCAGTTCTCCGAAGCTTTATTTAAAATGTTAAATAAAAGAAGACACTTCGTTTCGGGAAATAGTATTATTTAAAAAAATATGCTTATTTTCAATTTACATTAGATGCTGAATGAAAACTTAATCAAGTTGATAGACTTTTATCGATTTTTTACCAAAATAAATTTTCAAACCAAAAGCTTAAAGGCTGTAGTGACGCCATCTATTATAAGAATTGGAACTTAGAAGCTGAGGTGAAACTTTCAGTTGCGCTTAACATGCATAATAACTGAATTTCATACCATTAAACTTAAGAAACAAAAATTAACAGGTTAAAGTAATAAAAATAAAATTTGTTTTATCATCTCGACTAAATTTAAAACATAAAAATTGAATAGTAAAAAGGAACAGTTTCATGAAAATCTACCATGCAGCTTTCTGTATACATATTAAAAAAAAAAAAAAAATGCTGAGAACATTATCCTCAGATGAATCAGAGTTAACAAACTTATTAGGATTAGATTTGAAATTATATTTAAGATATGAATATTGAAACTAACGATTTCAGATGGATAATTTAACTGCTGGCTTAAAATTTTTAGAATTAAAAAAAGTATATCCCCTTTAACAGAAGCATTTATAGTTGAAAGTACACGCAAGAAACTTCTTTGAATTATCGTTTGAATTTAATAAATAATAAAATCATTCATTGAACAAATGAGTTCACTCTAGATGGGATTTTGTGATAACTTACTAATAATAATTCTCCCAATACATTCGAAGAAAACAACGTCGAAATAGCTGCAAAATAATGTGCTGCCATCTATTGAACGTTAGATGTATTAAACACTATCTTTAAATGTTAACAGATTTTAAATGAAAGGAAGAGAAATGTGTTTTTAATTATATTGAATCAAAGGTACTTATGAATATTTTTACTTGACAGATAAACTTCGTCAGAAATCAGGGAATGTTTCATATGTGGCTCGATTTCAACAAAACAGAAGCTTCAGTGTGCTTAAAGAGGAAAGCTTTATTTAAGGCAGCTAACTGAGAAAAAGGTAAAACTTTCACCATTTATTAAAAAATCAGTAAAAGTTATATATCTGAAAAATAAAACAGATATTGATTAAGTAAATCAATATATAATTTGCTGGGACATTATTCCAGTATAATTTGACACTACGTGAAATTTGCCGCTTTATTTAATAAAGAAAACGTTTAATTATTCAAAATGGAAGTCTGCATCTTTTTTCGTCTCTGAAGTGCTTGGTGCCAAGTTTGCAACAAATATTTCCCGTCCGTATTCAGCTTTGCCATTCACTGAAACTCATGTTGATGCTTTTATAGAAATAAATGGTTAACGAAATTACTACATATAAATTTTAGAATTTGTTCAGATGTTCCTGAATATCTAACAGAATTGCAGTTACTTTATACTCATCTATAGAACTGCAGTTAATCTAGGTTCCTGAGTACCTAGAGAGCTCCAGAACTGCAATATCTGAAACCAGCACACAAGAGATGACGCTTTCTTATTTAGACGTAACATAGTAAATGTAACATAGTAAATGAGACCTTACGAAATAAATCACTTCTGAATCCACTTTAAATCCATTTCACAATTCGTTTTGCGAAAAAAAAAAATCCTTTATCCTGTCCATACGTACCGATGCCACGCAAAAACATGACAAATGGAAACGTGCAGCTATCACGCAAAACATAGAAAACAAATGGATCCGAGAGCGGTTAAAATCGAAATTCTCATTGAAACATGATACCTGAAATTTTTCGCAATTACAATACTTTCTGTACATCGTACAAAGAAGTAAAAAGAGTGATTATTTTGGAGTAAATATGGTATAGCTATGCGAAAGGTATAATTTCCTTAAGAATGTAATGCAATTTATTACGAACACAAAGGAAACATTTGCCGTCAGACTTTAAAATGAAAACCTCTGAATAATATAATCAGCTTCAATGAGACGGTAAGTAAAATTAAATTTCAAAAGAAAGGTTATTTTTTTTTCCTAGAGACATATTTTTCTTGGAAAGAGCAGTTTCCATTTGATAATTACACGAAAGTTAATTGCAGATAAAACCATAACAAGCATGAAAGATATATTCAAATACAGAAAATCAAACAAGTTTAGTAGAAATATTAGTTTGAAGAGCATCATCTTGGATTATACCTTAGAGGTAAGTCAAGTTTTCTCGTACTAATTTCTATTCGATAATTATACGGCAGTCAGTTATAATAATAACTAGGGAATTGTAATTATTTTTAAAGCGGATCAAAGTGCTGCAAACAAGCTTTCTTCCTGCATTTGGGCAGGAGATAAGGGAAAAGGAAGTTAAATTCCGTTTGTGTAAAATACTGCTCCAGGAGGAAAATTTCGATCACAATTTTGAGATGCAAATCTGATACGGATGAACGGAATAAGGAAATGCCGGTTAAAATATTACGCAGAGACGTGAAATCATGTGAAAGTTAAGTGTTGGATTTCTTCGGAATGGTTACTTCTCACTTTCGTTCTGAGAAACGGGAAGAAGAAATTTAACTGGAATTACGAATCTGCAAACTTGTTTCTTGCACTGTCTTATACAGGAAATTTTTTATTTCTTAGAAATCCGAGCCATGGCAAAGCTCACTGATTTTCATGTACTTTCTATGATACATTTATGAAATTTTAGTGGCATGTGGAAATACAAATATCAGCGATATTGTCAACTAGGAAATTATTTTGTATTACCCCTATATCTTATCTGTATCTTAATGTATAGATTCTGTATCTTTATGTATGGATTCGAGAGCGGTCAAAATGGAAATTCTCATTGAAACATCATACCTGAAATTTTCCGCAATTACAGTACTTTCTGTAGATCGTACAAAGAAGTAAAAGGGGTGATTATTTTAGAGTAAATATGGTATAGCTATGCGAAAGGTATAATTTCCTTAAGAATGTAATGCAATTTATTACGAACACAAAGGAAAAATTTGCCATCAGACTTTAAAATGAAAACCTCTGAATAATATAATCAGCTTCAATGAGATAGTAAGTAAAATGGTATCTGTATATAAAGAAAGAAAGAAAAAGCTTTGAAATGAACTCGCTTAAGTTTAATATTAGTATTACAGCAATAAAAAGTAATCATACATATGTAATCTTTTTGACGACAGATAAAATAAGTACGTTAAAAAAATTATGCCATATTGAGGGAGAATCGTTCTTGGGCTCAGGTTGGAATCTCGGAGAAGGCATGGGTGTTTGTAATGTATAGCGTTTAAACGGCATTGGACACTCAGAATAAATGGCGAGCGGGAAGTCCTCTTGAGTGGTTTGGAGGTAATGTAACAGGAAAGAAGACCCTCGGATTCGTCCCGCGCGAATTCTTCTTCAAAAGTAGGACAAAGCTGGACAAAGTCGTATTGTCACTTATATGATGCTCAAACTTCCCCACCGAAAGACTGGTCTGTACCAGTCAGTGCATTTATACTAAGTTAGGTACGAATATTCTTCAACACATTAAAATACTTAAAAATACACAGTAAAATTAAAAAATTAAAATACGCATGAACAAATTAACACTTCTATTACTTGTAATTAAACGAATGACGAGTGCAAATGCTTATGTTATGCAAATCTATTTTCTATATTCAGGAATAATATTGTAGAGTCATTAGATTGTCGATGTGAGGATAACTGAAGAAATCCGCAATGCCTTTGCCGGAGTTCGAACTCTGGCCCTCGCGAATACGCGTTTAGCGTGCGCGTGCTTCCAGTTACACCACAAAGGCATGCGCGAAAGAGGGAGAAAATACACTAACGTAACTGACACTAAGTGAAAATATCTTAACAGAAATTTGTACAAAATCAGTAGATAACATAAATTACAATGTATGGCAGTTGATTATTCGGAAAATATTGAAATCAAAACCGAATGTATGGAAATTGGAAAATGATGGAAAAATTAATCCATCTCTTGTGGAAAAAAGTTTTTTGTAAGACGGTGAATGGTCACCTCAGACATACGCGCATGCCTCACATCTTGATTTTATAAACTTTACAAAAGTATTGTTCAAGTCTTCTGGAATTGCATGTCACTTCATGCATTGAATGATAAGCTAAGTAACCTTACTGAGGTCACCACGAGCCTTAACATTAATAGAATCATGGTGAGAAAACTAATATTTAGTTCTAAATTGTTCTGTTGGCTGGCTTAACACTCATATCATTTTCAGTAATTTACACGAGACAATCCGATTTTAAAGTTACTTTTGTTAGGAGTTGTAAAGGAGTTTTCGTGTGTGCATGTAACTTGTCCTGACGTGTCAGTTACTCAAACAATTTTCATACAAAGGATTTACAACTTTCTTTCTTCCTACAATTTCCTGCATATTGGTACACGTAACATACTATATCGCCAATCAGTTCATAAAGAACACTACGACCTCGGAATCTTGGTAATTTGCCACATTAAAATTTCGATCTGAAACTCATTGGAAATTAAATTAACGAACCATGCGATGGTGGAATGTTAATACGTACTTTTTTTTTTTGTAGCAATAACTTCTATCAACCCACAATGTGTTTCAATATTCCCTCCTTTAGAAATTTCGAAGCATATTAGTAGAAATGCTTCATTGATCTCTGAGGTATGGTTCAAAAGTTCCAAGAAACATTGTTCTAAATCAAGGCCGTCCAATATTTTCGCGAGCGTGATCTACTTTTTGTTCAAGAAGTAACGTCGCGATCTGATGTCAGAGGAAAACATGTGAAATAAGGATCTAATAATGTAACTAACTGATGATGTTGTTGTTAAGTAACGTCGCGATCTGATGTCAGAGGAAAAATTGTAAAATAATGATCTAATAATGTAAATAACTGATGATGCTGTTGTAAGTAACGTCGCGATCTGATGTCAGAGGAAAAAATGTAAAATAATGATCTAATAATGTAACTAACTGATGATGTTGTTGTTAACACTCTCACTAGCACGAAGTCAAAAGCGCCAGCCGTGGTAACATATAGGTGAAAGCCCGACTTTAGCCTAGTTGTTCCCCAAATTTTGACGGAGAAACCCCAGGTAGACTGGTCCAGGGTCTTCCACCCCTCTTCTTCTACCACCAGCCTCTCGAGAGAACTTTTGGCTCGCCGCATATTTTGAGTGCCCGCATGCCGCACAGACACAATACTCTTAGAAACATCCATGCCTTCTGTGGGATTCGAAACCGGGGCCTTCGGTACGGCCGTCAGAATCACCAACTGCTAACTGTTGGGTGGCCTAACTGGCAACAACTAGTAGCTCGCGATAGAGGTTTTTTCTTGTAAGTGCTATTTCAAACACTTTTGTTTTATGAGACAGCATTAAACGTGAGCGAAAAATGATATATTACTTAACATACAGAGAGTGTGCTGGGATAAATATTGCACCCTAAACATGACTAACTATGGGAGGAAGAAATCTCCTTTGTACGTCAAATATTTAAGATTAACTTTCAATTAATATAAGATTAACTTTCTAATAACGATTAATTCGATTAATTTTCTAATACTTCGATTAACTTTTTCGCTTGCCGTAAGATCCGATGTTAAGCGAATGTTTCCTCTGAGGGTTATTATAGAAGCTGCTTTCTTTGACATTAGTCTGCAAGGTTAAATGTTCTCCAAAGCCGCCTTAGGAAGTTCACCACGACGGCACCTCTACCCTAGGAAGACAACATTTGCGCGCTTTGTTTTAATTTAAACACTCAAAAACCATTTATTCAAATTTTGAAAACGTTAATAAACAACTGAAGCAGATGTGTTAAGACTTTAATTATCCTTCTTCATGTCTTTTTATGTGGTCACACAGAACTCTTATTAGCGTTAAAATTTGAAGAGTTTCCTTCGGTATCATATATTACTTATCATTTTATGTTTGTAAACGAATAAATAAACAAAAGTCCTGGGAAATCGGATCAAACATCTTGAACAACCCTGAACTTCTAAAAACATCGTGTTGACAATGAGAACTGTATGGCGATGTTTTTTTCTTAAAAGGGATGTATCCAAGGTTATTTACTACAGTTGAATTTTTCTAAGCCACTAAAAGATTTGGCACACAGCTGCTTTGTGACATCATTAGCAGTGATTTTGCTTCTGAAGAACAATCCGCGTAAATAAACATTCAAAGGGCGAGAAAAAAGTCTATTTAAAAGCGGACAGATAGTTCAATGTCAGTAGCGCTCTCATCCTTGCGTTTATCGAATTGTTTCTAAATGTAACCATGCCGTTTCCTGTAAATTAGCGCCCTAGTATTATGGTCACGTGACACTTAAAAGGCTGACGAACTCGTTTCAGTTTCGATGAAAGCAGACTCTGATAAAATGATGGACAGATATTCGATCCAAACGACGATTAGAGAACCTTAATACATAATATTAGTGAATGAAAGTATTTATACACAGTTTTTTTTCTTTAATTTAAAAAAAAGTTGATCTTTAAGATAACACCGCGCGTCCTCGATTTCATGGATATTTTCAAAATAAATAATACAGAAGCATGAAGTTTGATTTCCACCGGCTTTGAGCCATTTTATCTGCCCCTGTTTCTTACTAGAAGCATTTGCACACATTTCTTTTAAATTACTTATTTTTCAGATTTTACCTAACTCATTTATTTCTGTTCTAAACAACGGATTTCAAAATATAGGAAAGGAAAATGTTTTAAACTTCCCTGGGAGCTTGGATATATGTCCCTTTCATTGACTACATTAAATAAGTCTCAAAGACTTTAAGACCACTTTAGAGAGTTAAAATTTGCTAAATACAGTGGAGTGGGATGTGGAAGAACCTACCGCATTTTTTTTTTTTTTTATAAATTTCCTACCTAAATACTTCTTTAAACGTACAAAATGAATGGAAAGTTAATGCGTATAGCCCACAGGAAAAGGTTAAGTGGAATGATATTCAAAATAAAATTTTAAGGTAAAATCTATAAAAAATAACATTTTCAGGCACTTCTAATTTTTTAAAAAATATTCTTAGAAAAGAAGTCAAATATACAAGGTATTTATAAAGTCACGGACCCATTTTGATGTTTAATAACTCATAAAATAATGAAGATATACACAAACTTATGGCATTTATTGATGGAATAACTTATATAGTTTCTTTTTCAGGTTTGAATATCTTTACTTTTGTAAATATCGTCTGCACGAGTGGTTAATTTCAGATAATTTCATTTTCCAGTCTAAATATCCATACCTTTTCTAAATATCGTCTGCTTATATGCCAATTTCGACAGTGTACAAGGTTATTAAGAAAAAATTAAGACTACGTGCATACAAAGTTCAAATTGTTCAAGTTTTGGAACCAGACGATAGGCCTAGGAGGATGGCCTTTGCAACAGATATGCTAAGGAGGATAGAAGATGATGCTGAATTTCTGAAGCGCATAATGTTCACCGACGAAGCATCCTTTCATCTTTCTGGCATAGTTCATCGCCATAATGTGCGCATATGGGGATCTGAAAACCCCCATGAATACCGTGAAGACAAAGGGATTCCCCAAAGGTTAATGTGTGGTGTGGATGCACGACCGAGTCACTGGGCCTTTCGTTTTTACAGAAAAGACGGTCTCATCAGTCGTATACTTAGACATGCTGGAAAACTTCGTATTTCCACAACTAGAAGAGCTTCAGCCACGTCTTTTTGCAACAAGATGGTGCACCACCGCATTGGGGTACCATCGTTCGTAGTTCTTTGAATGACCATTTTACAGGAAGATGGATTGGGGGAGGAGGTCCAATTCCTTGACCACCCAGACGCCGCTGGACTTTGGGGATTTGTAAAGGACAACGTTTACAGGAGGAGAGTGTCGAACATTGATGACCTAAAAGTCAGAATTACAACCGCAATAGCCTCTGTGGATGCCGACATGCTTGCCGGTACTTGGCGTGAAATTGAATTTCGACTTGATATTCTCTGTGCGACTAAGGGGGCACACGTAGAAGTTCATTGACAAGGGTCATGAAACTTTTTGAGTCTATCTAACCATTTATGTTATTAATTTTAATCTATCTTTATTATTTTATGAGTTATTACACATCAAAATGGGTCCGGGACTTTATAAACACCCTGTAT
>KK118198.1:226521-276781 GCA_000611955.2 Stegodyphus mimosarum | reverse complement strand
TATATATATATATATATAAACAACGATTTGGATACCTTAATGACGTCTTTGTACTGCCGATTTAATTATATACATTTTTTGCTGCACTTCATTTAAACTTATTCCCTCGAATTATCATAACATAATCAACCGATCTCTTAAGACAAGTTGAAAATGGCATCAAAATCTGTAAGTTTTAAAAATAAATATCCCGTTCAATTTTTGTACTACAGGACTCAAACTTCTTGTATTTTTATTCCTTCATAACGAGTATAAAACTTTCCCAAATATAAATATAAACCGGGAGACCGCATTAAATTAGATACCAGTATTTTTTGTTATGTTTATAGATTTCGTTATTCTCATTATAATTTCTTTCAATTTGACATTGCCAAAACATGAATATTTTTGTTATTTAAAACACTTCTTCAACTGGAAGCATTTTCGCGATTTCTCTACTACGACCAACCTGTAAAAAAAAGACTAGGTAAAGACTTTTAAGCTGGGAAAGTAGTTTGTTTATATATGCCTTTGATAGCGCCGACTGCAATAAAAAAGGGAGGTGAAAACTAGACGTAATAGCAGTCTCATATACAAAATTTCAATGTTCTATGGCTAATCGCATTTTTAAGTTCTGCGCCGTTAATATATGTATAGACATCTCGAAAAAAGTGCGTTTTGAATCCTTTTTGTAATCCGTTTTGGAATAAAGAGTCCTTTATTTTGTTCGTGCGTACAGATGTCAGGCAAAATGTGATCAAAATGGATTCGGGAATGGTCAAAACGGGTGGTATTTCCGTTGAAATCTAATAACCGAAAATTTTCGCGTGATCAATACTTCCTTTACTTCGTGTAATGAAATAAAAAAAGTTAAATACAAAATTCAAAATAATTACGTAATATTTTAATTATGACATTTTATTAGTTAAATTTATTGATACGTATTCAAATCCATTCTGTAAACGTTACATTCACCTTACCGAATTTCTAACTCACCAGTCGGGGAAAAAAGAAGAGATTTGTTGGCACGAAGCTTATTTTCAGTTCTTTCATGCAGTATTTGAGTTTTAATGCTTATTTTATTATTGCATCGTCCATAAACAATCAGTATAACTTTTAATGTGAATGTTTAAATAGTTACACTCCCTTCTCAGAACCTTAAAGCAAGTGTAACCTTCAAAGTTCAGATTACTATTCTATAATCATTTTTTAAAGTATAACTGTTAGAAACTTTCAAAGATATTTAAAGGTAAGTGAATAATAATAACAATAATAGCAACAGTTACGGAAATATAGTATTAGAAACGTCTGAACTACGAACAATACAACAAAAACGAAAATATTGATAAAAATAATCATTTGGATGCTGCAATATATCGCAAATTAAATTATTTAAATTTATATTAGATGACTTAGGCGAGGACGTCACATGGGACAGGCGATAGGACATAGCAAGATCCTGTGTGTGTTATATAGTCAAAAATTGATAGCTATTATGACTAGCATTTCAAAGGTGGTGATGCAGAGTACTATAGCACTCTAGATTCAGAGAAAAACCCCAATGCATTATTATAAAAGTAAAATAAAAATTTTAATTATTAAGAATTACATACTGTTTTTAAGTCGCTCAGTTTGCTAATAAATTACACATTAATTGTATTTGAAAGATAAACAAGTTGACTGCAGCTGAAAGTTTCCGGTTTTAAAAGCCAGTTTGATTTAACCAGATTACTAAAGTGTGCAAGTAAACTGGGACAAAGCGGGTTTTTTTTTTTTTTTTCACAGAACTTTAAGATGGTTTTCAGCTGGTCCCAGCTGGTATCTCGAAATACCATTTTCTGCTTTATAGTAGCTTGGATGTTAGCTTTCGACTGCTTAGAACTGATTTATCCATCCTGAATTAGGATTATTGCTCCATTTTTAAGCTTGTTTCTGTGAGAAGCGGAAGTACTTTTTTCACATTTTTTAAATACGTTTTGCATTCCTTCATTCTAGTGCACTTAAAAAAGATATAACGCCTAGAAAGAAAGCAAATATTATCGCACCTAATAATCGCACATAAGTGATTAAGAATTATTGCTTCCGCGGTTGGGTTTAGAAAATCGAATTCTAAGCAAACACAACGAAATGGATCTTTTTTTTTTGCAGAACGAAAAGGCAAATATGGAAGGGAACGAAAAATAACTCCAAAATCTGATCAATTCCTACTTTATTAAGCATTCATTATGTTTCATTTAAATAGTTAATAAAATATACAAAACGTTTTAAATTACAAGCTTTTTTAGCTATTATAACTTCTTAGTTAAGTGAAACTAAAAGTAAAGTTCTGGGGTTACCAATAATGCCGACTTTTAATCAAAATTGTTAAAAACAAATTTAAAGGAACAGCCATGATTTTACTTTTTATATATGGCATTTCTGCATCATCGCATCTGCTATTAGTGTCAAAATTTTACGTATTTTATATTGAAGAGATGAACATTATTCCTAGGAATTGAATATTGAAACACGAGAAAGATTTTCCTTGACTCTCAGTATCTACAAATGATATTAAAGTATTGAACAAATTTTGTTTATGCAAGACTGCCCATTGACCTCATACCAATGCAAATCTTGACGTCTTCAGCAGTCTGTTTTGTTCAAATGTAATCAGATTTAATTTCCGTGTTTCGAAACAACAAAACGGATTTTCTTACGATGCATATTTTGAAATAAGTTTTACAATATTTCAATGTATGGAATATGCGGCCATGGTTAACATATTAAGAAAACTGAGTCATTTTATTGAGCTACCTCAAATAGTGCGCATGAAGTAATACTTTTCTGTCAATATCAATGGCTAACTGAGCTTCTTTTAATAAGATAAGGGGTTTATTATCATTCAAGATAATAAAATGCCATGAAAATGACTACAAGTGCTGCTTACTCAGTTAAGGAATAATATTCTGTAATCTTTTAACTAAACAGCGGTTTATAGATGAAAGATAATCAGTCATATCCACTTCTAGACATGCTGGGATAGCGGTAAGTTTAAAGAAATTGTTCAGAAGACATGACATACTGCTGGAAGAGTAAGCTGAGTGGAATAAAATATATATAAACGGTCATTACGCTGCTGTTATGTCATATCTTTCATATGATTTAGAAATGGCAGAAAGAGTATTTTGACACCGTTTCGTATAAACATCACTAATTAGTCCCCAATTACAAGAAATTACGGTGCGGTTTATATTGTTAATGTACACGAAGTGAAAGAAGCCATTTATTCTGTCATGTTCACAAACATAAACGATTGTCAGAAACTCCTAAGCAGTCTTATTTCGAAGTAGTTTTCTTCCAGAGGATGTACTTGAAGATGACAGAAGTGAATTGATTAAATGCATGGTACCTGGAGATAATTTTGTATGCTTTTCTAGTCAACCACAAACTGAAAAATCTGAGGTGGACAGCATATGATCCTTCGCCAATACAATGTTTTAAATAGCAACGAATTTTAAGTAAAGTAACAATTCCGTTTGATCATATGTAAACAAAATCAAATTTTTTGTTATTTCTTCTACTATTAGACAAAGGGACTATTGACAAATGACTTTTCAGATAAAAAGAAGCTGTCGCCAAGTGTTATAGCTATGTATTATTTTTAATGAAATAATATAGTAAATATAAAAAATATATAGCGAATATAAAAATTCTGTTGTGGACACTAAATGACTTCCTTATGAGGCCTGAAAAATTATACATTCATTCAAACTTATTTCCTCGAATTATTCTAGCTTAATTAACCGATCCATCCAGGGAAGTTCCCATTAAAAATTTCAAACTTTGAAATTAAATATTCTGATCAATTTTTATTGTATTTATTTTATTTCTCATAACGAGTATAAAACTTCCCCAGATATAAGTATAAAAACCATGAGAACACATTAAAAGTTAGATTTCGCTATTTATCGAAAATAAACTTTTTAAAAAAAATTAACATTTCCAAAGCATGAACATTTTTATCTTTAAAAATACTTTTGTAATTCGAAGTATATAACTGCGACCAAGGATTGCGAAAATAAGGTCGACTAAGGGCTTTTAACCCGGGTAAGAGGGTTACATATGTAATACTTTTAGTATTGCCGATTGGAATAAAAAGGGAGCTTCACAGCTAGATGGTATAGCAATCCGAAAAACAAATTTTGAATGTTCGACCGCTAATCCTTTTTGAGTTATGGGAGATACATACATAGATAGTACGTACGTACAGACATCACGAAAAAAATCCTGTTTGAGTCCTTTTTAAATCCATTTTATAATCCATTTTTCAAGGAAAAGAAAGAGTTCTTTATTTTGTCTGTACGGAGAGAAGTTATGCAAATAACCTACAAATGGATTAGGGAATGCTCAAAATTGATAATTCTGTTGAAATGTAGTGCTCGAAATTTTTCGCGATTACAGTACTTCCTTTATTTCGTGCAAGGAATTAAAGATACCTTTCCCACTCAACTCTCTATTAGAAATTCGAAAGCTACGCTGCGTTTAAAGATTTAGTGATTTTTATTATTGAATTTTACGGGTTGTAAATGCGAAAAAGTTATGTTTACCGCGGACGAAAACGTCGCGGAGAAACCAACGCATGGAGAAAACGTCGTACTACAAAACATCGTGGGAGAAAACAAAGCTAAGAGAAAACATCGCAGTTCTAAAACATAGTGGTAGAAAATATCATCGTCGAAAATAAAGCGGTTCAAAAACTTCGCAGTTTAAAAACATCGTCGTCGAAAATATCGTGGTAAAAAATAAAGTACCTACAAATCATTGCTTGACGATAATATCGCAGACATGCGTTTTTCAGGCCTTAATAATTGTTAATGGATATTCGCATAATGATTTATGAGAGCAAGTTGGAAAGAAGGATAATTTCTATTTCATATTTTTTATTAACTAATAATTTTTTTAAAAACAAGAAATTTAAACAAAACAAGAAATAATTTTCATTATAAGAGTATCAGATTAACAAAAGTGAAAAAAATAATATCATAATTAACTTAGCAATTTTTTTATAGATAAGTTCATGCAATTACTTATCTTTTTTTTTCTATTCTTTTTTAGATTATACTTTTAATGAAAAATTACTAGTAAAACTTTATAAAAAAATTATTTTTTAATAACCTTTGTTAGTTAACTATGCCAATTTAAAATTAAGTGCTATAAGTTGTGTTAATTTTCTATGCTTAAGTTTCCATTTTACATTTTCAGCAAATATTTAATAGTTAATAAAAAATATGAAAGTGAAAATTATCCTTCTTTCCATCCTGTGCTCACAAATCATTATGCGAGTTTTTACAATTATTAAACAATCATTAAGTTTTACAATTATTAAAGCCTGAAAAACGCATGTCTGCGATGTTATCGTCATGCGATGATTTGTACGTACTTTATATTTTGTACCACGATGTTTTAGAACTGCGATGTTTTCTCTTTGCTTTATTTTCTCCTACGATGTTTTGTACCACGATGTTTTCGCCTTGCTTTGTTTTCTCCACGACGTTTTCGTCCGCGATGTTTTTGCTGCGATGTTATCGGCGGACATCGAGGTTATAGTATGATCGATGCGATGATAAATAAAAGCATGAGAATAGATATATACGCGAACGCCTGTAACATTTTCCATTTTATGGAACAATAGACTAATAAAAAATGAATAGTCTATAGGCGTGAGTCAAACAGCAAATGGATGAACTATGAGGTCAGGGGAGACCATATAAAACTTTAAAATTAAAAAGGAGCCTCATTTTTTTAAAAAATTAAAACATTTTAGTTTTAAATTTTATTTTTCAACTCATTTGCTTTTTACCTCCTGAAAACATATACACATATGTTAGGAAAATAATGTTTTCAGTATAAAATTTCGACAGTGAGACTTCTGTGAATACATACGAATTCCCCACAATACATTTTTACTATTTTTACAGTTGTAAAGTCATTAGGATTTTTTTTTTTGAAACAGGAGTCATGAAAAATGAGCAATACCCTGCCGGTACTCGAACCACGGACCTCTCGAATACGCGTCGAGTGTGCTGACCACTACACCACGAAGGCATGTTAAAAATTCGGGAGCAAAACCTTATACAGTGATGTATGTCTGTCTCTGTGTGTATATGCTTGTGACAATTTTTGTTACACTTTAATATCAAACTTCCAAAAATTTCCATTTTCCGTTTTCCGTCTTTCATCATTCAAGTAAAGAGCTGATTAGATTTTGGGCAAACTTGGACAACCGAAAGTGGTACTTTATTGAAGGCCATAACATTATTTAATGAAAAAGTATGTTGAACTATAGTCCAAAACTTTTCGATGTTAGTATTTAAGATTTTTATATCAGTGGTAACATCATATTAAATTTCATAAAATTGATAAATTAGAAGCGATACTTTATTTAAACCTCTGAACAGATTTTTGTGAAAAAATATATTATGATATAATCCAAAACTTGTATATGCACACACAATGCAAATACAATCATGACCAAGAATAACATCTAAGATTTTGACTGTAAGTAATCAACCAGAAGTGATACTTTACTCGGAACTCTTCACAGATTTTCGCGGAAAAATGCAGATTCACTGTCTAAAAGGACGCAGCATATGTTAAGGCCATTTCTATAATAGCTAGCTAGACATGATATTTATTTCTATCAGGCAGAAGAAAGAATGATTTTTATAACAGCGTTTCATTTGCGGAACTTCGAAACTCTTCTAATGCAGACATATTATCAAAAAATGCAGTTGTTATTCTCTTGCACTGTTGATGATGACAAGACACAAATGCAAATACAAAATTTGAAAACATCTATTGCTTCACTTCTTATTGACCCTGGAACGCTCGGTAGTCACAATTCAACTGTAATTCCAAAAACTAACGAGCATTGTTTATTGATACTTAATTATCGCGGGAATACACCTGCAAAGCAAAGTGAATTTATATTTGTTGATGCTATAGGAATAAAGACAGAAGAAAATTAAGTTATGGTATTCGTTTTCAAAGTATTTTTTTAAAATGTATTATAAATATTTAATTTTCTGTAATTAAAAACCTATTAAATTATATGTTATTCAACTGCCCAATAAAATACAGTAAAAAAAGAACGAATAAAGGGCAATCATATCATTATATTTGCTATAAATTAAACCAGTTCTTACATATCTTCTTACATTTATTGGAACAACAAATTAGATTTTGTTTACAAACTATAACCGGACATAATACTAAAACTCATTGCTATTTAAAACATGGAATTTTTCGAAAGATTATGTGCTGGCCTCTTTTATGTAGCTGTAATGATAGAAAACAAAAAAACATTACAAAACTTGCTTTGTCTTAGACACATCATCACAGGAAGTTAAACTGTCATTAAATCAGAATTAGACCAGAACTAGACGTTAAGAATCAGACGTTTATTTCCAGTTAAAATATATCACTGCTTTTAAAATGATGTAAATACGGACCTGTGGCTTTTGGAAAATCTAATTGTGGATCTAGAACTTTCCTGAATTCTAAAATGCGGATCTTACTGACATGAAGTTTGGCCATCTCTCAATACAATGGTTATAATACAATACATAATTCTTAATTATATACGATCTTATTTATATTATTTATATTATCGATTATTATTATATCTTATTTAAATACCAGATACTGGAAATTTTGGATTATATGATACATTATATTTGCTCAGATCTTTAAGTAAAATATTACTTCCGGTTTAGCAATTTCAACCAGAATCTAATATGTTGTTTCTCTTGATATAAGAGTCTCAAACACTGAAATTGAAAAGTTTGTAAAGTATATCCTAATTTTATAACAGTTATTTTACGTTTATGCACCTTTCCCATCTCTTCTAGCTTCAGCTGAGAATTCCTTACTTACTAGAATGAGTTTTTAGAATCGCGTTAAATGCAAATGAGAAGTAGAAGGTATTTAAATCAAAGTTTCACTGACTTCGAGAGAGAGAGTTAGGATTCCTGAATAGCGTGCGTTTGCCTTTGGACTACGTCTCTCTAAGCTCTTACTACGCTCGGCCGTATTACGTGCCTTTCGATAGCTTCGCGCTAATTTAATTGCGGGCCGACTAGTTTAAAATTTGTGTTAGCTTCCGATAAATCTCATTAGTTAGTTCTTATTTCTTACATTTTTGAGTTTAAGCCCAAGTGAAGGCTTTGTTGCACGCCTTGAGAAAGGGGCCATCTGTGAATCTTTATTTTGAACAATAAAGGGTAATTATCCCTTCTTGAGTTTACGTTAAAGTTCTTGGACTTTGGCGAGTATTCGCTTAGTAGTTCAATAGGTTCCTCAACACTTAATTAATAAAATATAGTTCGACCGTCTCAAAAGCAACCCTGGCTGGCATTCTGCCAAAACACATAGACTCGTCCAAAAGGGGTGTTATTGCTTGCTGCGACGTGAAAGCTCACGTGAAAACGTGAAAGTCTTCTCTTCTCCGGAAAGAGATATGCTGGAAGGAAAAAAAGTCCTCATCCTTCCACCCTATTTTGAGAATAATTCGGTCCGAATGGCGCATGCGTGTTTGCGGTCATGGTCGTGCATAAGGCGGTCGAACTATACAAGTGAGGAAGATAAGAAGTTTTAGATTGAATTTCAATAAATTTTTCATTAAAAATTGTTTTAGGCTTCAAGTATATAAGCCGTTATAGGTATCACGTCCAGTTGCTCAGTTTTATCTAAAATCTGATAAACTCTTGATATGAATACAAGCCTAAGTACGGTAAAACAGAACTTTATGAAAGTTTGACATACGAGTTAACATGAAAAAAAAAGTCATAACATACTATTACACATATAGACAGACATTGTTGTAAAAAAGCTTTGTGAGGACCCTCATTTTTATTTATTTCCTTAAAACTCACTATTCAATTTTTGAACCAAAAACATTACCTCTTTACCTTTGTATAGGTTGGCGAAAAAAAATAAAAAACTTTAATTGTAAATTTATAGTCATTCAATTTGATAACATTATGCTTCTTAGACGTTTATCCATAACATTTTGCATCTTATAACCGTTTAAGGAAAGTTCTGTTGACCATCGAAACCAGCATCCAAGCAGTACTGGAACCACACGACCGATTTAAAAGACTGCCCAAAAGCACTCTGCATGGCCTAACTTGATTTCTTTTAATTCCCAAATGAAACATACTTCTTTTTTCCAGTCTTAATTGGTTGGTGAATCTATAACGACAAAGGCGTTCCTTTGTCGTTATAGAACGTTCCTTTGTCTTTTGTCCTATAACGGTCTATGTTTGTTCTATCTTTGTCTATCTATCTATGTCTATCTATCTATGTTCTATCTATCTATGTCTATCTTTGTCCTATAACGGTCTAACTTTGTCTATGTTTGTTACTTTGTTCCTTTGTCCTATAACGACAAAGGCGTGAAATATCCTTTCCAAACGGAAAGGATATTTCATGACGATCTTCCTAAAAGAAATAATCTGATAATAGCCTGACATAGAGGAAATGACGAAAATCCCTGCACTCAGCCTCACAAAATTCAACCGGGACGAACTACCAGCGCTAAGGTTTTACCTACTTGGTCACTAGTGGACTCCTTCTTGTCATAATATTTAAGAAAAAAAGAACTGAGTACAATCTTTCAAATAAAAGCACATGAAAATGCAGGTCCCCAACAGTATACAGAAGAGGAAAGGAAAGGCGAATACATTAAGTAAACGGCAGATTGCGATCAAAAACTAAGATGAAAATACTATTATCCAAATGCATTCGCTAACCATTATTAGTAAAACGCAAAATGACCCCTTTATATAATTTTTTTTTCTGTCCCTTACGCAATATTTAAATTAGACAGAAAAATTGATGACTTGCTTAGGGTTGAAATTCCAGTTAAAAAAAGAGCATACGTTTTGAAAAAATACTACCCTACATATTTGTTTTTTGAGGAATAAACTATTTTGCATCATTATATCAAAATTTGAAGATATATAATTCAAATGCCACATTTGTGGCGTTATCTGATGACTAAAGCAGAATCTATATTGAAAATACACTTCACTCAACAGATGGTCATTTAACTCTTTCTTCCTTATTTGTCTATTTAATTTTATCTCGTTTATCTAAGCCAGTGGCGGCCAACTGTCCTTGAAGTCATTTTAAGTTGAATTTTAAAGCCGTGGACCACATGATACTTTTATTCAGTAAATATTTAGGAATACGTAATAGAATACTAAACAGCTGTACGTCAAAATTTTTACACTTTTAATTTGAAATAATCTTTTTATAAAGATTTTCTTATGTTGTTTAGGAGTACGAAAAGATAATGTAAATTAGGAATTTTGTTCAATGATATTAAATTTTGTCAACTTAGCCGCACGGTGTCGCCGCCCAGGTGGAAAATTGGTTAGTAGCTCTGACAGCCTTATCAAAGGGCCCCGGTTCGGATCGCGGAGAAAGTATGGATGTAAATTGTTTGTTCCTTCATTGTAGAGGCCAACGCCTGTAAAGCCTAGTGCCCGCCACTAGGAACAAAAAATGCCGCATACCGTCAGTTGGCTATCACTAATTTGAGGCATTAATTTTGAATAATACAGTTTTCCTTAAAAGGTTTCACTTTTCATTTTAAATTAGTTTAATACTCATATAAAATGGAATTTTGTTTAATTTCTTATATTTACTTCTGATTAAATCTGAAAGCTCTAATAAATATTGGCAAACATACATGAATACTTAAATTGATTATATCTTACTTCAGCGTACATAAATTAAAAGACAGAATAATTATAGCATAATCATCAAGTGGATTTTGCAAACATAGTAAGATAAGTTTGATGATATAGTATTATTACAGACACAAATGCTTTTTATTATGGAAAAAATTACTTAGAATTTAAATATACTTTTAAAAAAATCTATTGTAAGCACAATGCCCTGAATATGCAGGAAATTGGAACAAAAAGTTTAACAAGGCGTGGCTGTACAGAATAGTAGGCGGCAGCGAACAGTTAGGATCTATCAGTTAACAAGGTCAGCAGTCACTAAGCAGGTAACGTGACACACTAGATCTCGCTTTTAATAAATAAATAAATAAGTATTACCACTTTAATACTTTATTTTGACATCATTTAAAAAAATTCTTAGAATTATTAAAAGGAAAACAATAGTAACTGCAGTTAACTGTTTTGAAATTCAATTCATTGTGGATTTCTCTTACTATACTCAATTTCAGTGCAGCTATTTGCCTGAAAAAACAGTTTTTCGTAAATTATTTATGAATTACTAAAGCAAAATAATTTATTTTCCATTTATAAACTATCTTCAGAATGAAATGAGTTTTTACAATGTTAATTTCGGACTCAACGTCTGGCCATAGATTCAATAGATATGACCCACCAATGGCTGAGTGGACATAATTATCAAAAATAGTCAACTTGCTTTTGATTTCCCCGATGTGTAATGCAAATAAAAGCCAGTTTGCCTTGAAAAGTCATTCACGAAGGTACCCCCTGATCAGTAGATAGCTCTCGAGTGCTTTGCTTTAATCAGCTGAAACTAACAAATCATAAAGCGTCCTTAAAGGGATAATATATATGTTACGGACAATGTATGAAGCGGCTGCATTCTATAGAATGTTTAGGCATTTCATAGAAAGTCTGACGTTTTTAGACAAAGTAATATATTAGAATTGTTATATACTTTACGTAGGCATTGTATATAATGCCTAGAGATTCTATAGAACGACAAATGTTTTTTAAGCAAAGTATGAAGAAAAAGTCATGATAAGGGTATTATTTAAAAGACGTTCATTCCTCAAAAATACAAATGCTGTTCTGAAAAAATAATGAAAGACTGCCATTAAAAAAGTTTTATTCAAAATACGTAAAAAATATTAGTGAAATAATCTTGGCACACCATAATAAATTTATATTCGCTATCTAGATGAGACTGGAAATCAATAAGATCTACCTGTCAAAGGGAATTAAATTAAAAAAAAGTCATGGGTTTCACAACAATGCCCTTTTTATTAACCTTTTGTTTTTTCCGGTAGATCTCACAAAGGTGGTTGTACAGTTCAATATCATTATGTGTAACGTTTTTGTATTCGTTTGAAAGTTCTTCCAATATTGTATCACGTCGTTCCGTGTCCAATAATCGAATAAGCTTCTTCAAGTACCCGAAATAAATCAGTATCCATAACGTAATACTGTATAGTACTCATGCCTTCTTTAACAGAATAAATGAGTTTATTTTTGTTTTCTATACACATCACATCATAGCGATTCAGCAACCGATAGTCCGTAGTTCTTTTTTAGTCAGAGCTTAAATTGCGGAAGGACCCACTAGAACCCGGCTCCGGTACTTTTCAGTTTCTGAGGTAAATCGTGATTCTAGCCGAAGCGCACGGGAGTCCTAAATAAAAGGGTTCCGACATTTTTTTTATGTAACTGACTCACACACTTGTGCAAACCTTACATTTGTTTTTATGTTGTTATCGGATCGGATTCATTTGCCGAGTCGCATGCTGCTTAACAGCTAGAATGAAGTCGGCAGAGCATAGCGGTCAGAAAGCCTTGGATTCTTGTATTTCTGTTTTCGGACCTTCACTTCTTCATTAAAGTTTCTTTCCATACTCTCATAGTGTTCTTAGCATCCACTTTATTCTCATAAGTGAAGCTTTAATCGTTTTACTTGTTTCTATTGGTGTGCTGGAAAAAATGGCTTTTGTTTCTCTCATCCCTTGAAATTACGTTAAACCGTATATTCCGGAACTTAAATTCAGCTGGAGGCCGGCTGAGCTATCTGTTTTTATTCTTGGAATGAAATTGTCCAACCGGAATCCCAAAGAAGACACGGGGTTCGATATTTTATTTAACTATTTATCATGAAATTTAATTTATTAAATTTTTATTTATATTTTAATAATTTCAGTGCATTTTAATTTTAATTTACTTATTTAATTATTTTAATTATCATAAATGTTATTTTATCAGTTATTTTACTTATTTATTTTTCTTCTCTTCCTGACGGTTTTAAGCCACTGGGCTCCGGCATTTCTGATTTTAGAAATTAAGCTCTGATCTTAGTAATCATTTCGGCTTCTTTTACATCATTTATTAACCTCTGGTAAGTAGTTTCGGTTTTTGAAACGAATCGGAGCTGTATTCTATACTTTGCTGATTTGCTCTATGGCATTCTATACAATACGTAGGCAATCTGTGAAATGTTTAATCGTTTCATACATTGCCGGCCAGTTTTCGGCATTCTATAAAATGCCTAGGTATTCTACAGATGCCGGATTTTATACTATTTATAACAAATATGATAAACAGTTGTTTAAAATTGACTTGTTTCTTAGGATTGAACGAAAAGATAATTCTTTGATTGAATTAGAAAAGCATGATGGCGGTTAGATGAGGATAAAAGAATTTGAAGAAAACTATTTCGTGGCTAAAGCACTTTATCAAAACCACATTAGATAAATTTGTGAAAAGTTCTCTCGCTAATAAAAAAAAACTGATGCAAAGCTTCCCTGATTAAATATTAATCCTGTACGATCTGTCTGTGTTATTCCCGATAAACTAAACAATGAAGCTGGAGAATTCTTACACAGGCGTAAATGGATTACCAGCACAGAAGAAGGGTGAAAAGTAACCCTTTATTAATTCAAAGTTTAACCGAAGGACATGATCTTCGAGCGTTACAAAAACACCGTCAACTTGCGGTGAAACTTAAAAACGTAGAATATAATACAAGTCGAAATCTAAAATAAAAGAGTGCTGAATTAGCACGTTAAATTACGCCTAACAGGTTGACTCACGAAAACCTAACAGGCGTGACGCTAATCCGAAATGGCCAAGAGTTTTACTAGCGTAACAGCGAGATAGCAACGAAACGTGCGCTGGCTAGCGAAAACAAGCTCTGAATAAACTTACGGATTCACCCGTTTAAATATTTACCTCACTTAACTTTAAATTTACATCCTAGCGAGAAAATACTAAGGAAAGTTGAGAAGTTAAGGAAAGAAATCAAACTTAAAATAAATTTGTGCAAAATAAGGGAAAACCCTACAATCCTTTCCATGGAAATTATCAAGACTGGTCTTCATTTAAATATTTGTTTCTATCGGAATCAGAATATATTCAGAAATTTTGCTATCTTAGAAATTTACTGCTTCAAGATGCCGCAAAAATAATTAAATAGCCCGAGCTTCTTTAGGATTAATCGTCGAAGCTTCTGTATGGATATGTTCCTGTTTTAGAAGATACACGGGAAGAAACTTGCTCTAAGCAGTTTAATGACAGAAAGCGAATAATCATATCATTATTGTAAAGCTTCTTGGATCACCCTCTAAAAATCCATGCCAATCATTTAAGCTTAAGGCGGCTGGAGGATATTTCCGATGAAGTAGCTCACGCTTTAGTGTCCCTGCATGCAAATGCTTCTACAAGAGAACCTTAGTTAATATTGATTTTATTAGAAAAGATTGATCTGATATATATTATTTATGGTATTAAAAGGTAGTTAATTGTGAACTTCCTGCGTTTCATAACTTTATGGAGCTTTTGAGTAATAGATGTGATTCGCTGGAGATTTGTAATTTTGAATGCAAAAGGAAACCTTTTCGGAACGACCAAAGTATTTCAGAAGTTATTTCTGATCCAAGTGCAATGAAAACCAGAGTTAAAACTGCATTTTACCAATGTAAAGAAATCAAGTGTTAAGTGCTGTAATTCTTGAAACAAGTGCATAAGATTTAAAGAACTGGAGTAATAAAAAATAAAAATACTTCATAAAAATACTTAGCTTTGTTAAAAGTTAAAGATGATCAGTTGCGAACTCGAATTCCAGTGACTTAAATTCTAGTGTGACATATCATTCTGCTGCAAAAATCAGACAGTATTGCTTCCAACAGCAATCTCCCCTATTCTGGATTCGCTTGGCAAAAACGTAAATGCTCTGTTCTTTTACAGAGCAGTAGTGAAGTACTTTTATTTCAGAGTCTTATCCACAAAGATTGGCTCAATTAACTAAGAACTAATGCCCGATTTTCTTTCAAGGGTTTAGCATCCAGGCAGCTGGCACTACTGATGGTAGGATCAAACTATCCTAGATTACAAAACTTAATTCTTAGATGAAATTCGTAAATGAAGCTTATGCGTTAAATAAATAAACTCCCCTCTTCCGTCTAACAGTATTGAACGTTATGCTCTGACGTTTATATATTCCATTATTTTCATTATATTAGCTAGTCCTATGTTCAGCAACAGGAAATAAATTGGTATTATTATGGGCTGTGATTACTTCTTTTCATTTTTGCTGCCAGATATAATTAAAGATTCATTAACAGCTCAGAATACGTATTTTGGTTGGATTCTTTCAAGAAATATTGAAAATTCATTTCAGAATAGTAAAGATGTAGTTGCACCACGCAGCTATTATGCTAATACTGTGAAAAACCTTTTCAATATAATTATGGGGCCAGTTCTGATGGTAGATTCGTGGTTGAGCTTCCATTTCCAGATTATACTGAAAAACTAGAAAATAAAGAGAAGAGGTGGCTTCACGTTTATTTGCCATGGAGCGCAAATTTAAGCAAAATGTTAGTTTGGAAAAGGGTTATAAGGAATTTATGTTCGAATATGAAGAACAGAGTAATTTGAGTCTATCACACGTTACCTTCCATACCATTCTGTATTTAAGCTGGACAGCGCTACGACAGAATTGCGTGTATTATTCCACGCTTCAAGTTAAATCTACTAGCGGAAAGACCTTGAATTCTATATTCTATATTTACAAATTTCACGACGCATTTACGGCTGACATAGACGAAATGTGCAGAATGATTCTTATATTGGAAGAAGATAAATTCAAAAGAATTATTTGGAGAAACATCTCAGAAAACAAAATACGGGAAAATTAATTAAAAACGATAACTTAGATACAGCTCCTTCATTTCTGGCAAACGCGGTGGACTATGAAAATGGCTCGCCGCGTATCTTCAGATAATAAGGAATAAGAAATGAGATAATAAGAAATGTTTTCGGCATGGATGACCTTCTCTCTGGATCAAAACGTGCTGAAGAGGCTTTTGATGTTTGTGGGCAGTTATCTTCTGAATCGAAAGCCAGGGATTTTAAATTAAAGAAGTAGCTAACCAATTGCATTTTTCTGAGCCACGGTTTGTCGAACCATGGGATTGGGTTACTCGATATGTAATTTATGCTCTTGAATTTTCTAAGGTCTTGGGGTTTTACTGAAATTCAGTGTCAGATGCTTTTGCATTTAAGACTTCTTTAGCTATTGAAGAAAACTTCACAAAGCGTAAAATTGTTACCACAAACATCTGACATTTTTGACCCTCTTGGTTTGTTATCACCGGCAATGATAGTGGAAAAGATCGTGTATTAACAGCTTTGGATTTCTAGCACCAATTGAGATGGTCATATTCTTGGTGATACTGGTGGAAAGCGGATTCAATTTCGAAAGGGAATTTCCGGCTGTTAAGTGAATCAAAATTTCTAGAATTGTACACGCAGAGAAAATGCAATTATAGCGAACTTGAAGGCAACTGTAAATATTTTAGCCTCAAAGACTAGACTTGCTCCAGTAAAGCCCCTATCGTTCCTAAACTGGAATTAAGCGCAGCTCATTTATTATCAAAACTTGTTAGTTGTGTGTGGAATATTTCGAATAACTGTAAATTTGAAGTTTTTGAGTAGAATGAATCTAAGCTGGTAACGAGCATGTTTATCATCATCTCATTGTAGATGGAAAACCTTTTGCTGTTAATCTGAAGTCTACTTCCAGAGGAAGGTTCTCAACGGCTCGTTATAAATCAACATCAACTGTGGTGGCGCTCTAGTTGTCTAACGCAGCCCCTTCGGCTTGATAGAGTTGTAAACTGCCCAGCGTCACTGAGAATCAGGGTGCGTCTGCTGAAAAGATTAATATTTTATTTTCATTTCATACTGATTTCGAAGATGAAATTTTAGTCTTTTTTACAACAAATCTTCCTTATAAAAATTGTTCGAATTCTATGGTACTGCAAAAGGTATGTCTAAAAGTTTTACGTTGCGAAACCGTTTGTCAAGTTGAGACTTTGAGTGAAAGTCTACTTATAACTGCTTTGGAATATAAAGAATCATTAAGGAATTTACTATCATGGGTACACTAAGCGTATTTTAAAGATGACATACCTTTCCTAAATTACAAAAAGCCTTTGAAAAATAGGGCGTTAGCATGTAAGGATTTTAAGTTTTACTAATGTTTATTTTATTTTAAACCTTTATTATCTTCTCTTATTTTCCATTTCCGGCCAGAATAAGCGGAAATAGATTTAGTGCATGCAAATGAGGTTGCAAACTCTAAAAGTATTTGAGACATGTCTTTTAGCCAAGAGAGAATAGTGAAAGAGAGATTTTTCCTGGCCTTTACCACGCGTGTGATTTTCGTTGTCTGCCTTCGAACTTAGTTCTCGCTGATATTTGAAGACGTGTTGTAGTCTTTGCATTCTGCTCACTAAATACGTAGTATTAAAGGGCCAATCTTCGCGTTACTATTCTCTGTAAAGTATCTTAGTTCTTATTTAGTTAAGTTAGTGTATTTTCTTATTTTCTATGTTTTAGACCAAAAGTATTGGCCTTTGTGTCTCGAAGTGCGGGAACGCCTGTACTCTGTGAGAATAAAAGGTAAAATTTAATCCTCCTTATTTTTATTTTATTTCCTATACACGCACAAACATAGCTTTGAGTAAGCTCCCCGTTCTGACTCAGGACTCCAGTTATGTTAGCAAAACCAGCCAGAAGGAACAGTAGTCCTGACGAGCTGAGCTGAAGGATTTCTTTGAAGATGATCTCTGCGAGGTTGTATTAAGCTTTCTACATTAAATTATGATGATAAGTGCCCATTAATTATTTCATCTTATAGCAGACTGAATGAACATTTGATTAAGCAGTATAATGTCATATACGCAGGACCTACAGTGTTAGATCATATTTTAAAACAAAATTATTGAATTATTGGTGCAAAGAGCTCATTAAAAGTTTTATATCAAAATGCGTAATTTGTACTAAATATAAAGTGAATACTTCTATCCAAGTAATGGACAACTTGTAAGAATCTACGGTACAATTAGAAAAGCGATCTTTCAATCGTGGTATCGACTGTACAGGCCCATTAACTTAACTGAAATTGACCAAAGGACGTAGAGACTATTAAGGGTTGTGTTGCATTATTCGTTTGCACAAAAATAAAAGTTATTCACCTAAAAGCTGTTTCAGATTTAACGATTGATTTTTTATTACTCTGCGCATAGAGATGTGCCTCAAGTGACTAATTTTATTGAAATGAAGCGAAAATTATGCGAAGTGGAAATAATTTGAAAAAAATTAAATAAGTTGGAAAAATTCAATGTCTTTTTTGGGTCACTTTTTTCATTTCGTGGCATACGATTCCTCCTTCTTCTTATTTCGATGGTATACGGGAAAGCAGAATTAAATCTAAAGTTGCATTTTAGAAGAGTTACAGGAGAGGCAATATTCATATTTGAAGAGACTTTACATACGAGAATAGAACTGTAATATCCATGTAATACTTCAGATGTTTCAAGTTTAGATGTTTACTCCTTCTCATTTTCTTATACGAGAAACTATTACAGGTGTAACCAAATATAGCTATACTAACCCTCAAGATTCTCGTTTCAGATGAAACCTACTGCAAAAAATAAAGCAGGAATTTTGGAAGAAAGGGCGCTGTGAATATTTATGTACCTCGCAATCTAAGTCAAAATGGACAAGAGGTCGGCCAAATCTGGAAGTTGGTGATATCATTTTATTGAAATATGACAATTTCACAGTTGCTTGGTCATTGTGAAGAATAATGGAGGTATTTCCAGCTCTGCCTAAACAAGCTGATCTTTTTGGCTAAGTGTTAGCTGTCCAACTCTTGAGTGTGGTGGGATTGATGATGAAGTGTTGCATCGGAGTTGTATCTGAGAGTGGAGTGCCGTTTGGGAATGTTGCCTATATTTCTCTCGGCAGCTAATTCCAAGCTGCTTGCTGGTGTTACAAGTAGCCTTGGCTATGGCTGTATTGCTGTTGTTCCAAAAACGTCTCGTACTGGCATTACTATGGGATGAACAGAGCTTCTGATCACTTCTTTTAAGTTACGTTACGTTAAGTGTAATGAATTTTCTATTTATTTTATAGAGATTCGTTCTCTGAATTACTTAACTTTAGGTTCACAAGCAAACAATAAGGAGAGGCATTAAGAGAAAATTAGGATAGCAGGATGGAAAATAAGCAATCAGCAGTAAAATTACTCTTTATCTTAAACTATAAATAAATATCTGTTAAAAACATGTACAGTGAATGATTTTCAAATTCAGACTTTGAAAGCTATTCTTGAATTTTATTAACAGATAGCCAGAAGTTAGACTCGATCCCATCTTTCTTGGCTAATGTTACAAATTCTCATTTAAACTAAAGTTATGCAAATTTAATGGCATGACGAGTATTTTAAAAACAGGTGGTTAGTCGTTACCGTAAGACTATTATAACTTTCGCCACGTCATCACTGCCGTTTTGAGCCTCAATACATGCGATGTTTGTGAACGACTACAGGTAGTCCCTGAGGCATTGATAAATATTTTACGAGGTTAAAGAAAGTGTAGCCGACCTGGTGCTTAATTTTGAATTTAGAGTTTCGCAATTTAACTCCTAGCGGCCAATTCAAATAGCCTCGTCATGTAACACTGTGTTAGTCATTTTAGTTTACGTTATCATTTCAGCTGTAGCCCACCAGGAGTGGATAAAAAAATCAATATTTGATTGAATCTTCTGTTTTATGTTGGCCGTGAAGTAATTGTTAAGGAAGATAACTCGCAGACAGATTAAGATAACTATGTGATTAGCCTTCAAATTAAATTTTATGTTTAAGTTTACTTTCATGCCCCAGAAATGATAAGATTTAAATCAAAGACATTTATAGACATTGAGTCAAGTATTCAGACAGGCAAAATGATGGAAAAGTGCTGAGATTTTAAAATCATATTGCTCTAAAACTATTAAACCTGTCAAAATGATTCAAATGCTAAAAGGTGAGAGTTTTAGTGGATGCTGTGCAACGAGAATTTTACTGTCATCCATCAAAATTCTGACTATACATCAATCAAAGCATATGGGTAAACATACCATTTGGTTTATTTGATTATTGCAAAGCACTCGAGGGCTATCTGCCTAAGGGGAGTGATGCCTTCGTGGAGGACTTCCTAAAGGAAACTGGCTCGCATACATGTTACACAAGGCGAAAACTGCGAAAACACGCATGCATCCAGCCCGTTCGCCGGGATTTGAACCCCGGGCCAAATTACCAGTGTCCAGCCATTTTAAAGCTCGGGCGGTGGTGCGCCATGTTAAACGTATGATTGAGTAGTGTAGACAAGTGCAGTTATGCTTTGTAAATATACCAAATCTTATTCCAGCAGATAAGAATCTGCTGGAATAAGATTGAAATTAAATCCAGAAAAGGTTTCTTGCGCGGGTGAACTTATTTGTAGAGCATAATCTAAGAACACTGAGAGTGGTGAAAAGCTTCGGGATCTTCAGTACCTACAGTAATGGACTATAGCATCCATTACAGCTGTAATTTCATAATTCAGTAGTTTTAAAACGACTTCTTTTAATTGCTTTCAGTTGCTCGACCTAATATCAGTTTCAAGGACTGCCGTCAGTTTTATGGATCAAATAATGAAAACCTGTTAAGACAAAAATTGTGAATATTCAGAGCAGTTCAGTGAATTTAATAACTTTGTTAGGTATAAAGTTTTTATATGTCTGGTCATGCTTTTGTTTATTGGTAGCATACGATCTTTAAGATACTGCAGTCAGCAGAAAACCAAGGATTTTAGAAACGCGGAAGAGGTGTATTTCAAGAACCAGTTTCCGTTTTGTTGCATTAAACTGACTGATCTTGAACTATGTCTCACAATTAACAAACTTTTACGTCAACTTGTTAATGAGAAGTGAAGGTTAAGAGAAATGAGAAACGCAGGAGTGTCAATCAAAAGCTGCAATTTTTTAAAATTCAGTGTCAATTCAATTTATCATTTCCAAAATGTCACACGGCTAGAAATCCTGCCAAAAGAAATGCCATAAGTGTTCTTATTAATATTTTTCCTAGGATCACATAAGTCTTAACGTTTATTTTTGTACACTGTAAGAGCTCAAATGAGTTTTTTGAGAAGAAAACGCGTTATAATGGATGCTTAAAAACTATTTTGCTGTCAACAAACATAATAGCATCATTCCAATTTTTTACGGAAAAGCTGCTATAAAGTATCACAAATAACAGCAGGATTTTCTGTAAATGTTTTCCATCGTTCATTTAAAGGGTAATTTCCGTCTTTCATACTTCTTATATCAGTGAGAATATAGTTGGGCAAAATATTTCTATGAAGCTATATATATTTTATTCAATTAAACGGTTAAAAGCAGTCAGAATTTTAAAACTTATCAGTCCAATTTTCAGAATTTATCACAAATAAATCTTGAATTCCTTCCCCTTCAAAGCAGTCTCTTCGTGCATTTCTGTGCAAATTACAGCATTTGCATTATGAATGGACTGGTTCCTACAGGTCTGATCCAACAGGATTTGGCGATTGGGTTCCGTAATTCTCAGTCGCCCTTTAAAAGGGGAAGTACTTTCTCCCTCCTTCCAGCATGAATACGTGGTATAACGATTGGCATACTCGGCGTGTATTCGAGAGGTCCAGGTTCGAAACCCGGCGAAAGCATTGCTCCTTTTTCATGTCTCCTGACTAAAACAAACACCTAATGTCTCTATGAGATAACGAAGCAAAGCTACAGGCCTCAAAATAAAGAACCTTGGCGGTCTCCAAGCCCACTGACACGAAGACAAGCTAAACATGCTATGAAGACAATGCTCATATTTCTTCACAACATGAAGGTATTAGGCACCGAGAATGAATTCCTTCAGATCAAACAGTTTGTGAAGTAATTTCTTGTGAATTTTCTTGGAGAAGAGGGATTAAAAGTTGGCGTCTGTTACATAAAGCTCATTGTTGACGGATGGGAAGCGATTGTTTCACTATGACAACGCAGCAAGTCGCAGTACCCGAAAATGCAATTTTTTTGGGGAAAGGAAATTTGCGATGGAGTTTATCCCCTATTCCTCAGATTGGATGACTTCAAAGTTTTTTTTCTAAGTCGATATTCAGAATCAATGGTTCTCACTTTGAAACTACAGAGACATTTAGGATAAATAACTGAAGGTACTGGGCAAACTTCAGAAACAAATCTTCTTAGGGAGCATTCTAGTCACTGCGTATATATAAGGCAGAAAGAACTACTTTGAAAGACAAGATCATACTTAAATCTCGAAACTTTCAAAACTTGTTTGGTATTGTACTTTTTCCTTATCAGCCTTCAAGATATTTTGTCCCTCCTTTCAGCATGTTTTCGTGGTGCAATGGTTAGCACACTCGGCGCGTTTTCGAGAGCTCCAGATTCGAGTCCCGGCTAGGCCATTGCTCATTTTTCAGGTACAAGTGCTTCAAAAAATGTCTCTACAATGGCGCCCGAACTAAAAGGTGCTAAATGATTATTCTTCACCATCATCATTTAACGATTGCGCCCTTTGATCCCCAATCGCCCTTTGAAACGGGGAGTATAAAAGGTATTTTCTCTCTCCTTTCAGTATGCCTTCGTGGTGTAAAGGTTAGCACATTCCGCGGGGAATTCGAGAAGTCTCCTGCCACAAAAATACTTAATGCCTCTATAAGCCTAGTTAGGCTTATTAAGTTGCAGGCTAGTACAGCTTCTTGATTTATTTATTTATGTGAAAAATCCATTTACACTGGAAATTTACTCTTAAAGCCCCTGCATTTACAGTTTAAAGCATTATTTTAGAGAGAAAATGGAATAGTCTCTTCGAAGATGAATTCCTTTCCTCCAAAAAATATGCATTATGCTTTATTTCTATAATACAATTATTTTAATTATTTTATTTCCTCTGTTCCATAATAATAGTATCAGTTGATGAATCTAAGTTGTCCCATAAGAGTAGGAAACGAAAATAAATATAGAACGTAGCATTTATTATTAAAAAGCTTCATTAAATTAAATAATAAATTAAAAATATTGCTTCTAATTTTTATTTTGAGTGCTCAGATAGTTTCCTGCATTTCAAAGCTGTAGGTAAGATCCCTTGCATACGATACTTTGCTTTCCTTATACCCATGAACTTAAAATTATTGGAGCCATCTTTCTTCATTGCTCCTGTCATAACTTGTTGAAGTGACAGAAACGCATTATCCAATATTTATGGAGACGTGTTATCAAATGCTACGTATGCTGCTCATATGGTGCCCCTTCTCCCTTCTGCTAAGAGGAATATGTCTAATTCTTTTTTCATAATCTTTGCATTTACGTCCACAGTTATTTTTTTCAAAGAATGAACACTAGCATAAAATTCACTTTGACAATTATTGTCATAAGCACGATTCCAAATTCCTAATATGGTCAGTCTTTTGCACTTAAATTGTTTTGCAGTTAATGTAATTGCATCTTTCTGCACCTTTTCGTTTCTCTTTCGATGCATCAAGAACAGGACAATCGCAAATGCCTCTTTTTTTTTTTTTTAAATCTTACTTTTACAACGGGTTGATATTCAACTGAAATAAAACAATTGATTTCGTTCAGCGGATGAAATTAGAAAAATAGTCGTAATTCGTAATAATTAGATTGACCTAAAAATTGAAAGATGTGTTAAAACAAATGACAGAGTCATGAAACATTGATTTCGATTGAAGTTTTCGCAACTTTGCCCTATAAAATAACTTGACAGTTGCATTCGCGAACAACTCCTGTTTAAATATTCATTTGCTATTATTATTATGGGATAGAGCGAGTATTTCAAGAGTTTTGCTTCGTACATTGAACCCAAAATTTCTCAGTCCTATCTAAAACACACAACAATCACAAAAGTAACTCAAGATGTTAACTAAATTTTCGTATTTTCTGAATCGTGGGTGTATTAAATACTCTCTTAAGATTTATTTTAATAAGGTTCGTTTTCGATCGATGAACTTTATAATGAAGTGTTATGATCAAAGACAGAGCTCGAAATTTGCTGATGAACTCGAAACAACTTTAATAATAACCTATAATCCCGCTGAGATTATACGGAAAAGTTAATAATAATAATAATGTTACGAATTTTGTATTTGTTTAGATATTTCTAGTAGAATTATAATTAAAATTGTTTTATTTTCCCGTGCAATGCAGTGCATGACAAATTTTAAGACAAAGCTAGGCCAGAAAAGTAAAAATACAAGAACACGCGCATTTAACTCTGAATAAAAGTTTATCTCTGTAATTTATATTTAATTCGAATAAAAGTAATTAACTACTAATGTTAGCTGTCATCGTAATTCTACTCTTTTTGCTTTCCAGAAATTGCTAGAACTATCTCGCGCGGCCGATTTAAAAAGCTATAAAAGCCAGAAAGAAACATCTCAGCTCAGTTATTGTTTAGTTAGCTGCTGTTGTTATTTTTGATCGTATTAGCTTTCTTTGCCCTGTGGATTGCATCCTATTTAACGTTTTAGTAGTCTGAAGGTTAACCACTGATTATTACTGCGTGATATTGTGAACAAGTGTACAAATATTTTTTGAGGAAAAAATTCCAACGTTCTGTTATATTTCTTTTGATAAGAATAATATTTTATTAACATTTTATCGGATTTGTGCATTCAATCTGTTACGAACGCGTACGCACGCAACAATAATAATAATATATAGTCTTACTAAGATTAAGCGCACATGTACTAAGAAATATAGAGAGGTAATTTGTAATATAGAAGTAATAATAATAATAATATCCGATGATAAATAATGATTCGTAAACTTACTTATTAAAATGAAATGATTTAATAAGCAACATTATAACAAAAACAATAGATTACTTTGTTAGTTTTGTCCTACCGCAAAAGAAATTTCCGGTTTAAAATTGTACTACTAATTCATTTTAATCCCAGTCTGGAATCATATTTCGTACGTCTTTAAAAACAGAATATTTAGGATACACAATTCTGCGCTTCATTTATTGTCATTGTTATCTGGGGAAGGGAAGTGTACGGCATTTCGCATTTTAAAATCCAACCAGCTTCATTTTGTATGTATTTGTTTAAAATAGTCCGAAGTTACAAATAAATAGGTAGAAACAGATCATAAAAGTAATGAAGAACTATCTAAGCCGCCCAACTGGTACAGTGGTTAGCGTCGCTGACTCCCCTGCCGAAGGCTCGAGTTCGAATCTCGGAGAAGGCATGTATCTTTATAAATGTATAGTGTCCGTGCAGCACGGGGGCACTCTAAATGTGCTACGAGACAAAAGTCCTCTCAAGAGGCTGGCGGTAGGGGAAGAGGGATTGGAAACCATCAGACTGGTCCCCTTGGGGTGCTCTCAATCAAAATTGGGGGACGGAACTGAGCTAAATCGCGCTGTCACCTGTAACGTGCTAAAAGCTGTTGCCAACAACAGGCGTAAATTTGCGCTCCTTGTCACGAGCTTTTTAAATGCTTACAAAATGGATGAAGAATGACAACTGAAAAATGATGCTGAAAAATTAAAGGAATAACGGTGAATTATTATTATGGCATAATTATTATAAAATAATGTGATTACAGCGAATGAAATGAAATGACAGCGAATTATGAAAATGACAGCGAATTATTAAGTAATGGTTTACTTAATAATAATTGAAGGAAACGGGTGCTTCCCCACCATAAGGACAATATTAACAGAATTCGATTTCTTCATTTCCATTGCATTTCTGGGCCCACCAGCGGCCGAGCGGTAAAGTGGTTAAACGCTGGTAGTTACGCTCGAATCCCTCGAACGGGGTGGTTGCATGAGCGCTTTCGTATTTTCCCCACGTATAACGTGCATACGAGCCAGTTCCCCTTAGAAAGTCCTCCACAAAGGCATCCTTCATCCTAGGCAGATAGACCTCGAGGCTTTGCCGTAATCACATAAAAACAAACAAATATTGCACTTGTATCATTAGCACTATACTGCAGTTTTCGCAGTAATATCTCATTTTAAGATTTTCTTAGGAATTGTTGCTTTAATCACGCAATAGAACTTAAAATATAAAACCGTATGTGATTACTTTACTTTATTTTACTTGTTTTTGTGTATTTTATCAATTTTGAGCTTGTTGGAAATCTTTCTGGAATATAGGGGAGCATATACTATGGAATCCAATATAAACTATAAAATATGAACGCATAAAGTTTAGTCTTTTTATCTGTCATAAATTGTAACTGCCCTACACTTACTGCTTTTTTTTAAACTTTAAATACAGTGATAGCGAATTATCGCTAAGTCTAAAAAGTTAACAATAACAATTTCAGAAGATTTAAACAAACATTTTTATTAAATCAGAAATTATCATTAACGCACGTGTTTTACAGTTCAGCCAATAACTTGTGGAGATGTAACTTTGAAGTAACAGTCAGATGTAAAACTTAAATTCAAGTCAGCTAGCAGTCGAAGGCTACATAAATCAGTCGAACGCGAAGTTGGCTCGCAAACCTAACCATCGCAGATTATTCGAATATCAGCAATTATAATGTAAGGCTGAAGACTACACACCTTATCTGAGCTAGCGGCAACTCGAGCGTGGCCTCAAGAGGCAGAACACGCTCTGTCTTGCAATCTAAAAACCACAGTTTTGAATATTCGCGAAGTAATTTGCATTCTGACGAGAAAACGGAAGACAGAAGTGACAGTAAAGATCGAAGATTAGATTAACGTAATAGAACGTTACAAATGGTTATGAATTCAGAATGAATATTTGGTCTAAGTTGTCCTTCCTGATCATAAGTTAGATATAAGTGATGAAAAGTTTTCATTTTAGACATATTATGCTATTCTTTTGAAAAAAAAATGTAAATGTCGCATGTACATGCAAGGGGTTTTGAAGTTTGGAGAGACAATATTATAGATGAAGCAACGTTTGAAGATGGCTTTCCAAATTCATAGCTGGGGATTGAAT
Organism: Stegodyphus mimosarum; assembly: GCA_000611955.2. NCBI lineage: Eukaryota > Metazoa > Arthropoda > Arachnida > Araneae > Eresidae > Stegodyphus > Stegodyphus mimosarum. Next base: position 249,708 of record KK118198.1, on the reverse strand, counting down.
GATAGCCTGGACGATGAGGTTTATTGTGGGCGATTTTGAGAATTGCACGACGCTAAAATTAAGGTAAGCATTTAGTTGAACTCAACACAGAAATAACAGAACTGTTAATCGTTTTTCCAACCTGCGATATGTTTTTAAATGGAATAAAACGTATTCCTTTGTCAATACAAACGGTAGTTGTGTAGAGTATTAGGTTATTTATAAGCAGGAGAGATAAAAAATGAGCAGTGCTCTCGCCGGGAATCGAACCACAGATCTCTCGGTTACGCGCCGAGCGTGCTGACCACTACATCACGAAGGCATTCGAAGAAGGTGGGAGAAATACCTTATATATTCCCCCTTTTAAACGGCGACTGGGGATTAAGGGCTCCAATCGCCAAATCGTGGTGGCGGAGAATCATTATGTACCACCTTTTAGTTCGGGCGCCACTTGTAGAGTCATTAGGTTATTTAGAAGTAGGGGAGATGAAAAATGAGCAATGCCCTCTAAGGGAATAAAACCACGGACCTCTGGGTTACGTGTCGAGTGTGCTGACCACTACACCACAAAGGCATGAGAAAAAGGCGAAAGAAATACCTTATAACTGATGATGAGATATTGACGTGTATGACATCATTATCGAGATATGAGATTCGTACAAACAAATACTAACTGACGAAACAAATACTTAAACTACACCAAGTCACCCATGCGCTATCAAACAAAGACACATGATGCATTTCAAGGACATACTTTGATATGAAATGTTCCCACAGAAATCGGAGAATCAATATAGATAGCAGCCAACTGGAAAAGCTCCACCAGCGGCCGAGTGGTTAGGACCGCTAAATATTGGTAGTTCGACCCGGCTTGGGTTCGATTCCACGCGAACGGGCTGGCTGCGTGGCTGAGTTTATTTGTTTTCCCATGCGTAACGTGAATATGATTTGTGATATTCAAATAACCCAACCCAGCCCAACCGTTAAAATTACATATAAACATCCAGTGGGTGATGTCACAGCCGAAGACTGGGAAGGGTATGGTACCTAATCAAGACAATGGCTGATTTTATCTTTTTGTCTCCTTTTATATCATATAAAACTCATTTGAGATATCTTATACCACCTTTCATCCATCTGCCATTGTACTAATTAACTTCTACTACTTCTGATCTATACAACTCTGTCCTGATCTTCGTTCTGTTATAAAAAGAGAACAAGAAATGGGAAGCAATTTCTGTCATGTACAACATGGCAATGTTACATATAAATGGAAGACAAGGTTAAGTAAGCAAAACTCAGTTACCCAAGCTGAATTGACAATAATGCGGGCTGCAAATAAATATGCACAACAAAACCATAACATTACGATTTACAGCGATTTGGCATCAAGCCTTCTAGCAGTCTCTGTGATGAGAAATAAAAACCCGGTAGTTCAACGACTTTGGCAGAAATTAATATAAATGTAATGTAAAGCTCATTGTGCAAGGGATGTCAAAAATCTACATTGTGATATAGAATTCAAAATGAGTCTAATATGGTTATGGTTCCTTCTCACAGCCAGACAGGTCTGAGGAGTCCCTGTAGTAGTCGATCCCACTCCTGAATCAAGGCAATTTTCAGTTGTGGAATGGTTCTTGGAGGGGAATAGCGAGATGAAATTGTTGTTCCAAGAGCCTCCTAGGCACGTTTTATTGGGCTAATGCAGGAGAACTGGCTGGCCAATCAATGCGGCGAATGTCCTCACTTTCTAGGTATTGGTCGACCAGCTGAACATAGTATGGACGAGCGTTGTCGTCCATTAACAGCAAGCCAGGACAAACTGCTCTCCTGAAAAATCGAACATAGGGCTCAAAGATCTTTTCTCCAAACCTAATGGCAGCCAGAGAGCTTTGTCAAACACATGCAAGGGTATGCGGCCTTCCAGCATAACTCCTACTCAAACCATTACATCTCCACCATAGTCTTTTGCCTGATGAAGGAGAGATGTTACTGTGTTCCAGGCCCTCTCCAAATGTAGGTATGTCGAGCATGTGTGTATCCAGGATGAATCGCGACTCATCTGTGAAAGACTGAAGTCTGTTTCAAGGGTCATGTTATCTGCAATACGCTAAACGCACTTCTTTGTAAGTTGCAGTGAGCAGGACGCAAATAGCTAATCTCCTAGCCTACAGTTCTATCTTATGAAGTCTTCCGGTAACTGTTGACTGTGAAACTCGAGTTTCAGCGGCAGCAAACAGCCCAGGTGACAGCTGTGAAGATGTAGCAATCCTGGGTTACCCCGCGAAAATGCCATACAACGATCCTCAGTCGTCACCGTGGATCTTGGTCCACTCTGTCCAGGTCTTCTCGATACGGTTCAAGCGTCTTGAAAGTAGTTCCATAAATTCCAGATGACAATAAGCGTTACATTGAGCTCTGTAACCCTCTGCGCTTGTGACTGGCCAACCTCCAATCCACCGACAATTCTCCATCTCATTTCGTCATCCATACGTTCGTGGCTACTCATTTTACCTTACAAAATTTGCCCAACACTCGCGAGAAGCAGTGTCATGAAGGAGTATGAGCCCACAAATAGCTGAAAACCACTATTGCACTTATCTTCCCTGCACAATCACAGCTCCGCAGACACTCACGTATACGCTTACGTATTCAACTCTGAATATTTGCATAATTCTTCTTTTGGTTGAATATCTTTCGAAAAAATAGACATAATTTGCAAATGCTCTTAATTTTGCACGCGAGTGTATATCGGTTATAGAATTTTACCATTATTTCCAGATTTTAAAATCCTACTCAATCTAAAATCGACAGAAACTATTTTTTTTTCTAATTTTAAAATCTTATTGCTGCTTAAATTGAAAGTAATATGGTATATGTATATGTATATTTGTGTATACTTATAAGTAACACTCAGAATAAAAGAATATTAGTTTTAGGATATTAAGAAATACCACTTATTTGTCCTTTTAAAACTATTCACCATAACAATAGTGGGTGCATATTTTTGTCTTCAGACTGTTGCCTGAAAAATAATTTAATCTCCTCAGCAGTTTCACAAGCAGACACAAATAGGAAAACTATTTAAAAACATGATATATTCAATATTCTTTTTTTTTTTTTTTTTTTTAATATGCGAATTCGGAATTCCTTGAAAACGGAAAATCACGTTTTTTAGTTAATACTTTATTTGCAAGGATGATTTGTTATTTTTAAATTAAGGAATCATGCATTTGCAAGGTAGCAACTCTAAAATTCTGAATTCATAAACATTGCATCTTGTATGGCGGGTAAGAAGTTATTTGTAATTTTTATTTCTCAGAAAAGGTCATTCAAAAAATTAAATCTGATAAGAAATTAACAGAGTTTTCTTTTACAACTACTTTTCTAGACTTCCTTAGCCTTCGTTTAGGAAAAACATATCTAGAGAAAATGATAAAGAGCGTTTTGAAAGATTTAATTGCAATAAATAAATAAATAAATAAAATAAAATCGATGAAATGTGAAGAAAAATCTAATTATTTAGCGTATCATTTTGAACTTAGTAAAAACTTTCCTTCTGTAGAAGTCTTATGCTTTTTAATTTCTTTGATTTTAAAATCTTAGCAGAAGATCTTATTTTGCGAGTATATAATTACTTAGAAATTTGTGATATGGACATGATTTAGAAATTATTAAATCTATACTTATTATTAAGAATAATTTAGAGGTAATATTAGTTATTTTAATTCATTATTAAAATCCTTTCGATTATTTTACATCGGGCAAACTTCCCAATTTACATTTTGATATATAGAATTTATTATTTCAAAAACAAATTATTTTCTTCTTAATTAGTCGAGCTATTTATCTCTTTAAGTACTATTGTTATAAACAGCTGTGGCTCTTGGTAATCTTCAGTAAAAATACGTAATTATAAGAGCAAAGGACTTAAACGGGTTTCTGTGTGGTTCTTTATAATGATTATATTTTGAAAAAAAAAAAAAACAACAATATTAATGAATATATTAGCACTTTCGGTGGAGATATCTCAGAGCTGAATAGAGCTCCGAGTTGCAGTCTTTCTCCTTTTCTACGATTCTTAAACGTAGGAATCGACAGAAACGCACAATATCTAGGTTTTACATTCGCAATCTGTATGCAATACGCACAATGCCCACTGAAGTCGTTATGCATTACTTTTGTAACTTTGATTGCAAACTTGTACTTCCAGACATAAAAATGTTTTATATGAACATAAATATTTATGTTGCTGTATTTTTAAGTTCAAACACTAATTTTCTTAAAGTTACGAAATCTAACTTTTTAGACGGTTCCCCAGTGCTTAATTTTATATTTTGTAAAATTTGTACTCATTGTAAAAAAAATAAAATACAAGAAGTGTATGACGAAAACTGACTGAGATATTCAATTTCAAAATTTGGGGGTGATGTCATTTTCGGATGATCGGTTAAAAAATAAATTACACTGATTCGAAGTTCATCTTCTGTTCTCTCTTTAATGCCGTTCTGTTATTCTTGTGTGCTTTTTAACTTATCATTTTGTTATACATGTTATGACGAAAGAAGTTTCACATACATAATTTTGAAGTTTTCAAATACTAAATATATGCTACCCATATTCTCATTCAATTTTATTACTTTGAAACAATAATCTAATAATCATACAAAAATTCACTAAGCTAAAAATTGTTTTTCATATTTAATGTATGCAAATAATATTACGATTTGGCTATATGCGAAATAGTAAATCCTATTACTGTTTTTTAGAAAACGAATTCTAATAGGATTCTGGGAATAAACTCTCCTCCAAAAACTGCATTGATGAATGGTTTTCATGAACAGCATAGTAATGTTTGTCGCTTAACATAGTAACACATTTTCTAAATTAATATTTCATTTTTAGTTCAGCAGTTTCAAAAACTTCATTCTTGAACTTGTGTGAGACTCCTGAATATGATACGAAACTTTGAAATTAAATGCCTCCATTGATTGCTGCAGTATACATGTCAAACATTTCCTGTTTTGTTTTATAATTAAAAAAATAATGGATATAAACTTTTAATAAAAAAATATAAAATAGGGAGCAAAGGACCGTATTGAAAACTTAGCCTTCGATCGATTATTTAAATAAAAAATCAGATGTGGATACAACATGACTTCCTTGTACGGCTTAGTAAATTAAATACATTTCTTGCTTAGTTCCTCGAATTCTTCTAACTTAATTATCCGATTCCTCAATGCAGATTGTAAATGACATCAAATATTGCAAAATCTGGAAGTAGATGTCCCGGTCCGGTCCAGTTTTGACATACGGGAGTTAAAAAGATTTAATAATAATTCTAGAGTTGAATATTTTACATCGTAAGGTCAAAATTAACAACTGTACGCATTACACAAAAGTTCACTAAACGAAACAGCTGAATTATTATCAACTTACGTAGATACGTAACGTGTATTAGGTGCAATCCAAGCATGTCAAGATAATTCCGCACTGCAATAATAAATTTAAAGAATATTTTTCTTAGAACAACAGTAAACTGATATAAAATATGGTTAGATATTTTTTGTTAGACTAAGTAACTACATATGAAAACTCTTATTATATATGTAGTTAGATTTCGTTATTTGTCGAAAATTAATTTTTTAAAACCCATCTATGATTAGAAGTATGTGACTACAACCAACGATTGCGAAATTAAAGGTTAGGTATACCCACCCTCTTACCCAGTTTACTTATCACCCTTATATATACGTTTAGTACTGCCGATTGCATTAAAAAGGATGAGGCACAATTGATGTTTCACGGCTAGTCATTTTTGAGGTATATCAGATATATAAATATGTATGTACCTACAGATGTCACGTAAAAATCCCTTTTGAATGCATTTTAAATCCATTATAGAACCCGTTTTGGAAAAAGAGAGTTCTTTATTCTGTCTATAGTATAGATGCCAGGCAAAAAGTCGTCCTCATGAATTCGGAAATGGTCAAAATGGATATTTACATTGAAATATGATACCCGAAACTTTATGCGATTGCAATACTTCTTTTACTTCGTAAAAGGAAGTAAAAATGCCCAAAGATGAAAATTTAGGTCAGTTAAAATATATTTCTTAACTGGAAGTATATATCTATGATTAAAGGTTACAAAAATAACGACTTTTGTGAATATGGTGTGTATAAGTCTTTCCTAAAAAATATCCATGGTTTCTAAATGTTTATCTCTTAGAACACAGCAAAGAAATAAAAAACACAGCAAAGAAATAAAGAAGATGATCACATCCATTTGCAGATTGCTGCTTTTTACTAGAAAATAAACAGCAAGTTCTACACGCTGCCAGGAACGAAACTGACCCAACAGGAAAAACAAAAAGGGGGGGGGACTATTCGCCTGCGTTTTTGTTGTGTAAACTTGCTTATGAAAGTGGAATTTCAAAAATTAAATAATCGGATTATGAGGCACAGACACACACGCCAGCATATGCTGTGCATTTCACGTTTCAAAGGGACAACGGAAAATTTGCGTGGAAACTTTGCATTTACGCAAACAAAGAATAAACCTTACATAAAAATTAAGAATTTTCAAAAGATGTTACTTAATAACAGGGCTATTCTTTTGATGTGTTTGAAATCTCTTTAACGGAGTCTCTAAAAATTTTAGGCAGCTCCATTCCGTTATACTATCATGTCATTTATGACTCACGTGACCGACAAATATTGCTACTGAACGAGACTTAATATGTTAATTACTCAAATTATAATTCTGTTGCTTGAAAAAACTGAGCGAATTAAAAGCACATCTTATAAATAAAATGTTTAACTTATATTTCAATAATATATCTAATTGCTGTAACTTAAAATACATTTAATTTATAACATATTGAGCTGAGAATTTAAAGATTCTTTGAAGCATTATAATAATAATAATTTGAAGCATTATTGCTCTTGAAAAGACATTTTCTAATGTTATGTTATTATGTATCTCGAAACAAAAACCACGTGCTTTTTAGTTTATAGTTTATTTATTGAGTAAAGTGGAAGTTATTCGTATTTATTTAGACAGGATAATTTCTTTTGCTGAAGGTTTTCTTTTTTCTTTTTCTTTTTTTCTTCTTTATATATATATATATATACGTTACGAAAATTCTTATCTTGAATTGGCCAAATGGTGATAATATAGGGTATCTTCGGTAAATTTTCCACGCAAGTTATAAATTTCAGAGGAGCACATGAAATTTTACATTCGTAAATGAGAAACTGAAAGTATTATGAAGCATTCGAAGATTATCACACAAGAGAAATTCTAATTATGCAAACTAACCTGTAGGATACAATTTCCCAAATACTTTTGGCTTATTTGCTTTTTTTCGAAACGAATTTTGCCTCGATTTTGTCAGCGCACTATTCGAGTTTGTTCAGTGCTGCTCTATCCTCATCCTGGCAATACTCATACGCTACATATACTTTTGGAAGTAGTCTGTTTTCTTTTTTCTTTTATATCTATATGTTATGAAAATTCTTAACTTGAATTGGTCAAATGATTGGTATCATTATTGACCTTTTCTGACAATAGAAGGGAACATAAGATCAAAACTTGTTACAGTGATAATATGGAATATCTTCGGTAAATTTTCCACGCAGGTTATAAATTTCAGAGGCTAGATGTTATAGCACTAGAAATTTTGCGTTCATAAATGAGAAACTGAAAGTATTATGAAGTATTCGAAGGTTATCACACAAGACAAATTCTAATTATGCGAACCAAACCGTAGGATACAATGTCCCAGATACTTTTGGCTTATTTGCTTTTTTCGAGACGAATTTTGCCTGGAATTTGTCAACGCACTATTCGAGTTTGCTCAGTGCTGCTCTACCCTCATCCTGGCAATACTCATATATACTTTTGGAAGTAATCTGTAAGCCTCCTTGCCTTGTAATATTCTCCTTGCACCAACTTTTGCGAAGGACCAACTGACAAAATTTGGTATCTTCTTAAGACGCACAACTGTAATATTTGTAACACTTTTAAAATAAATTTTACAAGTGCGTTCTAACTACGGTATCCTTCTTAATCTTCCCTTACTGCCTCTGGAGCTAGTAACGCCCCCCCTTCAAGATCTCCTCAGTGCCCATTGGTGGGCGATAATGCCTACGACGGGGAAAATTCTGTAGAGTAATGTTTTGCCACGTTACATTTTACCACCTAACATATTTTCCTTTCACAATGCTCAAATGATTACAAGTCCATCGCACACCGAACCCCGTGGAAAGCTTATGGGGAATGGTAGTGCGAATGCTGCGCTCTTTGTTAGTAGTGTTAGCTCTTTGAAAGAAAGAGCTGTTTCAAATTTTTGGTATAAAATATATTTTGCATTTTTAATACATTTGCCGCTTTTATGGCTAATAGCGTTTATGTTTGATATTTGTTATTTTAATGGTCATTTACAGGAAACTATAAATTTACATAAAAATATTTCTGAGAATTATTTCAGTAAGTTCTGTGAAATATTTGCAATTTTTAACACGAAATAAATGTAATTGAACTCCATACGTAATATTGCTTGCAATTGCAGGAAAAAAAATCACGTCTTTGCAAAATAGAAAGTTACTAACATTTTACTGGAGTAAAATCTGTACTTTCCGTAATAAGTTAATCGAGCAGTGCAAACAAAGAATGGTCCAAAGTCTTCAGGAACAAAAGATGCAACCCTTTTCCTCGAGACCACAATGAATTCATGGATCTGATGTAGACTATGGTCATATAAGGAGGATTAATCAACAGAAGAAGAAGAACGTGATGCACTGTTCATTCATCTGACCAGAATCCGACATATCCCATTAGTAAGGCAGGAGCTACATGTATATATGCAGTGGTTCTGTTATAAACCATATTAATTTTTCATACTGGAGGTTTGTTTTCATACAAAGAAATTATAACATAAATAGATGAATTTAATATCATTATTTTCTTTCATATGACAGAGATGTCATCTTAGCTGTGGCGATTGTTAAATATATTTAAAAAATAGGCAAATAGGAGCATTCATAGCAAATTCCCCTTCATTTAATAAACATTATAGGTATTGAAGATACAAGCAAATATAATGAAAGCATAATTAGTTTCCCATCGTCATCCTCATTCCTCTAAAAAGAATTGCTAGAGGAAGTAAAAGATTTTGAAAGCTATGGAAGATCACAACGAATATCATCTAGAATTAAACTATCTTATCTGTCAGCCAGTAAAAACAAATAGCATATAAAAGAGAAAGCAACAAAGCGTGGAATTTTTTCACAAGATTATAAGCAAAAAATGATAATCCCCGTCAGATCAAATTTCAGATATTTAAAACTTTATTATGTCACTACGAGACATTTGTTGATGACATGGATTATCGAATATCGAATCATTTAAAAATGGTTCCTTTCCGCAGCCTGTCTCTTTTAATCTAGAACATTGCATTTTTTGATCAAAATCTTTGATTTTATCTTTATATAAAGAAGAAAACCTATCCTATGTGTAGAAGAAACTTTTTTTTTATATGAAGATGAACGAATACATATTATAATTAATAAATATATTATAATTATATACATATTATAATTACATTTATAATACATTATAATTACATATAATAATTAATAAAGTTGGTTCTATACTCAAGTGCTGTATTTCATTGTTCTTGTAGAATTTTAGTCTGTAACTTTCGTAACTACGCTCCTTTTCGTGGAATTATTTGTTTTAGAAAGGGAATAAATAATGTGATTTTCAAATTATCTGTCACTATTTTATCTGAAAGTAAGTCATGAAGAGCAATAGAAAAGAAGATTTGATATTCCCAAGTGAGAAACGATGATCGATCAAAATGCTTGTGACTAGTGGGGATTCATCAATTAAGGTCACCTTACGCGAACTACACAATCAACTAGAAATTATCTAAACATATTACTAGATTCAATAGCTCGGTTAGTAAGGAGCATGGATCCAGTAATATGTTCATTAATCCAGAAATACGAACCAAGGACGAATGACCCAACGTATGGTTCCCAGCTGAGAATGATAATTTCTCACAACAGTGATCCATTAAAGAATTTTGAAGAGGTAATGGGACCTCCCTCTTCATTACATTTTGCCTGGAAACGTCTAATTTCTAACAGGAGGGTGGAAACGGGAACTCAACCAGTCATATTATAGATCAGTCAATAAGTTGTATCTATGGAGAAAAATTTCTGGGTTCGATTTTCGAATCTTTATAAGTTGAATAAGGAAAGTTGGTTGTAAGCATTTGAGTCAGCTCTTCCCCGGTCTATCAGTACACTTCATAATTTTCGTATAAAAATTTCAAAAGCTTGGCACAGGCTTTTCAAATGAATAAGAATTATCAGTTGTTAGTTAGAGTAAAAAACCATCACTTCAAATTATTAATAATCCGCATTAAATATCAAAATCTAAGCAGCAGATCTATTATATAGTTATTTGTCTACTTTCTGTATGTGTTAAAATCAAGCATTCGTCTCAGTTTCATAATTAATTCTCGTACAGAGGCTGATCGTACATTTTTTAGACGATTTTGCATTGGTATAAAAAATTCATCTGCTTGGAAATTTGTTTTTTAAGGTGCAGTTATATTTTTAAAAGTATTAATCCTCATCTGTTACTCGACAGTTTTGTTTACGTGCAAAATGGCGGTTTAAAAGAAGCAATGGATGGCAAGCTATGTCTGTGATCTTTCCGAAGAAAATTATTCGTATCTAGTTATTACAAAACAACGTGAAAGGCATGGTTTTTCGGTATCTAAACCTACAACAGGTAATCAACAAGAAAGGGAAAAAAAATATTAATGTGTGATTTCAAGTGGAAAAATTGTTTCAAATACTTATCCAAGAAAATAACAAAATATTACGAATTTTGCAAAGGTTGTAGAGACATTAGGTATTTTTGAAGCAGAACAGATGAAAATGGGCAACGCCCTCGCCGGGACTCGAATCACGGACCTCTCGAATACGCGCCGAGCGTGCTGACTACTACACCACGAAGGCATGCGAAGAAGGCGGAAGAAATACCTTATATACTCCCCCCTTTTAATAGGCGACTGAGGATTCCCCAAATCCTGGTGGTGGAGAATCATCATCATCATCCACCACCCTTTTTAGTCTGGCACCACTGTAGAATCTAAGGAATTTTGTTGTTGTTGTAGGAAGTGAGGAAATGAGCAATGCCCTCCTGGACTCGAACCACGGACATCTCGAATACCCGCCGAGCGTGCTGACCACCACACCACGAAGACATGCGAAGAAGGCGGGAGAAATACCTTATAAGATAAGATCTTTAATGTTAAAAGAAATTCCGCCAAGTCAAAGGACAGTAACAAAATCATTAAAATTCTCACTGTGAACTGTAAACAAAGTGATTAATTCTGATTTGAATCTTAAAACGGCGAAAAACCTAATTTGTTTCGTCTTTCTCTAGGACATATCAGAGAACGAAGAACGCGGCGCAGAATTCTTTATGAGAAACATTTATCCGAACAAAAATGGAAAAATGCTTTTATAATAGATGAATCTTGGGTATATTTAAATGACTGAAATAAAAAGAGACCCATTATTATCATGAAAGAGGAGAAAAATATCTTAAAACATCGTTCAAAGCGTCTAAAGAAAGTTTCTGAAAGGGGTTTAGAACTGTTGCTGTTTTCTTATAGAACGACAAATTAAAAATAAAGAGAGCGGAGGAAAATGTTAAGATCAATTCCACATATTTTCAGGAACATATCTGATACCCAATTTTGAAATATGAAATACAATTTCTGTAGCCATAGTGCCATCAATCAGAAGAACTGCGTCAAAACAAAGCAATCAGCCATACGTCAAAATACACTGTTAATTTCCTGGAAAAAATATGGAAAGGGTATCAAGCCCCCACCTTCACTCATATCCTTACTAAGTATTCTGATGTATCACCCATGGTTTTTTTGCGGTTTTGGACTTTTAAAAAGCGAGTTGTCCAAACGTCGACCTACAACCCTCTTTGGACATTGGAAAGCTGTTCAAGATCAATGGATAAAATACCTTCTCTCTTTAATACTCTCCTACAAAAGATTTTTGTCTTTGAAACAACGATGTAGAAAGATAGTGAAGAATAAGGATTATCAAACAGAACATTTAAAACATAAAAATTTTAGGTATTCTCTAAATACAAGAAAGGTCGTCTATAAACTGTGTGAACAGCCTCTGTGTTTATATAAAATTATTTGCAGATTAAAATATTTATTTATTAATCGCCCTTTTTGGGGGTTAACAAAAAAATATAAAAGAAACATTTTTAAATCCCTATTGTTATTTCTAGATACTAACATCTAATATTCATCGGGCAGCTGTAGTAATTGCGAAGACAATTTTAACATCACCACTGATGTTGGTTCGGAAATTAAATTTCTAATTAGTGTGGAATCTACTTAGTAAGATAAGGGGGGGGGGAAGACACTAAAGATTAAATATCAATTGTGAAAATAACTGAAAATATTTAGAGGGTTCAGTTTTTAAAACTTATCACAGATGCTAAAATCTGACGGCATAAACCTTCTGTTTAGATCGCAAAACTTAAGACTGGATGGAATTTGGCAGCGCATGCGTGGGCTATCTTCGGAAAGGGACAGATACCTTCAGGGAGGATTTTAAAGAAAAATTGGCTGTTATTAACTTTAGACAAGAGGAAAAGTATGATATGGGTTGTACAAACCAGCCCGTTCACCGGGATCTGAATCTAGGTCAAACTACCGGTGCTCAGTGACCTTACCACTCGGCTAGTGGTGGGCTAAAAATATTGTACCTTAAACAAAAGTTCAATAAGCTAAAATGGATTATAATTCATCGTTATTTTCTTTTTATTTGTATTAAAAAGATAAATTTATTCGATGAATGTTTAGGATGAAAAATGCTTAGCTAAAACAAAAACCGAGCAAGCTAAATTAAATCTATATTTACAATCGGAGATATTTTTTAAGCACAATATTAAAAAATTAAGCGAAAAAATTATATGAAAATGTAATCAATGTTGATCTTGGCAACAAATATTTCCAGTAAAGTCTTTCCAGTGAATGTAATCAGACAGCAAATTGTTAAAAAAATATATAATAAATTTTACTTACATAAAACCAAAGTTGCCAGCAGCCTCACAGCATTTGCGGGTGGAGGACAAGTTGGGAAGAAGGGCTCAAGTATATAATTTGCAAATGTCAATGATGTGATAGCATTTCCACCAGGAACGATGATCACAAGAGCGACCCATAAGAACAAAAACGCGGGAAGCGGTCCAAAAGCTTCGAAGATGTAAGCATAATCTCCTCCGGATTTAGGAATGGATGTTCCTAATTCGGCATAACACAGTGCACCCACTGTTGACAACAAACCACAGGAGATCCATACAATTAGAGCAAGTCCAATAGATCCAGCTTCTTGTAAAACTCCTCTGGGCGACACAAAAATTCCAGATCCAACAATGATCCCCACTATGATGGCAATACCGTTTAGCAAGCCGATCTTTTTCTGGAGTTCGACGGTTCCAACGAGTGCCGTGGCTACAGAACCCTTTCCCATAGTTGAAAGATATTTGACGTTCTAACCTAGAGAAAATATTCTAAAAATAATTCTTTACTAAAGAACGGCTGCCAGGATTCAGTTGTTGTCTTTTCACTCTTACATGTTTTCCCGCCGCTCTTTTAGCGGATCTTGTTTTTCGACTGTGAGAGTGAGTATTTTGCTAGAGTAGCCTCGCGCGGTCGCTGTTCGTAGTACAGGGTTGCCATAGTTTAGTGACGTCATATTCTCCGCTTATCGTGTGTTTTTTCACCCACGTCTGGCGTAGAGACGAAGAATTGCGAGTGAATCACGAAACGAAAGGAAAATTCCCAAGTGCAGGAAAGTTTAACCTGTGCGGTCAGCTGGGTATTGACTCGTTTTGCCAGTTCGGACCACTTTAGTTCATCGGGTTTGTAAAAGCGACCCGGTGAACTGAAGTTTTAAAATGAACCGTAACCTGTAATCTAAAATAAGGTTAAGTAACAAGTTTTTATGTTTTAATTTATTATTTATCCGTGTGCGGTCTGATAGATCTGTAGTTTTACGGTTAAATATGCTTTTAAAACTTTAAGAAAAGCCACCAGTATAACTTCTATTTTTACAATTAAAAATAAAAACGCAAGAAAATTACACGGTGTCCCCATACTTATGTAATTTTAAATTTCACGGTATACTATACATTATTGTGGGTTTCCCTCTACTCTTGAAAGGGAGCTGAGAATTAAAATCTACCTTCTTGTGAAGTAAATGGCAACCAAGAATCCAGAAGTCTGTCTTGTTACAACATTTACTACAAAATGTTATGCAATGCTGCATACAATGTAAATGGTATATAATGAGTACAATAAATTCTACAATGCAAATGTTACACAATGAACATAATACTACGAAATCTTGTGAGTATAAACGAGAAAATGTAGTTAGTGGGAACACTAAATATAGCAGTTATAAAGCCCCAAATATGTATCTGGGCCCGCAACTGCAAAGTAGCAGTAGCAACATCATTAAGAAGGAAAGATTAAAAAAAAAAAAAAACACTTAGAGATGCAAGTCATTTGCAGATATATATACTATGATAAACTGGTTATAAGAAACATTTTCTTAATTGAGAGTAACGTCAAATATTATCTAAGCAGATTTAAAATTCAAGAAAACGCAAATTGTTTGCTATGCGGAAAGCTGGGAAATAGCGCGCACCATGTGAGAGAATGTACATTAATAAAAGACCTTAGGAATAGCAAGATGGACTTTAAAAAACTGGTTTATACCGGAAATGAGGCAAAAAACATAACAAAAGAGATCATGTAAAGAAAATATAGAAACCTGGTTGCAGTTGGAATAAACCAATAACAAAGAACACTCAATATGGCTCTGCTGGAGACTTCGTTTATTCATGTTGTGTTGTCCTATATGTTATTCCTTCGTGGTTGTCTAAAAAAGCCATAAGGCGAGCTTGGACTTGCTAAGAAATGTGGACCTGCCGTACGTACATACATACATAGTAAGCTGGAGTATGCAACACCAGGAGAAAATTATAATGCAAAATTGCTCATCGCACAAATCAAATTTATGAATACAGTATAATATTATAACATGAATAATATTTATCTAGTATAATATTATGATAACATAACGTTATAACACCAAATGTTTAACATGCCATAATGGGTATGATGGACTAGATTCAATGTTACGTTATTTAAGATTATTTTATTACAGATAATAAATATGTATTGATCACTGAAGCCTGAAAGGTAAATTGTGTTAAAATATCGATAGCAAAATTTATTCCTGTATTTTCTAAGATTCTACAAAGAATTACTTTGCTTTAGTCAGATTATAAAGTACATTTTGGAATTGTGAATTTCTGATAATTGCGAAAGAACTGATAAAAAATTAACTTTCGAAACACTTAACAACTTACATGGAGTGTTTAAATATTATCGAGTTCATCCAGATGGTAAACTAATTTTCAAGCATCAAACGCGGAATTTAAATACTAATAAAGCAGCAATGCATATTTATAAACTTATCGGGAATCGAATATCCTTTTAGATTATAAGAGCATTTAGTCTTGGCAGTATTTTAATTAACCCTCTTTTTATGCTGAATTAGATTTTAAATTGGCTTTTACATCTAATAAAGAAACTAGTAATCAAAGGTTATTAAAACTTGTAACACTTACTCTTGAACTTAATTACGTGATTCTTCTAACAAAAGAAAAGTCACAGATTCTTCAAGTTTAAAACAAACTTCATAAATATAATAAAATATGTCAGGTTCTTAATGAATTGCAATGCATATAATTCTTTTTTTTTTTTCATAATGGCAGTTAAGTTTTACAGTCAAATGATTACGTACGATGATAGGTCTTTAGTACTTGCTAAAGACATCTTTTCCTTACAAAGTATTATTCTAAAATATCGTATTACATTTTGTAATAATAAAAATTCCCACTTACTTCATTACCTCTTTTTGTGGTCTTTTACGCATATTTTCCCATCCTTTTAATGAGAACTGTAGAGACATTAGGTATTTTTGAAGCAGAAGACATGAAGAATGAGCAACGCCTTCGCCGGAAATGGAACCACGGACCGCTCGGTTACGCGTCGAGCGTGCTGACCGCTACACCACGAAAGCATGCGAAGAAGGCGGGAGAAATACCTTATATACTCCCCCTTATAAAGGGCGACTGGGGTTTTGGGGACCCAATCGCCAAATCCCGGTGGTGGAGAATCGTTCATCACCTTTTTAGTTCATGCGCCAGTGTAGAGTCATTAGGTTATTTCGGGAGCAGGAGGGATGAAAAATGAGCAACACCTTCGCCAGGAATCGAACCACGGACCTCTCGGTTACGCGTCGAGCGTGCTGACCACTACCCTACGAAGGCACGCAAAGAAAACGGGAGAAATACCTTATAGAACTATATATTATATTATTTGACATATGTTTATTGGAATAATAGTTCATTAGCGAAACAAAGGCAAAACTGCATGCGCATTTCGTCATAGTCTACATATGTTGTCAAGTCACAGAAAGTCTATTTAATTTCATATGGTTGTTACAAATTATTAAATATCATTATTAAATATAATATATTATTACATATAATATTATAATATTATTAAATATAATATTATCACAAATTATTAAAAATTCATAAGCTCTTTAAAAAAATTTTTAAGGAAAAGTGTTTAGATTTACGAGTTCCATAAAGAATTATGCAGATTTGTACGGAAAATGTCAAGAAGAGTATTAGCTTAATTGCTTCTAAAACTCGAGTGCCATTTCCAATGAATGAGATTTGCAGTTTCAGCGTTTGGCATTATCCTGATTAAAGGGATAAAACCTGTTTTTTACTTGTTTTTTTTCAACCAAATGATTTTTAAGCGGTTTATGATCTTGTATAATTAGTATTTTTGAACGGGGTTAATTCTTTCGTGATGGCATTTTAAAACAATTACCAGATAATCCGTCATGATACAGTGAATAAAAATAAATCCAATATGCACTAAACAAAGTGTTCACTTCTGGCAAGCTACTAATGAAAGACAAGAAACTCGTACGAGTTAATCTAAATATTTGTATAATTAGTGAACTTCTAAAGAGAGATTAGTGCATAAGTTTGCCAATTGCTATTTATTATATTAGCAAATCTCGAGTAAAGTTTTCTAAGCAATTAGAATTTTTGCATTATTCTTTTTAATTCTTTAAATTATTTTCATTTGCTTATATAATATCCAAAGAAAAATAATAAAAAGTTAAAAATAAAATAAATTTGTTCCAGTCCTTCTGATTCTAGCAGCAGAAAGTGTGATTTTTCTAAATTTGGATAAACATATATATTTATGAAACATGCTTTGCCTTAAGCATGCATTGGAAACGACGTCCTTCCTATTTACTGATTGCGTCTATATGTTTCAACATGTTCCCAACAACCTCACGAAGTTTTTATTTATAATGATGGCAGCAACAATATTTATTTCAAATCTTCCAAGGTGTGAGAATTGTTTAAGTGCATAATAGTTTATTTTAACTATCCTTATGAAAAATTATCTGAACTGGTAAAAGTTTCGACACTGGTGGTTATAAATGCATCTTGGAAGAATAAAGTTTGATGAAAATTGGATAACATATGGACGTTGTAATAATCGAGCGCAAACAAGGTTTAGTTTTTCATGAAACGCACTACTTCAAAATAATAAAAAAAATAGTAATAATAATAGTAATAATAATAATAAGGCTGATGATGACAATATGAATTATTTATATTATTATCATATAAATTATTATCATAATAATAAATATGATAATAATTTTATGAAATATCTGCATAAAATCAGCCTCCAAATGTGGGAAGAAGAATGGACAACAATAAATATAGGAAGACAATTACATCAAATAGCACCTCATGTAAATGATACATGTACAATGGTCAATGGTTATATAAACCGCTTTTTAACTGGACATGGGCCATTTCCCACATACTTCTTCAGATTCAACATCTCAAACTCTGAGCAATGTGAATGTGGGAAAAAAGGTGATCCAATCCATTATATTACTCAATGTCCGTTAACAAAGTCAACTCATATTAAATTGCCTAATTCAAATATCAATGCCTTCCTTTGTTTTGCAATTACCAACAAACATTTAAAAAATAAAATAGAAAATACTATCAAATATCTATCTTCAATAGGCAAAAATTTATGTGAGCACTAAAGTAAATAATGTCAAAACTCATTTTTGAAGCTGCAATTCATCTAAAACATTTATTATCTAATTATCTTAAAAACAAACCCTTATAATAATGATACCCTTGCAATAATAATGATATAGTAAAAAAAAAGAAGAGAAAGAAGATACAGATTCATATAATAAACTTTATCTCATGGAACTATTATGAACTGTTATAAATTATGACTATTAGCCTATTATGAATGTTAGCCTACTATTGTTATACCTATTATAACTTCTATAATTATATCTAATAGATATGATATCAATCAAAATATCGATACACTATTTATACTGTTATATTATGTGTTATATTATACTATGTACTATTTTGAATATTAATTTTAAAAATAAACCGAAGTGTAGTGGGACTATACCTACATTACTTATAGTAAACATTGGGTGTCCCACTGCATTTCTACCTGAACCTGATAATAATAATAATAATAATAATAATAATAATAATAATAATAATAATGATGATGATGATGATGATAATGATAATAATAATAGTAGTAGTTGTAGTAATAATAATAATAATAATTATAGTTGTAGTAATAATAGCAATAATAATAATAATAATAATAATAATAATAATAATAAGAATAGTAATGATAAAAGGACAATTTAAATGGAAACTAAATATGTATTCTCCTGATTATTGTATTCTTCTGATCTAGTATTATGAAATCACCACTCTTTCTTAAAGGAAATTGATCTTAATGAACAATTTTTTAAGTCAGAAATTTAAAACTTAAGAGCTTTCGAGTCGAAATAATGAGGATTTTAAATTATGATGACAACTGTAAATAATAGAGACTATTATTAAACAACAATGGTAATATATTTTAGATTAAAGATCAAAGTGTTTTTTTTTATCTGCTTTGTTTTAAAATTTAATCTAATATTCATTACTTACCGAATGATATAATATTTTCTTATATTTGTTACTTATGTAATTAAATTCAGACGCTCCAACTCCACAAACATAATTCACTCTTCCTCTTAAAATTTTAATTTAGCTAAACCAGTTAGAGAAAGTATCAGGTCCTTCAGTTGCTTGAAATGGCACTTTTACCTTGACCGGGAAAAGAAATTAGGTCCTTTTACTGCTTACAAATAGATGCCATGGAGTTTATCAAACTGTGAACGAGCCTTGAGGGTAGGTGAATTCGTAAAAGGAAAGGATAGCGGTAGAAACACGGGAATAATACTATTTAACGTTTTCATTAACAGTTGGTCAGTTTTCTTTACTTACTAGATATTTTCATCTATAAATGATTCAGGACCGAAATAAAAACTGAAGTGGAAGAAACATTACTGCAGTGAGCGAAAAATGTGAGTGGTAGTAAAGGAATGGGAATTTAAGATAGTTATTTTATAATATCATTACTTTCACGTCTTACTAAGAACCAACTGAATGTAGCATTTAGGTTTTTGATGTTTTTCACGACTTTTACCTTCAACCTTTTGCACCCATAAGCAATTTTTTTAAACTTTCTATTAAAATTAACAAAACTAAACTACTAAGTATTTGTAGTTTGAAATTTCAATATTTACTATTCTTCATTCAGAGCCGCTCAGACAGAAAAGTGTTTAGTGACTCTGACTGATGTACCGAAGATATCGGGTTCGAATCGAGGAGAAGGCATGGGCGTAATTCGTCAGTCCCTTCATAATAGGTAACTTCTTAGGTCTCTCTATAATAAAGAGACTACAGCTTCCGGTCTTAATAGTGGCCAATGCCTATAAACGGCTAGAATCCGCCATTGAAAAAATAAATTATTCATTCGTTGATTTTTTTTAATGAATTTGTGTTGATTAATTCATTGAAGTTGTAGGGATTTATATTTATTTTAAATAACCAGTTAAATTTAATTTGAAATCCTTTCCTATAAGCCTTCATTTTCCTAATTGTCGGTTCCAGAATATTTAAATTTGGTAGCGCGCGTGAATTTAATGCAAATTCTACCAGTGGGAGAAAAAGTTAGGTAAAGTTAGAAAGTCTGGGAAAACTCTGTGCGCGTTGCAGCGCGAGCTTCGGCTTAGCAGTTATTGCTGGTTAAACGTGGCGTAACGGCTATTATTTTGATACCACTAAATTTATCAATGCTCTGTTAGGAAACAGGATAGTCTGAGCCCTGTAGCGTAATTCTACTGCTTGTTAATATCTTCAAATTCTGAGTTTGGTTCTTACTGTTTCAGTTACCGCCCAAGCAGAGGTGTAGTGTGTTAGCGTCGAGTTGACGCATTGTAAATAATTTAAAGAGTGTAATAAAGGGTAGTTTTAACCCTTCTTCTGTGCAGTCACTATTCTTCAGATTTCACACAAAAGATAGAAAGTAGATTTTAGGTGTGCATTGGAAGAAGAAGAAGAAGATTTTAGAAGTGCATTGGATTTCTCGTTCGAGAAAATTTATATTAATTCACGTACTCATTTTTAGTCTTCTTTAGTTAATTAAATGCATGAAAAAGTTGATTAAATATAAAGCTGTAAGGTCTCCTTTAGTTTATTAAACAGCTATTTTATGTTAATTTGCTTTTCAGTCCTCGTTTCTTTCCTGCCATAATGTAAATTTCTAGCTCACATGATATTCAAGTGAGGTAGGAAGGAGATAGTACTTAAAGAAAGGTTTTAGAGAGGAGAATCAGAGCGTGTTCCGGCTGCTGAAGGCCATGTTGCTAATTTGATTTTCTTGAGAGTCGCAATCTGCAGCACTGCGTTATTTTCATCATTAGGCTTGCCACGCCTACTTTACACCAGAGCCAATTTGTGCGTTACTCTATTTGTGTAGCCGTTAGGCTAACTTACTTTACTTAGTTAACTAATTTGCTTTTACTTATTTATTTAAGTCAAATTCAGTACTTTTGATTTAAGCAATGCTGGCTTCTGTAAGCACGAGTGGTGCCGTGCTTACAGTGTCGTGCTTATGTGCGTCTGTAAGCTGTTAACTTTTATTTGAGTTAGATAAAATGGTCCTTTATACCCTTTTTCAGTCTCTATAGTACTTTGCAAGACACGGATAATCCACTTTAAGTCTTAAGACGTTTCGTACATTTTACGCTACCAAAGAATACAAGATGTTATGAAACAAACGCATTTGAACTCATTACTTTCAAAAATGCATCGAAAATAAGTATAAGAGGATAATGAGATGAATTCGATGAGATTTAGTTAAAATGTTCTTTTATTAAGAAAATACACCAACAAATTATTTTTTTCCCTCTTTCTCTCTCTCCTCTTCCGCCACCCCCTTTTTTTAGAGATTTGCGGAGAGAGAAAAAGTTTGAAAAGCTTCCAAATAAAAAACACATTTACTTAAAAAGAAAAAAAGAGAGACATAATTTTCTTTCTTCCGTTCGTGTAGCTTTGAGTTCATCATTCAGCTCTAATCACGTCTGCTCGAAACAGACAGTTGTAAACATCAAAACATAGTTGTCAAAGTGAAATACTTATAGTGTCTATTGTTAATAAGAAGTGCTGGCTAACTTGACAAAAATTTCTTAATTTTCTTTCTTTAATTTTAGGAAATAAATAAATAAATGTTAAATGATTTACTGTACATTTCCTTCTAGAAGGGATTATTTACTCATACATTTATTTTTATTTTAGTCTTCTTCGATGCCGCATACTTTTGCCAATGTTCATGAAAGATTTAATAGCTGTGCAAGATACCATACTTTTGTAGTTTTTTTAAATGATTTGTTACAAGGGAAATGGCAAGGTCTTTGAATTGCTAGCCTTTCAGCTTGGAATAAATAAAATCATAATGCCAACTGGAGACAAGTTAGAAGAAGATATGCCCTTTCCAGCATCGTCGTATTGCATTTTGTTAAATATTGTTTTACTATGCTACTCTAAGAGTTTCTTTTCCAAATGTGACTATGGAATATGACACTGGCAAAATTACTCTGAATGTAGATGAAGAAATGGAGTCCTCGTCGCAGCCTTGGTGAAATATCATAGATGCTTCGAATTCTGGATAATCCGATATTTCATTTGCTTATTATTTCACAAGGGTTTGCAAACATTTTGAAGTAACCTTGTACTTCCATTCTTTGAACGAAGCCGTTCATTATTTCAGATTTTTAACATTTCCTTTTTATTTGCGGATACTGCCTATGTTGAAAGCGACAGAAGGAGTTAAAGCACAATTTTTGTTTCCTGCTGCAAAGGAACTTTTAGTAATATTTTTTTCTCCTTTTTGTGCGCAAAGCAAAGAAAAATCGGCTTTGATTATTTGCCTTCAGAGAAGATAACAAAAATCTGCTCGTATCCTCATTTTCTGTAAAAGAAGCACTGAGAATCTAGAATATTTTCCTCATGCATTCCAAAACAAAGATGACAATTATTATCTATCTTTCTAATAGATTTAAATCTTTAAATCAGTCTCTTATCAAGCAAAAAAGAGAATGCACGACTACTGTTTCCTGTTATTTTGTAAAACAAACTTTTTATTAAGCAGATTACTTATTTCCGAAAATTACATAGTAAAGGGAAGCATTTCTTTTTGCATGGTTCACATGATTACTTTCTCTTTATTTGTTGAATCATATCTCGAAATTAATCTTTAACTCCAACCTGTGGACCAAATGTTTTTTTGCTTTTGGTTTCGCTTATTATGGCAAAACATACTAGGCCTGACTGCGTAATGAAAGGGATGCCTTTGTGGAGGATTTTCTAAAGGAAACTGACTCGTATACATGTTACACACCAAATGTTTTTGGATTTTTTTGCCGTTTGGGATGATAATCAATATTCTTAAATCAAAATTCGATATAAATTTTATTTAGAATCATGTATAAAAAATTATTCATATTTAACAAGTAAATTAATCACTGCAGTATTTCTGTCTACACCATAAATCAGATCACAAATGATTTTTCTAAGTGAAGG
>KK118198.1:194134-211571 GCA_000611955.2 Stegodyphus mimosarum | reverse complement strand
ATTCAATTTTAAATTAAAAATTTAATAATAATAATAATAATAATAATAATTTAATAATAATTTAAAATATTTTCATTTTGTTAATAAAATTTTCATTAAAAATATTTTAGCACATCTTTTCAGATTGTGCATTCGGCATACTTGCAATTTGAATTTGGGACCACTGCTCTAAATTACGTTAAATGGAAACATCGTATGAAAGAGAATTCCAGACTTCGATTGCTGAGCTTCATAAATCTTCAGTTGTTTTACTGAAAAGACTAACAGTGACCAGAGTTTTATACGTTTATATCCATTCCTCTCTCCTACCACCAATCCACACGAGAGACTTCGGTTCGCCATACATTTAGATGGCCCTCATGGGGGAAAGACACTACATTTACAAGCCTCCATTCCCTCTCCAGGATTCGAAACCGGGACCTGAGGTACCGTAGTACTTTCCCCTAACCACTATAGCGTCTAGGCGGCAGGGCTAAGGTTCTGAGGTACTGTTACCGTTTTCACAAGTTTCTCTTAAATTGCTGGCAATATTTTCTAAACTGATCCCATGATTATATTCTAGTAACTAATACAAAGTAACCGAAGAAATATATATGTAAGTTCAAACTGATATTAATTTAATCACAAGAAACCATTCGCGTTATTTCATTAAATTGATCATAACAGTGGAAAGAATTCAAACAACTTTTATTTGTTTAAATTTAGTCTCGATTGAAATATAGCTTAGTAAACTGAAAAGGAAATATTTTTATATTTTATAATCTAGGAGGGTGGAGTAAAGGTTTTTACTTATTCAGCGTTGAGAGCAAATTTGAAGCATATTTATAAATAAATTAAAAATTTTGATATCTATTATACGATATGAGAACATAACTCGAAAATATTATTCTGTTAGCTGTGCAGAAAAAGTCAGATTTCTTTTAAAGGCAGAAGATATAACGCAAATTCGATACGACACTTATCATTTCTATTAAGCTACTCAAAGCCATCGGATATAGATATTTTCATTTCCGTTACTATCAGTTTCCTTTTCATAAAAGTCGAAGGAAGCTTCTTCCGGGTCTTTATTCTACATGAAACAAATACCTAGCTGCTAATGAAATAAATGCATAGTTATTGTATGGAATACCTAAATCCTCCCTTTTTTGCTAAGGTCTCCAAGCGGTGTCATAAGAAATAAAATCATAGCAATTTCTTTCTGTTATTTGGCATTGCTACTTTGAATAACTACTTTTAAGTGTATGATTATGTATTCAAGAATCGAATTTTGAAAGTAGTAGACTTATCTAAGTGCTTAGCTTAAAACTGTTTCAGATGATAAACGAAATTCTGCTTATGAAAATCAGATAGCAGTTTCTTTTCATACTTACTCAATTTTCTTTAACCTTTTGAAACTTTAATAGACATTTTTTTAACTTTCATGTCTTCAAATCGTTAGAATGTAATCTGAAGTTTTTGAATAGATGTTCTTTTTTTAATTCTTAATTATGATTTTTATGACCGTTCTCAATTTAATGTTTCGTTCAACAATTATTTTACGTTTTGCATTATTATTTCGTATTTAAAGCAGCATTTTCCCTTTTACATCGATCTTCGTTCTCTCATTCGCATTTTCCATATTTTGTTTCTTTGTAATCTTTCAAATAGAAAGTATGTCATTTATACGATTTCTAAACCAGTGGATGATATTCTTCTTTTATTTCCTTTTTTTTATTTTCGAAAATTTTTTCGTTTCCTGACTTCTGTAGTTGATGTTACGCAGTTTTAGCTGCCAACAATGTCAAGTAACTAAATAGCTACATTGTTTTTTCCGAATTGTGACATAAAATATTGCACAAGTATCACGAAATGTCGGAAATAATAACCTGTTTCCCCGAAAGAACACATTCTCGTATAATGCAATTAAGAGCATACGTTCAAACTTTAACTAATCTTTCATAAGCCTTAAGCAATTTCAAAATCAAAGTGGGCATTTTAAACTGGATATCAATAAGTATTTGGCGATCTCTGTGCTTGCATTCCAAAATTAAATAATTCCATAACATTTTTAGCAACAATTCCTCCATTATTTAACGCTTTAATGTAAGGAAGTTGTGAACTTGTAACATTTCATATACATGTGTCTTTGTGAAGAGTAATTTTTAACTCTGAGTCTTCAACAGGGTGACCAGACGCACCAATCTGTGATTTACAGTCCCGTATTTTACGGAGTTTTGCTTTCAATATAAATTCCGAATATTGTAGCTAGTAATTTAAATTTTCTGGGATGAAATTTTGTAAATAAATAGCAATATATATTTGCGGTCCATGTACCATCATTAAAGAACCATCATTAAAGAACCATCATTAAAGAACTTCAAAGCTGCCTACAAGCGAAACCAGTAGTCAGAAAATTGTGAAATTTTGTAGCGGACTTAATGAAAGATGAGAATGTCTTTCAGCAATAAAAAAAATCAGGTACAATTAGTGTCTCCAGAGGGCATTATATTAGTAAATTATACATATAGCCACACTTTTATAATAATTTTACAATTTTATACATTTTGTTACAAAAAAAGATGTTCCACATAATGGTCATTATTTTCAGCTACCATATGAAATCGCAAGAGGAACGTTAAGAGGTTTTCACATCTAGCGACGGTCCCTGCTAGACGGGACTTTTCTGAGAGACAAGATTGTGGTAGCACTGGTTTAAACTGGAGGAAAACATAGGAATAACAGGTTGGCTGGAAGCGAAGTCCCGCCTGGCTGCGGAAACGATGTGCCGGCTACACGGGATTTTTTGAAACCTCGTCGAAAATGTTTCGGCTGGTGCTCTGTTCCGGGTAGAGATCAACCAATCAGACGAAAGTTCTGCTACTGAAGGATCACGTGATCCCAATCTGATCTATAATCAATAAACTGTTTGGCGTTCGAGTCTTTGTAGTAAGTGAAAATTGTAACCTAGCTACGTGGGCTTCTTGGAAATGTGCGGTTTCTGAGAATTGTCCCTTTCGACGTTCAGTCCCGCCTAGCGGAAAGATATGCGATAGGGATTCAAAGCAGTTGACCGAAGTGCTGTGCTGGGAAACGTTGAGCACGTGGCATGAAATGCTGGCTTTAAATTCAAGTAAAGTCCTTGGTTTGTCACGACGTACCAGATGTTTCAAATGTCTCCAAAGCCAAAGATTGTATGAATTGAGGTCTGAGAATCAGGGAGGGAACTCATTACGAAAGTGGCGGCTGTTTTCGTAAAACAATTTTACTAAACAAAGCGCGATCTCGTCAACTTACTCTCATGGTGACCGACAAGCATATTGAAAACATAGTTTCCGCTAATATTTCTGAGTCATATAACAGCTGTTGCAGGACGTCGACAAAGATTTACGTTTTTACTATAGGTTTCCAAAGTAAAACGCTTTCTGATAACGCTATTTGTAGCTAATTTTTTTTTGGGTGAAAGTCATACTCATATCTTCATTAAGTGCGCCACAAAATTTCACAGTTTTCTTATCGACGGTTTCGCTTGTAGGCAGCTTTGAAATAGGGTTCCTTAACTATAAACACCCTATATATGAAAACAGAATCCCCCTCAGTTATAAAATAATTGTGAATTCAAGAAATTTCTATGTACAGAGCTCGAGCTTCAGAAGAAGAATGAAACATGGAAAAAATTTTGTGTTTTCTTTCCAGTGGCTTTCTAGTTGGGGAAATGGACAATTCAGTTCAAGTAACTACTGAACTTGCCTGAATTGCCATTGAATTTTGCAACAGTACGGTTACCTAGTCTTACCTAAAAATGATTATTTAAAATATATCGAAAGTATATTAGAATAGAAAATACAATAATAATATACAGCTTTTGCTTTTTTGAAAATACAGCTTTTGAGTAAATAAATTTTATGATAACGACGTATTCAAAAACTATTATACGTTAAAATGTTTTAATAGCTGACAAGTTTAAGAACAGTCTGATTAAAACTCAAACTGTCGCAAGTTTTAAAATTTCAATTTAAGAATAACCGAATTTCTTTTAAATCTGAAAAATTAGTAACTGAATTAATACAAAAAAAATGAAAAGAAAGAAAACCAAGAATTAAATTCTGAAAGGGTTGAGATTTTAACGATCACCCAAAAGAGTTTGTTGAGATTTTTTTACGCTTTCGCTGAGCTCGCAGTCTACCAGCCTGCTGTTTCATTCACTCCTGCTAACCCTTTTTTTTCTGTTTTTTTAGCTTTATTATTAAGCATCATTTTCTTCGTACTAAACGCCATGTACAGTTCAACAGCAAAATTACAAAAAATTTAACAGCAGCATAGAAACGCATATTTAGAATTTCCAAATGCAGTGTTTAGCATATTTTTTCTATTTTTTTCAATCTTTTGTCAGTTCATCATATCAATGTTCAGTTTGCTTATTAAGATGGCTTGCAAAACTTATTTTTGCCTTTTTTATTATTAACGTTTTGATTATTAACTTTATTTATTAAATATCACGTTCTTTGTACTTATGCCACATAAAATTCTTTTCAACTGCAAAATCCCAAACTATTTAAAAACAACATATCTTTAGAATTTCCGACAGAGAGCTGGCTGATACACATTTTCACAATATACGGTCTCCTGAGATAAAAATGTTTTATTCCGTACAGTGTTGCCACTGCTGGGTTTTAAATCGTTGAGTTTGTTAATCAAAAATAAATAATAGTTCCACAAAATGTCAAATACAATATTCGAATTTCAAAGTTCGGACTATCAGGCGCCCATGTTCGGGTCGAGGGGTATGTTATTCAAAATTTGATGGCCCTGGGTACAGTCGTTTTCTCAGAGTGCGAGGAACATACATATATTCATGCAGATTGTTCTGGGTTAATTTCTTTAAAAATAATACTGGGCTATAATATTCGGTGGCAACACGTTGAAAATGATGCATCCATTTGTAGTGGAGGACGCAAAATCCCGTTTCGAGACTAATAGAAAATTTGTGCTAACCCCATTTTGGGCTAATAAGTGTCCGAAAATGAATGAAGTAACGAAGCATTATCTTTTTCATAATATTTAATAAGAGGGGTCATGGAAATCCCACCTAGCAGTCAACACTTTAAAATCTATGGTAATCATAAAATGTGACGTTACTCAATTAAGTAGTGAAGATGTAAATCAGTCCTTGATAGAAAAGATGAATTCTTAAAGGAAATAATTGATATTAAAAGTATCAAATATTTATTCTCAGTTTCGTATTCTTTGCAAGCATAAAATTCTGCGAAATGTCGTAAAGAGTTGGTAGTGAATTATCTCTATGTCTTGCATGAACCACAGTGGCAAGAAAAGTGTATAAGGCACCCTATTATTTAAATCAAATAAAAGTTAACGGACGACAACATTCGTGAGTACACAAGCCAACCGTTATATCTTATATCGAAGATAATGAATCAACGAAAACTAAGAAAGGTAAGTTAGCCTAACGGCTACAAAAATAGACTAAAATGAACTTTGGCTCTGACCTATGGTCGACGTAAGAAGCCTAATGGTGAGAATAACGCATTGCCACAGAATACTACTATTAAGAGAATCAAATTAGCAATGTGGCTTTCAACAGGCAGAACACGCTCCTGATTCTACCCTATAAAACCTTCCTTTATATACCCTTTTCTTTCTACCTAATTTGAACATCATGAGAGATTATATTTTGACAGGAAAATGGAAATCTGGAAGACAGGAAAGCTAATTAACGTAAAATAACTGATTGAAGAAATAAAACGATACCTTACAAATGAAATGATTTAGAAACACAATAAAATAATCAGGTTTTCGAATACCTGATTATTATATTTTTCGTGCAATGAAGCACTATAATGCTGTTAATATTAGAATTCCTAATTGTTTATAGGCCCACCAGCGGCCGAGCGGTAAAGACGCTGAACACTGGTAGTTCGGTCCGAGGTTCGAATCCCGCGAACGGGCTGGCTGCATGGGCGTTTTCGTGGTTTTCCCCATGTGTAACGTGTATACGAGCCAGTTTCCCTTAGAAAGTCCTCCACGAAGGCATCCCTCCCTTTAGGCAGATAGCCCTCGTGTGCTTTGCCATAACTGAATAACCCAATAACCCTTATTGTTTATAACAAAATGTATTGTATACCGAAATGTTCTTTTTTGAACTTTTCAAATGAGTTATAGCTTTTATTCACAAGTAAAATATTGCATCAAATTATCATGTATCACCGTAGGATCTAGAAAGTGTTGCAATTATATTATTTTCCACGCGGCCCTATAAATAGATTGTTTTTCATTCATATTATTTCTCTTCCAAATTACAAGCGTAATTAGATACCAAATTGGGAGATTTAAAGGCAATAATAATAATAATAATAATTTATATCTAAATTTTATATTTTTAATTATACATCTAAATTGCATTATTTATAACACATTAAAAACAAGATTCTTAATTATTCCTTCAAATTATAACTGCAATTACTTAACTAAAGATAAAGTTAAGGATAAACTTAAAGATTTAAATTCATAATGAAAGTAATTAAAAGTAAATTAATAAGCCCTAGACTTGCGCTAAAGCTGCAAAGTAATAAAGCAATCATTCACTAAAATTATAAATTAATTTATAACTTTAGATACTTAAAGATTTAAAGGTATAAACATAAGTTATTAACTTAAATGTAAGTTTTAGTTTTACTTTCCCGTACGAAGTAAAGGAAGTATTGTAATTGAGAAAAATTTTGTATTTCATCGAAAATATCCCTTTCGACAGTTCTCGATTCCATTTGAACGATGTTTTTGCGTTACATCTGTACGTACGGACAGAATAAAGGACGCTTTTTCCCAAAATGGATTGTGAAATAGATTTAAAATGCATTCAGAAGATATTTTTTTCATGAAGTCTATACGTACGTGCATACGTACGTATGTATGTATCTCGCATAACTCTGAAGCGAATAGATTCAGAACGCTGCAATTTTGTGTAATGGACTGCTATAATCTGTAGATGTGTACTTTCCTTTTCGGTTGCAATCGGCCGCTAAGTATATAAAAATACGTATACGTATATACCCAATCTGTTACCCGGCTTGGTATATACCCGATCTGTTATCTGGCTCGATGAGCTAATTTTCTTTATTCTTATTTGTTGGTAAATTGTGCATTTTTTGTTTTAAAAGGGCTTGAATTATATTGTTCTTATGTTCCAGTTAAGCCTTTTATACCTTTAGTTAATCTGCATGCAATAGTTGTAGAATTATCAACAATTTAAAAATTGTTATAAAGTTTCACGACGCAGCCATTTGTCTGCATTTGAAAATTAGTAGCATAGTGAATTAAGTGAGTTTCTACACCACCTTCAGAGTCTTTTTGCCGAGTGGAGGCAAAAGATTTGTGCATCAAAACATTTGTCTCTCTCCTTAATTAACTTAAACTCTAATTATAAAAATTTTTTTGAATGGTTTTTAACTCTATTTGGTGTTTTAGATTTTTCTATATTTTACAATTTTTAATGAAGATGTTTAAAGTTTTTATGTATTTTTTCCTTGCCGCCAAGTGAGAACTGAATTGATTGAATGAGAAATATATATTCCAATAAAATTCGAGGGAATACGTTTAAATGAAATGCAGCAAAAAATGTGCATAATTTAATAGGCCGTACAAGGAAGTCATGTGGTGTACACATGAGATTTTTTTCGATAAGGTATATATCATTGGTATAATTTAAATGTTTGAAAATGATAATTTTTTGGTACACTTACCCAGTTATTAAAATTAATAAAAATGTTTTTAACTCCCCATGTTATGTTTCTCTATGGAATAAAGGTTTATATTTCCATTTATTTATTTCATTTTACGGCTGGATACGAGATTTGTATGAAAACGTTTGTCTTCAGAGACAGTTACTA
Organism: Stegodyphus mimosarum; assembly: GCA_000611955.2. Taxonomy (NCBI): domain Eukaryota; kingdom Metazoa; phylum Arthropoda; class Arachnida; order Araneae; family Eresidae; genus Stegodyphus; species Stegodyphus mimosarum. The sequence goes on along the minus strand of KK118198.1, from coordinate 203,691 downwards.
CATCCAGCATGTCTAAAATGATAGGCCTTAATGGAATAGATTTCTTTGTTAAGTCGGTGATAGAACAGGACGAAAAGATCTAGAATTTCGCCAGTGGTTGTATAGGTATAGTTCCACAGCACTATACTTGTACAACCTGTGCAGAAACAGCGATAGAAACCCATGAAACCCATGAAAATTCTTGAACATTTTTTGAGCCGTCGCAGAGAGTCGATACAGAGGTTTGTCTCACCGGTATGGAAACCCTCGTAGAAGGAAAGCGCAAGAGAGAAAAGTTTTAATTCTTTGTTTTGCTGTAAATATTCATTTAAACGCAGAAGAAAGGCAGCCAAGAATTCGAATTTTTCGAATATCCAAATGGGCTGCGGTGTGAGGATATTTTGAATCCTACTGTACATTAACATATAAATGGAAGGGAGCGAATTGACATTCAAGTATCGAGGAATAACACAACAGCAGCTAACCTCAGAAATAACAGAGATAATTTGAAAAATAATGAAAGAAGTTAAAAAAAAACAAAAGGGGCGTATTTCATTGGTTTTGATGATTGAGTAATTCTTCCTGCTCAGCTGATGTCTAGGATCAGTCATCCGTGCTTTAATGCGATATTTGTATCCATGTAAAGTTTCAACATATGCCAGAATCACGTAATGGAAATAGTCTTTGGACTACCACTTAGATTAAATTTGTACTTTGATCAGTTAAAGTGTCGAGAATAAATTCCCATTCACTTGCATATGCAAGATGTTCACATTTTACAATTGGATTTTACCAATTAAAATGATATATATATAGAGCTCATTGCTCTTGATAAATCATCCGTAATTGCGGAGAGGCATTTGAATTATTTATTCAAAATCTGTGATAAAAATTATTATTCAGCATTGAAAATAACACGATAAAAAGTATAAAACGATATGAATAACAACATATTTTTTCATTCGCACGGTTTCAAACTCAGTGCAATTCTATGGCTCAAAATCAATCAAAATCTTTGGGGTTTATGACATGCTAGTAATAATAACAAAACAAAAAAATTATATACCGAACATTTGACTTACTATGATTAATACAATGATTTTATGGTTTAAAGAAAAACAAAGTTCACCAGACGGTCACGAGGTTAATCGATTAAAGTTTCACAAAAATTCATGAATAGTGCCAACATCTATGGTTAAGCAGCTTAGAATTCTCACGGACAATTTGTTACCTACGATTTACACTAATAATTTTGCCACCAAAGATTGAAATTGGCATTTCAAAAGAAAAAAATAAAGTTGTACCAGATGTAAAAGATCAATCTGCAATTTAAAAGCATTACGTCTAAAATGTTTCCAAACTCGAAAATAGATTATCTTAACTTTACAAAGAATTCTAAACGTTTCGATAGACTTCATCGACACTCAGATTTCAAACTGGGATTTATATATCATCCAGTTCGGCTTTCAATTTCGTATACTAAAGAAATATAACATATGCATTTAAAATTGATATTTACACTTTTAGCATTAGGTGCTATCTCTGTTCCAATGGTTGCGTTCGCGAAACAAGTTCTTCACTCAAATTACCATACCGGCCGCGTCTTTTTTTTTTTTTTTTTACTTATTACGTGCTGCTCTTAGGAACTATACGAAAAGGGAGAGATGCCCCGTGGAGGACGTTTTAAGGAAAACTGGCTCGTACCCGAGTTACACATGGGAAAAACCCACGAAAACCCCCATGCAGCCAGCCCGTTAGCTGGGACTCAAACCCCGGACCGAACTACCAGTATTCATCGGCTTTTACCGCTGCTGATAGGCAGTATCGGTCGGATCATGACTTTTAAAATAAGAACAACTTTTCAATTCTCCGTACTCTTCGCTTCATAGGCTTTGATGTAGTGGGATGACTTTTCAGTTTTACCTTTTAAAGTGAAGTATTTATTTAAGTTTAGCATATATTAGGCACATACAATTTCTTAATATGTGGCACATAGCTGTAATGTCTTTATCTTGAAATCCATTTTTAAATTTACAAAAAATCATTTTAGCATCAGCACTATGGATGATGAAAACTGTAGAGACTTTATGCAGTTCAGGTAAGCATTTTCCCCCTCATTTTGGAAGTTCACCATATTTTCAATAAGCTCAAATCTAACTTGGAAAGCATGGGGATATTCCACGATTTTAGTTTGACTGGAGCATTCCGCACTATCTTCTTCCTAAAAAATTTTAATGAGGGAAATTTTTAAATCACTTAAATATGAAAAAAATCTAATAATCTTAGCTGGAATAAAAAAGTAACAGAAAATTAAAATTCTGGGAAAGGTTTGATAACAGCAAAAAGTTAGAAAATTCTCTAAAATAATTTAAAAATGATGAAAATTTAAGCCAGGATAAAATTATTAACAAATAATATGTAAATAAGATATAAAAATATGGTGGAAATTTATTAATGAATTAAACTTAATTAGAACAAATTAGCAAGAGTCCTTTAAAATCCTAATTTTAATCCTAATACAACCCTCTTCAGCGCAGTTATACCGCGACACTCACTTGCTGTTAAAGTTTGCTTTCCAGAATTCAAACAAAGTAGCAGAGATTATAAATAACTCCGACTTATAAATATGCTTTACTTTTTCGCCGGCTGCTGCATGATTAAGCGAGGTCTCTCGATTGATTTATTTTTCTACTATTTAAAATGTAAGCTGCAAATAAAAAAAGTGTGGGGCGCGTTTACCTCCTCTAAGGTTGTACAAATTAAACAAAAATGTATTTCTGAAGAAATGTTCCTGTTCAAATCCAGTTGTGGTTTTCCCGTCAGTCACGATCTATGCAGCAGTTTTATCGATCATGACTAAAAATTGATTATAAAATAATGATGAAATAAATCTTGAGCTCTGAATCCTCACAAAGCTCAAGCTCTTGAGAGCTTGAGCTCTGTGAGGATTGATCGGTCCCATGTTCTGTTGTTGTCTCTCTTTTCTGACCGCTTCCTTCTTGACGCTGTGTTCTGCCATGGTTCATTCATTCCTGTCAATATCGCCTAATATTGGCATCGCTCTATCCAAATATCAAGAGATTGGCCGATTAGATCAACGGCCTTCTTTGAGCCCAGCTACACGTCCTCTCTCAAATGCTGACATCAGTGCATATTGTTTGCGCACTTGTGTGTGACGCATAGTTTATGTCTATACTGAGTACACGGAATGAAGTTCGTAAAGAATTTGTACCTTGAATCGAAATTTCTTCTCTTTAATATCCTTCCAGTTGCGCAGTTAAGATGTGCTGCAACGTCACCTGTTCGTTCATTGGCCACCAAACTTTTGCGTTTTCTGTCGAAACCTGTATGTATATGAATGTGCCCAGTTTGCACTAATCCTTCTTAGTGGGCCGAATGTTTTTGTCTTAGAGCGTTTAAGTGTAATTATTATTAAAGGAAGATTAAATACATGAAATAAATAGGAGTGATATGATTCCAGTGATAATTCACAACATATTACGGTGTAATCAGTACGTATGAGGATTATTACAAACTGATGCTTTACTACAATATGTTGCAAATTCAGAACATTATTACATTTACATACATAATAAAGAGCTCCATTCACAGTACTTCATAATTATGCTAATGTGTAGTTACGTACTATTTTTTAGTGCAGTTAAATATAAAATTAAGAAAAGATTAGATATTATATTACAAGTTATACATAATACAAATATGAATGAAATGATACTCGATTAAATGTGCCACATAATAGACATTGATTAATGAAAGGCCATCGTGCATACAGAATGACATATTGTTAGACACGTAGATAATAACACCTTGTTATTGGGTGCAGTACATAGTGCTTTTAGACTTGCCCTTGTACGTTAAGGTACAAAGGTAAGTATAATACAAATTACATATTCAGAACAGTAATATACAGCTACCAATAATTCTTAGTATTGGTACACATGGCTACAATTCTCAAAGCTTTGTATGTAGGGTAAGAATTATTTTACTATATGATAGGATATTACAGCATTATACTACGTTATAGGGTAATACTGTTCTCTCCGGATGTAGGACAGGATTATGCTATTCATTCTGCATTTAAAGGGTGATGGAACAGCATCTACCAGAATGGGAAAGCTCAGTTCCAGTTTTGATAATGAAGTGGCGGGAGTCAGATTCGAAGGTCTGCCGACCTCTTCTTTAGCCAACAACCCCTCGAGTGGATGTTTGGCTCAACAATATTTTAAGTTCCAATGCCGACAACTCATATATTTACAAGCCTATATATTCACATGCATCCATGTCTTCTTTGAATTTTCAATCGAAGCCCAAAGCTAAGGAAACTTATCAGAAAATTCATTTGTTGAATATAATTAAAACTTAAAATTCAACACATAAATAAAATGTTTTTTTGTTTAATTTAAGTTAAGGAGTTATTAAGAAGTTAAATTTTCTTTGAATGTAATAGAAGCATACAAGTTAAGAAGGGCAAATTAAATAAACTCTTGAAAACTTTAAAAAAATTTTGATAGATTCGTTATTGTAGGAAGAGAAGTCTTAAAATTTTGATTAAGATTGTTTGAACTGCTATTTAAGCACTGTAGAACGAAGAACACATAACAAAAAGGGATTTCATAACACCCAAACGCCATTTTACGAAGTTCAGTGCCACTCTTGAAAACTGAAGTTTTCTGGTTTTGAAGAATTTACCCTTCATAAATTGCGTCATATCTCTGCGTTCCATGTAATTCTTAGATCTTTTCCTGGGAAAGAAGAAGTGTCATGGCAACGTAAACAGAATTAATTGGTTTTGAAATATTGTATAAACTACGATAAGATAGCCCGTATCAACATCAAAGAAGAGGCTATTCCATGATACAAGAATTTACTTTCAGAGCAGGATTAAATATTTATATTATAATTAGAGTAGAGATTTGGAAGTCAGTTTCTTGTTGAGTTTACAGTCAGGATTTCAAGATTCTGCACCTTGCCCTTTATTCTAGCCTTCTCTGTCAAAGATTTGCTTTGAAATTTGATAGTCGAGATAAAAAGAAATGCCTGTAAAATATTTCTGTTTTGATTTATTCGCTGAGCTTTCATTCTATAAGACACTAACAGGCATTTTGTTGTGTGTGTGCTTCTAGAATGAGTATTTTGAACTACTTCTCATACATACACACTTATGAACGCAAATTTGAATTATATATAGTTTTATATGCCATTAAACTAGTACCATAATTCCATAAGAATATGTATAACGATTTTCATTCAGTACACGAATAATTTATGCTAAGTAATGAAACTCGTTAATTAGTTGTTGTTGTTGTTGTCGTGCCCATTACTACATGGAACAATGATTGCCAGAGCCTACTCCGAAGAGAGGTTGGACTTCTATTTTCCACCCCCAATTTTGAGGGAGAGCACCCCAGGGGGGGATCCAGGGGTCTCCCACCCCTCTCCTCTTCCATCAATCCACACGAGAGGACTTTCGGCTAGCCGAATATTTACAGTGCCGCCATGCCGCACCGACACTATACATTTACAAACATCCATGTCTTCTGCGGGATTCGAACCCGGGCCCTTCGGTACTGTAGTAGGCTCCCCTAACCACTATACCATCTGGGCGACCGTTACTTAGTTATCGAGAGATATCGAGAGTTACTTAGATCGAAGAGAAATTTAAAGCAATGAAAGAGAAAATTATAACTTTAGTTATATAGACAGTAGTTGTATACACACTGATAAGCTTCCGCTCACGGCTACCGCGGTTTGATCAGAATTTTCAAGTTGGTTTTCTAGTTACGGTTCACGTGAAAATCGAGGAAATTTTTTTTTCTTTTGATTTCAATACGAACCCAGAGCTTTTTCTGTGCGCCGTAAAATTGTCTTCGTATTCATTATTTCAACCATAGATAGCTCTATAGTACCCATTTCATTATAGAAAATATGCATAAGAGCTTTGAATATGCTCAGCAAAAATGTTCCAGTGATGCTGTTCTATGGGTTTTATTCGCCTCGTAGACAGACATTTGCCTGTCATATACCACCAAATTCTATAAAAAAGGAAGTTCGAAAACAGTGTGCTGTGTGTTGCTCCAAGGAAAAAAAAATCTGAAGGATTTCAGATTTTAATGGTCGCCCGAAAGGGTTTTTTAAAGTTTTCTTACGCTCTCGCTAAGCCTATAGTCTATTTAGTCTCCTCTTGCACTCATTATTTTGTCTTTTTAGCTTAATTATTAAACATAATTTTCTTCACACTTACGCCATATGCAATTCAACAGGAAAATTTCAAGTTTTTATTTAATTAAACAAAATTTAGAGTTCTCGATGCAGTGTTAAATACTGACACACAATTTATATTTTTTTCAGTCTTTTCTCAATTTATCATACCAGTTTTTTTCGCAGTAAGATGATTAGCAAAAATGTTTTTGTCCTTTAATTATTAACGTTTCGCATTTTAACTTTATTGAATATCACGATTTTCGCACTTGCGCCACACAAAATTCAAATTAACAGCGAAGTCATCAGATAAATAGAAGCAGTATACATATAGAATTTTTTATAGACAGGCTCGCGCGCTGGAGATAAAATTGTTTCATTCTGTATACTACGGCCCTTTCTTTCTTTGAAATTATTCAGTTTGTTAATCATAAATTCGTTAAAGTTTACAGAATATGAAATAGATAATAAAACAAATTCGAAATCCTCAATTCGGCTTTCAGGTGCCAATACTCGGGTGGAGGACTACGTTATTCAAAATTTAATGGCTGTAACTACTGTCGTTGTTTTTCATTGTGAAAAACATTCATACATTCATACAGATCTTTATTATCTAATTTCTTTAAAAATAATACCAAATAAATATTTGATGGCGACAATCTGAAAAGTGATACATCGTTTATAGTGATTGAACGGAAAACCTCGTTTTGAGACTAATAGCCCATTTGGGCTAAAAATACGTAAAAAGACTCGCATTTGGTGTGAAGTGTCAAGTAGGGTTATGTTTGGGCTATGCTTCAAATTTTATCACACGCAAAAGAAACCTTGAATTATGGTAATAAGTGAGTAAAACCAACAATTCTAGCGGAATTTCTAAGGCTAATGCCAATATAAAATATTTATAATAGTTGTAAAAAGTAAAAACTTTTTTTTTCATTTTTCATATTCTCTTTTTTGCATGTATATAATTTAATATGAAGCAAGAAGCTTAATCACGTTTTATAAATTTTATATTTTCTGTTTTATTGCAATACTTTCGAAAATTTCCGCAAAAAATTGGTGAAAAATTAAATTTATCGAAAATTAAAAATATCGTACACATTTTTAGCCCAAATGGTCCGTTAGTCTCGAAACCGGATTACAGGTTAATTGTCTGAATCACTTTTCAAATTATGTCCACGAATTATTATCGCCCTGTGTTATTTTAATGAAATTAAATAAGGGAGAATCTGCATAGATGTATGCATGTGTCTCGTACTGTGGGAAAACGACGTTACCTGGAGACATCAAATTTTCAATAACGTAGTCTTCCACCCGAACATGTGCACCTGGAAGCCCGAATTTTGAATTTTGAATTTTATGTTTAAAAGTTTGCGAAACTTTAATGAATTTTTAACAAACTTAACGGTTTACATGAGAACAATGGTAAAACTGTATGCATTAAAACATTTTTATCTCCAGCGCATGGGACTGTATATCGGAAATTCTAAAAATATGCTGTTTTTAAATATTTTGCAATTTTTCTATGCTTTGCAAGCCATCTTACTAAGAAAACTGTACATTGATATGATCAATAGAAAATACTGAAAAAAAAGAAAAATGTATGCCAGCACTTAGCACTGCACTGGGAATTCTGAACACATGCTGCTTTTATAAGTTTTGTAATTTTGCTGTTGAATTGTATATAGCAGGGAAGGTTAAAGTCGATGGCGATTCACCGGTCGATCACGAGGCCTATTTGGATCGATCGCATGCAGTTTTAAAAACAGAAACTGATTACACGGCATGATATATGGAGAACCAAGTTTTCATTTACAATTAGAGCGGCTTTAGCGTGTTTTGTTTGCAGTGCACTAGAGTTGAGATATGAATGAGCAGTGCAACTACATTTATTGTAGAAAGGTCTTTTGCTTGGTACAGAATTCTGACACTATAGGTACTTGCTCTTTAATACAGGTCGGCATCAGCGTGAATTTTATCAGGCTATTCCGACACATCAAGTAATCCCCGGATGGGGAAACCATGCATACATAACCCCATAGGAAAATCCTTAGTTGAAGAGAAAAATGAAGCCCCAGCCTCTTGGATTGGCGAAGAACTCGCAGCCAAGGTATTTGAAAACAGTTTATGGAAGTATGTTAACCAAAAAAAAATATCCAAGCATCATCAAATATAGAAAATATATTTATATCTTGCTTCGGATCCATTTCCCTCTAAGAATCGACATTTTCCTTACGTTTCCTACTTGCAGTTAGCGAAGAGTAACAACGTTCTGTGTTGACTGATGCACGTACTGAAGGACTGTTTAATATTAGTTTTGTCAGGATGTACACCTAATTATGATTCCTTGATTAAAGACTTGAAAATTCAATCTTCTCATTAAGTAATGAAATATATTCTTTTTCTATCTTTAATTTTTTGTTAATATTGTCAAGTAATAAAGTTGCTGCTTAAATTTATCTGGAATTTTAGTCCATAAACTGTTTGTTTTTTAATGTAAAATACATGTATAATAATAATTTAACATATTAAATACTTTACATCCCTCTCGGCCTCTTTAAAATAGGCCTGTGATAACGGGATGATCGCGACGCATTTTTTAGAACAAAGCATATCTTTTATACACAAAAGTTGGCCACCTATGGTATATTACATAAGTGCCAAGAAAATGATGCTTAATAATGAAGCTAAAAAGAAATGGGTTAGCAGGAGTGAGCGGAGCATGCAACTCACTTTTATAGACTGCGATCTCAAAAGAGAACATAGAAAAACCTTAACAAACCCTTTTGGGCGACCGTTAAAATCTGAGCACTTTCATATTTTAATTTTTTCAACTTGCACATTATGCCCAATGAAATCGCATGCGCAGTATTATATGTAATTTGAATTTGCAAAAAACTATTGAAGTTCTGGTATAATTAAAAAAAAACTGTTGTTAAAGATGTGAATTGTAATAAATACAGATAAAAGAAATATAAAAAATCATTCCGTATTTCCAACCGTAAAATATGAAAATCGAAAACTCACACAAAATTCAGTTCGCGGGGTGTTAAATGCTACACAGTCCAGTCACATTAATGTGACCATCTGTCAAAAGCCAGAATAACCACCTTTCGCAGAGCGGACTGCTGCGAGACGTGCAGGAAGAGAGTCACATAGGTCCCTGAAGGTGTTCTCTGGGATGTTGAGCCATGCCGACTCTAATGCCGTGGCCAGCTGCGCTAGATTACGCGGTTGAGGATCCATGGCGCGAACAACTCGATCGAGATGGTGCCACAGATGCTCGATTGGGTTTAAGTCAGGTGAGTTTGCTGGCCAGGGGAGGACGGTAAACTCATCCTGGTGCTCTTCGAACCACG
>KK118198.1:167881-187030 GCA_000611955.2 Stegodyphus mimosarum | reverse complement strand
CCCGTGGTGCACCACATTTGCCACGTCGCTGATTTTGGACAGTCCCATTTTGCCATGCACGGTACACTTTTACCACGGCGGCACGCGAACAGTTCACAAACTCAGCCGTTTCGGAAATGCTTCCACCCTTGGCCCGAAAGCCAATGATCATGCCCTTTTGGAAGTCGGATAAATCGCTTCGTTTCTGCATTACGCCAACGATTGAAATGTTTTCCGAAGCCCTCACACACCCTTTATATACGCTCAACTGCACTGTGCTGCCACCTGCCTTCTGTGATTGGTTATTTAACTCTGACATGGAAAGTACGTGGTGGTCACATTAATGTGACTGGACTGTGTATATTTTCAATGCAGTTTGATCATTAGAGTAATCACACATTCAGCGAGAACCTCTTTCTTACATTTTGGTCACTGTATTTCCATTAATGTCTTACAACAGTCAATGAAACCATCAAAGCTAATGATTGTTGTACTCTATGTCTGTGCCTTGTGGAAACAAACACCGGGTGCAACTGAAAATAGCAAAGACAATCTGTGCTTCGCGGAAGTTCTTATCCATTACCAAGAGCGGAAAATGCAATTACACACATGTAGGTTAATTGAAGAATAGTATATAAGCTCTTTTGAATTCACGCGCCAGTTAGGCTTCACAAATTTGCGATGCTAAAAAACGTTCCACTTAATGCATTTATTTTCTATATTCTTAATATTTAGGCAGAAAAGACAATTTTGTTAACTGCTTTATGTAAAAAATCAGATAACTTCCCAATTTAGTCGATTTATAAAAAAGTAGCAATAGGGACTTTCTAAAAGCCCATATTTTGAATTTAGAATTCGTTTTATTATCTATTTCATGTTTTGTCTTAATTAACAAACTCAACTATTTCAAAGCGAGCAATGGCAACAATATTCGTATTAAAACATTTTTTATCTCCAGCACGCGAGACTGTTGCCATTCGGAAAAGTGCAAGATATTTATCTTTAAATTTCAGTTAAATTTAGCACTATGAAAGCATTATATTGCCGTGGCCGGATATCAAATACATTTATCTTCCACCAGCCAACATGCTGCCGTTCAGTAAAATCTTAAAGATACTTTCAAATGTAATCTGGAAAGTTCATGAATAATAAACTAAGCGATTTAAAAGCAATAAACACAGTTCTTAACATTTTTTCTACTCTTTAATCTGAGTGATTTGAATAAACATGTATTACAATTATGGTTTGGTTTGGTTTATGTGATTACAATAAAGCTTTAAGGGAAGGGTTGCCTAAGGGGAGGACTTTCTGAGGGAAACTGGCTCCTATACACATTACACATGGGAAAACCACGAAAACGCCCATGCAGCCAGTCCGTTCGGGGAAGATTCGAGCCTCGGACCGAGCTCCCAGTTTTCAGCGACCTAACCGCTCTCCCGCTGGTGGGCCCAGTATTACAATCATGAGATGTCTAATTAGGAATATTGATTATTTTTATGGACTTACACCAGTTGGAGTCAATAAAATTATTATATATTTTCTTATGATAACTATTTTAGGCTGACCACGCAAGAGGCTAGTTCTTAAAAAACACTGTAATGAATATAAAAATATGTACGACAACCAAACAATGCTATCGGGAATTCTAAAAAGATACTTTTTTAAAAAATGTTTTGCGATTTTGCTGTTGAATTGAATTTTATGTTGCATAAGTGCCAAGAATATGACATTTAATAAATAAACTGAACACGTAAAAAATAAAAAGAACAAAAATTACCCATCTAAGAAAACTGGATATTAATATGATGAATTGAGAAAAGACTGAAAAACTATAAAAACGTTATGCCAATACTTAACACTATACCAGGAATTCTGAGTATATGTTGTATTCAACTTATTACACTTATTTAATCACAAAGTTTTGTGATTTTGTTGTTGAACTAACTGTACGTGGCTAAGTGCGAATAAAACGATACTTGGCAGGATAAAGGCAAAAAGAATTAAAAAAAAGTGTTAGCAAGAGTTAATGTAAACGTAGATTGGTAGACTGCGAGTTCAAGTGAGAGCTACATGATTAAAACTTTGACAAAATCCTTTGGGAGGTTGTTAAAATCTAAAACCTTTAAAATATCTTAAATCCCCCCCTGTATTATACCGAGTAAATAATGAACCTCAAATTTCAAAAGTTCTAATCATATAGTTTATTTTTAACGACTATTAGGGGTTTTTTCGAAATGGGAAACACGCAAAATAGTTGTGCTTTTCCGGAACCTGAATCATGGAACTCTCACTTGCTGTTTGGATGTCCACAACGCTTTTATCATAACACCATACGCAAGAGGTTCGATACTTTCTTAAACGTTTACTAAATTTCATTTATACTTCTTAATGAATACCGGTGTATTTTTAAAACCTGTATTCTTAAAGGCCTGTTAGCTAATTAATTTGCACTTTTTTTAAACGTTTTAAACATTTACGAAGAGTTCACCTCTGACAAATAATTTAAAACCGTACAGCACTGTTTAAAATTTATAAGTTCTGGCACTTTACACTATATTTGAGCCTTCTGATTTATCCTTATTCTCACTATAATTACATTAACCAGCTACACTCTTGGTGATCTTACATTTATCAATTTGTAATGTGTATTTTCATTTGATGACTGTTATTTCAATTTTGAAACCCTTCCCTTTCAATTCTTCTTTACCACTTACAACTCCCTACCGAAATGATTTTTTAGAATTACATTAAATGCAAATGAGCTAGAAGTAGTATTTATAGGAAGTTCTACTTACTTCGAAAAGAGAGAGTGCTTAGGAGTCCTTAGTGGCGCGCGTTTGCCTTCTGGCTAATTCATTCTTAAATCTATCACACTCGGCCGTATTGTACGTGCCTGTTGATAATCGCCGGCTAGTTTAAATTAAGGGACAACTACATTAGATATTTGTGTCCAGCTTCGGGTAGTTATTAGTCTATTTTAGTTAGTATTAGATTAGCCTATTTTAGTTACTATTAGCCTATTTTAGTTAGTATTAGATTAGTCTATTTTAGTTACTATTAGTCTATTTATTTACTATTAGTCTATTTTAGTTACGATTAGTCTATTTTAGTTAGCATTAGATTAGTCTATTTTAGTTACTAGTAGTCTATTTTAGTTAGTATTACATTAGTCTATTTTAGTTAACATTAGCTTAGTCTATTTCAGTTATTATTAGTCTATTTTAGTTAGCATTAGATTAGCCTATTTTAGTTAGCATTAGATTAGCCTATTTTAGTTAGTATTAGATTAGTCTATTTTAGTTACTATTAATCTATTTTAGTTAGTATTAGATTAGTCTATTTTAGTTACTATTAGTCTATTTTAGTTAGTATTAGATTAGTTTTCCTTTTCTTATCCTGATTTAAAAGCCCGAGTAGAGGCTTTCCTGTAAGCCCGAGAAGGGGCCATTTGTTATCATTTCTGTGAATGAATAAAAGGGTATTTTAACTTTTCTCGAGTCTACATTCTTAGAGCGTGAACTCAGCGATAATCCGCTACACAGCTCACTAGATTACTGAACATTTTATCATAGACAAACAAGCGAGGGACATTATAAATTTATTAACAGAAACAATTACAAAGCAGTAATATAATCTCAACAGGATGAAGTGTGCTTCATCCTGTTGAGTTCGAAGTATTCAGTAATTGCATACTTTTGATTCCCATCAGGAGGAGCTCAAGATTCTTGCGATATTAACTTATTATATTACAAAAATCTTTGCATGACGGTACTCCTATAGTTACACCTTTGACTACAAGCTAAGAAAGTTTCTGAATTTAAGGGGTAGCGTAAATAACATAAATGAAAAGTCTGCGATATACTAAAAAATTATAGGAGTAACAAAAGTGATTCCTTTCATTACGGATTATTTCTACAGACAACACAAGTTCAACAAGAAAACAGGATTACAATTGTATAAGTCAATGTTTTATATAATGTTTCGCAGTCAATTCAAAATGAAATAACAGGTTTTTTTATTTGTTTTCGAGTTCATATTTCATGGAACAATGCTTGGCAATGTCTTCAAAAGAGGCTGGATTTCTACTTCAGCCTCAGTTTTAAGGCAGAGCACCTTGCGCGGTAGTCCGGGAGTCTCCCACCCCTCTCTCCTGCCACCAAACCGCATAAGAGAACTTTCGGCTGGTGGTATATTTAGAATGTCCCCATGCTGCAAAAACACTAGACATTTACAAATATCCAGGTTTTCTCCGGGATTCAAGCCCGGGCATTTCGATACGACAGTCACTATCAAGGTCCGGCAGTCAACCACTAACCACTATCCCGTCCGGTATGGGAAATAACAGACAGCAAGTATTTAAAGAACATAAACGAGAGTTTAAGTATTTCAGTACATGAGACACTGCATAGAAATGATTAAACTTGCATGGGAGCAGGCGAATTCATCAACAATGAATGCTTGCTGACATTAGCTGTGGCCAAAAGTGTAGAATATTTTAAAGGATTTCCGCCGCTTGAAAATGAAGCCAAGGAAATAGTACAAATTGCCAAAGCAATGAGCGGCAAAGAATTTTCAAGATATGGGAGAAAGAGATATCAAATAATTAATCCGAGAATGACGATCGTTAAATGATAAATGAGGAACTGGTTGATCTTATAGCACTAGCAGACGATAAAAGCAAAGGCAATGAAAAGGTTTAACAGCCTTAAACGTACAAGAAGGTAAATGAATTGTTAGAAAAGGCACAGGAACTATCTGATTTTGTGATGGAGACTGACCCAAATAAATAAAATAAGAGGACACTTTATTAGAGGTATTGAAAAACTTTGCATTCTTTACCGCGAAACGTTTAACGAGTTGCGTCATACATTGTCCCACAAAAATCATCAAAGATTTTAAAAAATAATGGCATCAGTGTGTAGAGATTTATATTTATTTTAAATAACCAATTTAGTTTAAGTTATATTTTCTTTCCTATAAGCCTTCATTTCCCTAATTGTCAATGCCAGAATATTTAAATTTGGTAGCGCTCGTGAAGTAATGCAAATTCTACCTTGAGGGGAAAAGGTTTAAATACAGAGTTCTAGAAGAGTGCAGGGTTTATCCTAATTTTATTAACAGTTATTTTAAGTTATATTTCTTTCCCATCAATTCTAGTTTCAGCTTACAATTTCCTATCAGAATGTAATTTCAGAAACGCAGTGAATGCAAATGAGTAAAGAGTAGTACGACTTCGAGAGAGAGAGAGTTTGATTTGATGACTAGCGCGCGTTTGCCTTTTGGCTACATCTTTCTTAGATATTGCTACGCTCGGCCATACTTTAGGCCCTGGCTTGGCTTCGCCGATTTAATTAAGTTTTAGGGGCCAACTTCTTAGAATCCTGATAGCTTCGGCTATATCTTCAGTTAGTTTCAGTTAAGCTTAGTTAAGTTTAATTTCCTATTCATTTAAGTTCAAGCCCAAGTGGAGGCTTTGCTGTATACTCCGAGTTAGGAATTGATTGTATTTATTCTGAGAAATAAAGGGTAGTTAACTTTTCTTAAGTCTCACGTGTTTGTTCACACACTTAAGCAATTATTCGCTTGTTAGTGTTTTTGGGATTTGAAGATTCAACATTTAATTAAATAAGTCAAACCCCACAAGGGAAAGTTAGAGAAGTTACTGTTGTACTTTTGTAGCGTGAGCTTCTGTTTTGCCTTTTTTGCTGGTTAACGTGGCGTAACAGCTATTACTTAGCTGCCACTAGATATACGACGCTGTTTTAGGAAACAGGATTATTTGAGCTTTCTGGAGTAATTCTGCTACTTGTTATTATCTTCGAATTTTTTGTTTAGTTCTTGTTATTTGAGTTACCGCCCGAGTGAAGCGTAGTGTGTTAACGTCAAGTCGACGCATTGTGAATTTTAAAGAGCTAATGAAGGTTTATTTCTATCCTTCTCCTGTGTAGTTTCTACGCGTACTTCAGCGTCACATCAGAAGTTAGACAAATGGTTCTTGAAAGTGTACCTTCTTTTTAAGCAGTAATAAAAATAGTTTCAATTAATATTTATCTCATTTTTCGCTTTCAGTTACAATAATATTTAAGTTTGTGTAAATTATATTTATTTTCTCAATCTGAACTATAAACCCATATTTTGCATAGAAAGTTAACTTTGTAGAACACGATTTTGCCCTGCGCGCAGTGTGTTAATGACGTAACCTCTGAATTTGAAAGGATTTACTGTACACATTAGACTGGATGTTTGCCGCTCATGAATGGTGCATGAGCGGCAAAAACATCCAGTCTATAAATGTTAATAGTCAGTTTCTTAAAAAATGTCAGTTATTCAAAATATAGTGTCATTTCCATCCATCAATTAAACATTAACTGCAGATATCAGTAAACTGATGCGTTTTTAGTACCTGTTTAAAGAGAAAAATTAATCTTTATAATAGAACGGATCATGCATTCATCTGTTTTAAAGACGATATAAAATCTACAAAGGAAGATTTCTTTTCCAACGAAATGCCGTATTTCCGCATCAAGAATAATTTTTCTTAAACGGTTGATAGATAAAATGATAGCTGCGACAGATACGTTCTGCGCGATTTTTGACAGAATTTATAGTTTCCTTTATATTTCCATCACTTAAGTGTCTTTCAAACCAGAAAAACCTGTCAACACTGACTGAGGTATACTTCACTAAATAAATCCATCTCAAATACAAATCAAGTGGCGCCATGGATGATGTACGCCGTCCGTGTTTTGCTCAGAATTATTGAGAGGAAGTTCCTTAGAATTCTAAAACTGATCTTGGTGCGGACCTATATATGAAGATTTATCAATCTGTAGGACATATTTAGGAGCATGATACAACATGTGTATAGTAAATATAATCCGATGCTCATTATTCTGGATTCGCGTTTGATCTTCCAAGGCAAATAAGGAAGAAAGGAGAGCATGAAGGAAAAATGAAGCTGAAATTTATTAGATCTCTGAAGGGCATACGTTCAACAGAGTCAAGAAAAAGCATAATGTTTAATCGTGTCAAAGTACACAAGGGACTTTCATATATACCAATACGGTGAAGATATTTAGCGAGACAATCATGTCCGGTATCCGAATGAAACGCCTCACCTGCAATGGATCTGGGAGAGTCCGGAGATATTACAAATCTCCATTTCTTAGTCTTAATTTCTTAAGCATTTTAACCTCAAAATATTTCCTCAGGATATTTTTTACTGCTCTTTTCACTGATGTAAATAGTACCCTGCTATTATTTCACTGAAACATTTCAGTTTATCAGTCCATTCATTACTGGTAATTCCAGCATGAGCCGAGATGCACTGCATTACAATAGTCATCCCTTTTGAGGCTAGAAGAGAAAGAGTTCTTCTGCAAGATTTAATAATTTTTGATTCTGCGATATTATGTGCAAAAATCTCTTGAATGGCTGAAAGGGAGTCTGAAAAAATAGCATTTCTGATTTGGATCGTTCTAAAGTAAATAATTTATTCAATAATTTGTTTAGTTGCAATTCTAATTACCTCCAGCTCTGCAAAGAAATTGGTCCGAAATGGGCCAAAGGTAGAGTAGAATGCAAAAAACTCTGAATACACGCCAGCTCCAACTTTGTCGAGCTTTTTCGATCCATTAGTATATAAGTGAAGCCAATTATTCTTTCGCTACCTGGAGTAAATTATTATTATTATTATTATTTAGAGTAAATTATTACACTTACGTTTGTGAAAATTGCAACACCAAGAACGAATCGTCATAATTGAATGCAATTTAATAAACAGTTGAGTGGTAGTGGTACAAATAAATGATTAAATGTTCAAAGCAAACAAACAAGAACAAGAGATCAGAATCAGTATTTTGTGTGGCCACCACGCGCCGCAATAAGTGCTGCTACACGACGTGGCATGGAGTCAAACAAAGTTTGAATGTCTGACTGAGGAAGAGCATTCCATATCGTTTGTACGCGTACCCAAAGTTCGTCTGCAGACGCAACAGGACGAGGATCACGAGCAAGACGCCGACCAATGACATCCCACACATGTTCAATTGGCGACATATCCGGGGAACACGCAGGCCAAGGAAGAAGCTGTACCTGCTGCGCTGCAAAGAAGGATTTAACAATCCGAGCAGTATGAGGGCGGGCATTGTCCTGTTGAAATACAGCGCCTGGCAAGCTTTGAAGGAAGGGAACAGCTTCGGGCTGTAGAACTTCACGGATATACCGGTTGCTGTTCAGATTGCCCACAATTCGTAGCAATTGAGATCGTCTATGATATGCTATGGCGCCCCAGACCATAACTCCGGGTGTTCGTCCACTGTGGCGTTCGATAATGCACTCCGGAAGGTGGCGTTCACCGGCATAGCGTCTGACACGAATGCGGCCATCATGGTACCACAAATTAAAGCGGGATTCGTCAGAAAACACGACATGCTGCCAATCAGCACGCCAGTCTCTATGCTGATTGGCCCATTGTAGCCGCAGGCGGCGATGGTCGTGCGTTAGGGGGATCCTGTATAAAGGAGTCCGTGCGCGCAGTCCACACTGCAGCAGACGTCTACGAATTGATGAAGCACACAATGAAACACCTGTAGCTATTGACCACAGTGCTGCCAATTGTCTAGAGGAAGCTGTACGGTCCGTCCGCGCCATGCGGACCAGGTGTCTATCATCGCGAGCTGACGTCACATTTCGGGGTCCACTCCCGGATTTCCGAGTTGTCCGACACTCGTCCGTCCACTGCTTCCAAACGCGCATCACTGTGCTGCTGTTACGCTGCACACGAGAGGCTACTGCACGATACGACAATCCAGCTTCACGAAGGCCGATGATTCTCCCTCGTTCAAACTCTGTAAGTTGTTCAAATCTCGCTCTCTTTCGTCGACGAGGCATAAGTACAGATTGAGTTAACGTTTACCACTAGCAGATAACCACCGATAACCATACACGCCTCGCTACAGCCGTCTATTTATTCGGATCCATCAGCCGTTCAGAGGGCGCTGCTCAGCATACGCATGCGCTACGGATTTGCAATTCTAATCATTTGCATATCATGCGCTACTTTGCATTTCCTGAAAATTTCAGCTCACTCGCGTAAGTCCTTCATGGTGTTGCAATTTTCACAAACGTGAGTGTATTAGTAGGTAGCAGCTAGGGAGCTGCTACCTACTAATGATAATTTTGATGTCAAAATTTGACTGCCGGATCATTGGCATGTTTCATCTTTTTTTTTAGCCCAAAGCGTGTTAGCCCAGAAGGGCTGTTAATTTCGTTTTGGCATTTTGCGTTGATTAATTATAAATGGCGTTTCCCTTTTCACATTGCTGCCACCAAATATTACAGCCCTGCATTATATTTAAAGAAATTAAGTAATGAAGAATCTGCATGAATGTATGCACGTTTCTCCCGCTGTGAAAGAACGACGGTACCTAGAGACATCAAATTCCGAATAACGTAATCCTCCACCCGAATACGGGCATCTGGAAGTCCAAATTTTGAATTTCGAATTTATTTTATTATCTATTTCATACTGTGTAAAATTTTAACGAATTATTTATTAAGTAGTAGAATAAACTCCACGATTTCAAAGCGAGCAGGGGCAACACTGTACGCAAAAAAACCGCATTTTTATCTCCAGCACGCAAGACTGTGTATCAGACATTCTAAAGATATGCTCTTTTTAATTTATTTTATAATATTGTTATTGAATTGAATTTTATGGTTTAAGTGGGAAGAACATGATGTTTAATAAATAAAGGTAACACACAAAACGTTAAAAAAAGTCCCTTTGGTTGCAATATAAAATCTGAAATCTTTCAGTTTTTTTCTTTTGTGCTTGTTTCAACGCTGATACTAGCATTTGTATTCATTTGTATCTGTGAGCTGGAATATCATCATGCAGCACTTAACACCACTTGAACATAGCTACGAAATTATAAAAATTTAATCTAAGAAAAAGTACTCGCCTTTGAGACTTAGTTTGAGAGAAACTATTGAAAGATATTTTTCATGGGCTTCGGTACGTTTCGTGGGCTTCATGATCTTGAATGGGATCAATCATGAGATTCCATGGGATCTTTCATAGGATTTTCATGGAATTTTTCGTGGGTTCCACTTATCATGATCAGCATGAACGGCCAAGTGAATAATATATTTATGATATCGTTCAGCGTTTTCGTATTAGTTAACACCCCTCAGGATACCTAAAGAACTAGAGGAAAAGTTTCTGCTCAAAATGAAGTAAACATTGCTGCTGAAGGGAAGGTTTTTGATAATCCAAAATTGTAGGTTCTACAATGTTGTCGGGAAGGGAATTTTTCAATGATGTCAGAATGGAGAGTCATGCGTGGACTTGACACTGCACACCCATACAAGATTCATTTGCCTCAAGAACGGACGCCAGAAGACCATCGATAGCGTAGTGAGTTAGTTTTAGAAACTGCTCCCAACTACGAAGCTCACTTTCGGCTGAATGGCTTATGAATAAGCAGAGTTATAACATTTCTCTTAATAACAGAGATTAAAGATTACTTATTACCAAATTTGCAAAATCTTCATCTGAACGAGATTTGATTTCAGCCACAGGGTGTAACATATCAAGCTTCCCATGAAACAATTAATTTCTTTAAAGGTGATGATTCAATTATTTCGAGAAATGGACTTGTGAATTGGCCATCAAGATCATATAATATCCAACCATTAGATAATTTCTATGAGGATACGCAAAGTTCGTTGTTTGCAGGAAAAAAAATCCTGTTAATTGTTGAAGCTCTGAAAAGAAGAAATATGAATCGTTCATTCTTCTTCCAACTTCCAACTCGATTTATTTGAAATAAATTATTTAAAACTGAGTTGGCAGATTGCGAAAGATCAAACAAAATCCAAATGACCATTTGACTAATGCTGTGTACAGTAAATAATGTTACTGATTTTACTTCAATGTGAATAATTAAATTATTCAGAAGTTTTCATAGTTATTGCTTTTACTTACATTTTAAATATACCGACACGACATCTTAAAAATCTACTGTTATTTGCAAAGACACGTGAGCTGAGCTCAAAGATTTGATTTTTAGAAATGTTTGAAATTTTGCTCAACATCAAAATTTTATTTGAATGTTTGCCACGTTAAGTCGTTTCTTTATAATACAATTTAATACAATAATAATTAAAATATTTTATTTTCTTTAAAATAACCTTTTCGTAAATATTATCGTAGTTAAAAAAATGGGAAGCAACAACTTTATCCGTTCATTCCATTACTTAAATACTGCGGCAGATGCATTTTGTAAGCTTTAGGGAAAAAATTCACCTCATGCCTTATGAAAGAAGCATACGATGTTTTTATTCTATTTACTGTGTTGACTCGGTAGGTCAGATCTTGAACGATGTGCCATTTAAAAGTAAACACATTTTTTTCTTGACAAAATGAAACATCTTAGACTTATCCTTTATCAATTCTTGCTGGAAAGATAAAAAAAGAACTCGATAAAGCAACTTCCTAAGAAGAAAAATATTGATAAAAGTGATTCGTTTATAAAGTTGTTTTCTAGGCAGCTGTTTTGGTTTACATTGATAAAAGCAAGAAACTAGAACTGTTATTTTTATTAACTGACTGAAATCAGTAAAAATGAATTCATTTTAAGGAAGGCCCTGCACGCTCCATTGTTTAAGTCAGAATTTAATAATTTGTTGTTATTGTGTTGCTTCTTGTAACGGCGGCTGAGTGGTAATGTCGCTGAACACTGGTAGTTCGCCTGGGATTTAAATCCTGATGAACGGGCTGGCTACATAGGCGTTTTCGCCATGTATAAGGTGAATATGAGCCAGGTTCCTTTACAGATACCTCCCCGGTGTTATCCCTTCCCTTGAGCAAATAGCTCTCGTGTGCTTTGGTATAACGAAACTGAAAAATGAATTCACCAATAGGTTTTAGAAATAAATTAAAAGATCAAGCGGTTTTAGGATGTTGTCGTTAACCAGGACCTTGGACAACTTACAGGTGATAATTCGAGTTTTGCCTAACCCCATTCTAATTACGAAAAAGAACACCCCGAGTGACGGATCGAAGGGTATTTTATTCGTCTTTCTTTATCATCTACCTCTTGAGAGGAATTCTGACTCAACAGAATTTTAAGTATCTCCATTTTGAAAGGTATTTTACATTTAAAAACACCCTTGCTTTCTCCGGAATTCGAACCAGAACGCAGGGCTATAACAACTGGTTTCCCTGCCACTGTGCCAACCTGTCAAAGGAGGCGATTTGATAATTTAAAAACAATTTTTACTACTAAAAAATCAAATTATAATTAAAGAGTTATATATAAATGAACAACTTCTAAAAGCAGTTGTAAAATGTTAGTTTACAGCTGCTTTTGAGATAGCTTATTAGAAGTAGCAAAATTCAGGTTCAGATTAGGGATTCAGGGAAATGGGAGAGAAGATTTTTCTATTCTTTCAATGCAAATACGTAATATAATGCTATTTCTGAATGAAATCTATGAACTAATATATATTATATATAATACAAATAGTATAAAATGTTTCAACACAAAAAGATACACCTGCAGTATATCAAACAAATGTCTAAAATTTAAAGGAGGGTAACAGATGTTTCTGGGTAAAGAGATTTAATGTTTTCGTTTGCCACGTAGGGGGGAATAGGTCTTCTGACTTAATAAATCCTCCTAAATACTAAAATAACAGCGAAAAATTAGGTAACTTTTCTGTGTAATACGAAGGAAATGAATTCTGGTACAGGAGAAAAAATATTCTAATTTTATCAACATATAATTCTTGCTGAGTTACTAACATACTTAGGTAATTATGAAACCTGATCAGATAATACTTTTATTTACGACAGAAAGTGGTAATTTACCAGCTTTTACAGTTGATTTCAAAACTCTAATTTACTAGATATGTAAATTTGATTTGATATACTAAATCGCAAATTGAAATGTTGATTTCCAATATAAAAATATTGAATATGTAATCATAATACACATACTGATGCGAAATTAAAGCTTACAAGTCTTGTAGAATGTATCTAAACATACGAGAAATTTTTAACTCTGCAATATGTATCGCTTATTTCTAAATGAAATCCAGCAGTAGTCACATATGGAAATTTTGACTTATATTATAAAATATTGGATTTATAGTTCATAATATAAACACAGGTATATATATTGGCGAAACAAAAATTTGCAAGACATGTAGAAAGTATTTGAAGAAACGAGAAATTTTTAATCCTGTAATAGGTGTCATTTATCTCTTACTAATATCCAAGCAGTCTATCATAGTAGGTCCCATATGCTTGGATAATATATCTGCTCCATTTTACGAATACCTGAGACCCTCACAAGAAGAAACATTACCGCCATCTCTACGAGTCAATGTCCAGTCGGATAACAGCTTGCATTAAAGCCAAAGGTGAGCCAATGCGTCATTGATAGTTTTTTCTTGTAGCTGTATTTTCTCAATGAAGAACTTAATTTAAACATTTCCTATTATACTATGTTGTGGTGTTCCTGTATACTATGAATCCTATATTATTGTTTGGTTTTTGAATCCATATGCATCACATCTACTGATTTTCGTCCCATTCGGATAAGTTCTTCTTGGTGTGTTTCTTTTTATGCTAAAGAATGTATATACCAAGTTTTAATAAAATATGCTAGCCATAATCAGCTGTACTTATATCTGAGTACTTAGGTTTTAGCTTATTTAAATGAGCCACCTTGTAGTAGTAGCACTACTTTGAAGATTGTCTGAAACTATTAACAACCTCCATTCTACAGGAATGCGTTGATAATTTATCACTAAATCTTATACTTTTTTCTGAAGAATTTCTTCTACCTGTGCGAAACTCTCGACACTTATTCGGAACAAATTAGGGTAATTTATAAATGGAAATCAAAGTCCACAGCTCCCATACGAATGGGCTAGTTGCATAAGAGTTTCCGCGGTTTTCCCGAAATCTAGCATGAAGGCAAGAGAGTTTTTTTAGAAAGTCTTCCTCGAAGGCATTATTTCCTGTAGGCACAAGCAAATACACTGCTGAAATGCTTTGTTAATATAAATAATCTAATTTTACCAAATATAGGAATGGCATAACCGAAATTCATTTCAGCAAATGATATTGAGACAATTAAATGAGTTAAAATGAAATAAATTTAGGTAACTAAATAAAGAGATTAAACCAGTAAATCTTTCATGCGTACAATTCCACTAAATATATTTTCGCACTGGTTCAAACTACAGCATTTGTAAATAGGGAATAGTGCTGCCATCTATTGTTTAAATTCCGTAAAAGTATTGACAACTAAATGTATCTCTTAAAGTAATTTAGATGAACAATAATAGTATAAATAATTAATACGAATATTTTGTGTACGTTTCCGTTTATAGTTAAATAAGACATTTATTTCGCGATGAATGGGTAATGTGTAACTTAATAAAATAAATCTTTTATTTGCATGGAAGAACTAAAAACCTCAAAATAAATTGCTTAATAGATATAGTGCTGCCATCTATTGAAAGACATGTTAAAACATGAATAATGTTATTTGAAAATTTTTAAGTGTGTGGTAAAATAATTAGAAAAAGTATACGATAATAACATTTAACCAGAAACAAAATTAAGATTTTATGTCAAAAACACGATTCATTTTGTTTTGCTAATAATTTTAATTCCCTAATAAATTTTTGTTTTAATGTAAAAAGTTTTTGGAAAACCTAGAACAAAATTTTGAGAATAAATTTGAAATTTTTAAATTTAAAATACAGAATAATTTAATTCAGAATCATGAACTGCGAAAATAATTTTACATTAAAATCATTAATGATTTTGGTATCGTATATTAGTTTTCAGTTTTGTTGATTTAATTTCTTCAGTGATTAATGATATACATAAACGACACTTCATTGTTGAACAACCTAATTTTTGTTGTCTATTTTATGATTTATGTCTCGCCGTGATAAATGTTACAAACTTCCATATCTGGTTGTTCTCTTGAATTACATAGTTCTATTTATTTGTAATTTGAAATAACTGAACATAAACAGGAGATTATCTGTATATCTCTTTCTTTTTATAGCAACAGAATCAGAGCATAACACAATATTTAGACTCTTATAATGTGCTTTTAACGTTGTGTAGTAATAATGACATTTCATTTTAAGTAAAAATAAACTTAAAGTATTTTTATATACTGAAAGCATAATTACAAACGCTTTTAACATCTTAATAAATTGAGACAATAGTGTTACTAATCATCTTGGTAAGGATTGAGAACAAATAATATTGATTAAAAGTAATTAATATTAAAAACGAAATTTAATTGTTTTCAGGCAATAATCAAACACAAAATGCTATAAAAAAGCAAGTTCTCGATTTTCGGAAATTCTCTTAAAATGTCGTTATAACCAAAACGTTTCTCTTAACAGATTGCTGTATTTGCTGCATTATAATATATATATATATATATATATATATATAAATTGCTATATTATAATATATATAATATGTAATTTAATATTGTTTATATATATATATATATATATATATAAATTGCTATATTATAATATATATAATATGTAATTCTTAATATTGTTGAGGCAATTCCTCAACAATATTAATAATTGCAACCGTGGATGAGAGGTTTAACACCAGATCTAACATATCAAAATTAAAAAAAAAATTCATCAGTAGAATAAACTTGAAGTAATATATTTAGATTGATATATATCCAAAAACCATCATAAATATATTAAAAATATTTATGATACTTTAATATGTTTATGACGGTTTATTGATATATTTTTTCGATACATATAGTCTTAAAAGAAATAGTGTATTTCTGAAATTACAATAAAAATAAAGAATATTTGACAAATAATTACAGCGTAAATATTTATGTATACTTTAATGAGCTAGCTTAAGAAAATCTGCGAAATGTTTTGCCATCCACAAAAAAATGTTTTCTAAACCAATCCTAGGTTGTGACCTGTGTTTTAAAATCTTTCAAGTACATTCATTTCATTTTGAAAATTTGGGCATATGATGCATTTGCTCTGATGTTTCCTAAATTATACATAGATTGTGTTCTTGAAAGAAACGAATATTTTATCATTTGCTAAAGTTTGTATAAACTCATCATCATAAGAAATTACAATTTAAATAATATACAATTGTTCCTTAATTATTATTTATTTTTAAAATCTTTTGAAACTGATTAGTTTTCTTCCACAACAGTTTTAAGAAGAATGATGAAAATTTCAAATTTAACTATGATTTTTCACTTGTATCTTGTATTATCCGTTCACTATTTTTAGTTTCATTCATTAGCTTTTAACAGCATTCGAAATTTGCTTTCTATGTATTAAATTAAAGAATATCTTTCTTGAGTTTTCCCGAATTCTTTCCGTGTCAGAGCAGACTAAACGTAATGAAATACAACAGTATCGACACTTCTAGTAATCTTTTTATGTCATATTAAACATGAACATGAACACGCACTAGCGATTCTGAACGATTTTTCTTTTATTATGTACTGAAGACAAAAAGCGATGTTCATGACTGTGTCACTCTTTGAAACTGTACGTGTACCTGCACATATACTGAAATGTATCAGCCATAATTCTTGATATAATTTTAATGACCTTATCTTTCAGCTGCTGAGAGCTACAGGTATGGACGAAATGGACAGCAGTTTTACATATTTTTGCAAAAAATAGTCATCAGTGTAAGATCAAAGCCCAATTAGCTGCCGAGCAATAAAATCGTTGAACACTGGTAATTCGTTCCGGCTTTGAATCCCAGCGAACGGGCTGGCTGCATGGGCAGTTTTATGGTTTTCGCCATGTGTAAAGTATATACGAGCTAGTTTCATTTAGGATCGCTTCCACGAAAGCATCCTTCCCCTCAGGCAGATAGGCCTTGATTTGCTTTGTCTTATTTAGTTCCGTAGTGTGCTAGTATAGTATGTATGATGGCACGCTACATTGCTAAAAATTACTCAAAAACGTAAATCAAAAGCCATTAACTTAACAGAATTGTCGAAAACATAGTTTATGAAACTTGGTTTAGTTTTCCAGAACGACTAAATAGCGTAGGTCAAATACACAGACTCCTATCTACCGCGTAATTTAAATGTTAACTTCATCTAAGGAAAAAAAATGTCTTTAAAACGTGAAAAAGATTGGTGTAGTTAATTTGAATATTAATTATTCTTATAGTGCGTGCTACGCAGATTTCTATCCACTTAATTATAGTAACATGTTATTTTTCAATTTACATATATACGAATGAACACAATATACTACAATGTAATTTCTACGCAGATTTCTATCCATTTAAATATAGTAACATGTTATTTTTTAAATATATACGAATGAAAACAATATACTACTATGTAATTTTTGATGTCTAGTTGATTTAAATCTAAAATTTTTAAAATGAACTAAGTAAATACAAGAAATCTGACGAGGAGTTTTGAAGCCAGTAGTTTCTTTTATTTTGAGTCAGGGCAGGAAGTTTCAGAACTGGTATAACAGTCATCTACAAATCTACACTGCAAAGGATCCACTTGATATATATCATTAACACTTTCTATTCTGACTATAATGTGATTTATATCTCAAAGGAAAGTAATAACAATTCAAGTTTTCAATAGTAGCATTTTCTGCTGAAACGTAAGTGTGAAATGGTTAGGAGTTATATTCATTTTAGAAGCCGCTTAAGAATGTAGTTGTTTCAGTCTATTGACGCAGAGATGTATCTTTACGTTATCAAAAATTAAGAACAATTAATAAACTTCAGACTGATAATAAGTTTTAGAAAACGACATATTTCGTGTGATTATTGTGCAGGTACTTTAAAAAATTCCATTGATGTTGTCATCTACACTCTACTTAATGCATCTTTGGCGTAATTTGTTAAATTGCATTAGTAAAATGTAGAAGAATTAACAACAGTTTTTTTAAAGTGTATAGTTTTTATGATTATTATGTAAGTATTATTTTTTTAAATTCCATTGCTATTGTCACCTATGATTCATTTTATGTATATTCAATGTAATTTTTTAAAGGTAAATAAATTACGAATGAACACAAAAACTTATAGTCGAACTGAATTGAAGAATCGGAAGTAAAGATTAGTCATCTACTATACAAAAAACTAGTCTATAATTAGCCACTCTCTAGTAGACTAAGCTCTAAAACAGATGGAAAAAAATTAAGAAATATGAAGAGCAACTGAAGGAAAACTGAAATACGGTTTTCTGAGAATTTAATAATTTACCACTGAAAGATTAGACAGAACTTCTATGTAATAGGAAGAAAGTTAATCTTATTCCTGAACACGTTTCTATAATCCCAGAATGTCTGAATATTTTACAGTGAATGTAATCATACTATGTTTAACAAGCAGTTCTCCAGAGAGCAGTTCAGATGATCTAAAATGGAAATTAACAATATTTAGTATTTTCATAAAATTTATTTCACTTTGCGGCGCACATTTTAGTTCAACATATTTCTGCCAATGTGCGAAAATTACTTTATCTTAGCATAGCATAATATAGCAAAGTTGGTATTGAAGATGACCATAGCTGGTTAGAAATTTGAAGCTCATGTACTTTCGGCTAAATCTCCGAATGTAAAAAAGTAAAGAAATTGGCTAGAAAAATCTTAAAATGCTTAGTTATAAGAAAAATACATGATCCTAAGGAATCAACTTAAAACTGACTGGGAAAAAATAAAATGTAAAGAAAGCTGACATAAATGTAGTAAGTCATAGAAAAATGTTAGACATTTTCAATGGAAATATTAATACACTACAGACATTTACTCCTTACCGTTTATTTAAAGTACGCTAGTTATATATATATATATATATCTTATATACAGAGTGACTCAAAAGTCCGTTAACATTTGAAAATTCAATAATTCACGGAATAATGTAGGCAGAGGTTTCTATGGAATCAACCATAATACTCTTGTTTTATTTCTCATAGGCAATTCCAGTATATTTATTTACGAATTACAATTTAGAGTTACAAAAACAGTGCCCATCACATTTGCTTTCTAAATGTCAGTTCGAATTTACCAGGCGATTGATTTTCGTTTATAATCTATATATTTTTTATACTTACATACATTATATATATATAT
>KK118198.1:60674-167800 GCA_000611955.2 Stegodyphus mimosarum | reverse complement strand
AATCCTAAGTAAAGATTCACATGAAAATACAACTCAAATAATGCTTAGAAAATTGTAATTTATGTGCAAAATTGGGAAAAGCTGAAGTTGCAATAAAAACAAAGTATACAATAGAAAATGGTAATATCTCAGCGAGAGTTGCATAGTTGTCTCGTCAGGGGAAAAGAACTGTGTCCCTTTCGCTGAAATATTACTTCCACGCGTTTCAACTGACGACTAATTGAGACAATACCGCGTCAATTAATTGACAAACTCTTAATATCTATTACATCTTCCTATATTAATCTAAATCGTCTCAATTAGACGCCCCTTTTCCCTACGCGTGGAAGAAAAGTATTACAAAACAAAACAAGAATTAATTAGAATTAAAGAATAAAAAGAGGCATCTAGGTAACGAATAATTTTAAAAACGACTCAAGACCTCAAAAATTTACAGAAAACTAAATTTATAAATAGTATTAGAGAGGATGAAACCACAAATCATCAATTATGATTTATAGTTAATTTCTGAAACACTATTAGTCCTATATTACAACCGAAGAAATCAAGAAGAAAATCTAAAAAATGGGGGCCCTCTTGCTTAAAGTAATGAAGCTGTTAAATTTGAAGAAAGAAGTACTTAAAATATATTAAACTTGGTGGGAAAAACGTACACTTTTGTGTAAAATGTTTCTGCAAGAAGAAATAAAAATTATAAAAATTAAAAATTAAGACTCACCTTCACATATATATATATATATGTATCAAGGAAAGCAATAAAAGTTAACGTCTCAGCAGATATACGGATGAGACTCTGAGATACGTTCAGAAGATAATTCTCAAAAAATAGATTTGAAAATATGAACTATTTTAGCCTAGCAGATGATTTTTTATTGGACAGTTGCAAGTAGTTTAGAGCAGAATAAAAAGTGGAATTGACGCCAGAGCATTATCACGCTATGATTTTCTATGAGTTTAAAGTGGGATTAAATCAAGAAGAATGCCTTTTACGTCTACAATTAGCATTTGAGAATGAAGATCCAGCTTATGCTACTGTATTCAGAGGGTTTACAGAATTTCACAGAGGTCGTAACTCTCTTCAGGAGGAAGAACACGCAAGAAGGCCGTTCTCAGCAGTAAGCCCGGAGGATGTGCCTACCACACGGAAAACGTTAATCGATGATAATTGCTGCGCCTACCAAATGATACAGAAGGAACGGATGCTGGAGTAGATTATTTTGACCAGTCCTGAAATTTCGTAATTATAACTTTAAAAACCTATATATATTTCAAAAATTCGAAAATGACCCTCGTATAAATAGAATAACATATCACGAAAGTATAACTTTATCGTCAAGTCATACCTGTAGGGTGAATACATGCTCCGCTAAGATGGCTTCCGACTACGGCGGTGAACCAAACGGAATTATGTATGATCACAGCGGAGAAATCTACTCAGTCATGTACAATGTTGAATATTATGTATTAATAGCAGTTTCTATACTTCACAAAGTGTTTCTTGTCCCAAATTAGTTTATAGTATTAATATACGTTCTGAGTATCTGAAACAAACGCTCATATTTATATGTCTTGCTGAATAAAAAAAGCCTTAATATTCTACTATGCTAGAATTAACAGTAGTTCAGGGATTATTCAGTTTGATAACTGTAGACTCTAAGCATTATCCTAACTACCGATCATTTCAAACACAATGTTATTTCCAGTGGTACAGTGTCTTGAAATTTTCTCTTTTTTACCAAGGACAATTGTATTTTTGAGTGTGTTGGACGTCTACGTTACCCAGACACAGTCCGTTAGTTTCTTTAAGAGCCAGATTCTCGTCTTAACATCACTTCTGATACTCATATTTAGAAGTTCCTATTGCTCGAATCAATCTATGCGCTTAAGGCGTTTTGAAAACTCAGTATGGGAAGAAACTTGTGCACAACATTCAGTAGCATCCACGTGCATTTAACGGGACGGATGCTGCAAATTTGGGATTGACCGATCTTAAGTACTACAGAGTTAAGAATGTCATCGAGTTGTAGGAGAAACGAATTTTATATTCATCTACGTAAGGGAAAGCATATGGACCAAGAACATGAGCGCCGTATTTTCTAGCTTACAAAGGCGTTCTCTGGGATGTAAGCCCATTTAACAAGATGTAAATCAAGATCATCGCACTACCTCTACAGCAAAATGTCTTTTATGGCTATTATGGAACCCATTGTGATACTGTTCTTTTCTTTAAAAGAGAATTAAGCAACAGTGCATATACTTCTGGTATGCCAATTTGTGTCCTAAATAGAGTTCAAATTAAAGGCAGATATCTTGTGGCTGCAAAGATATCAAGTTTTAAGTAATTTCGTGCACTTGTCTCATTTCAGAATTGACTAACAGAATAGATTTAGCTTAGACATTAGTCTTTACTACAAATACAGCTCGAATTCTTCTCTCCTCGAACTATTTATTGGTGCTAACTAGTTTCGAACTTGCTAGTTACTTATCCCTGACCTTTGTGGAAGCAACATTGCAGAAGTCTGCTCTAAATAGCTTTCAGTCTGCATTCACCTGTTAAATATCTCAGAATCATGTAATCTCAAAATGTCTTCCTCACTGAGTAGATCTGGTTATCAATGATGGAAAGATCAAATATTGTGTCAGGACTTTGTGTTCTGTGCATCCTTTTTGGAAACATGGTAAATTCTGTAAAGGGTACTTAACCTCCAATATTCAGTCCTGAACTGGAACAGGGAGCGGAAGGTACGCTATGTTCTGATGTATCTGCTGGGCTGGATAATAACTGCACGTGAAGGGATTTGAAATCCTCTTTTATTCAATCACTATTAAATACAAACTTCCCAACTTGGGAGAGATACAGAACGTAAAAGACCGCTCTTGGGTCGAACTTAACAATCAAATAAATTAAAATAAATACCTAAATAGAAATTAAATTAAACTTTGCTTCGCAGAGCAATTCGCGGAAGTTGGCCTCTACCGAAAAGGGTGCGTAGCAAGGTATACTAAATACTACCGCACTTTAATTTGTTTTACAATGCAATCACGTGGTAAGCATTATGGCTTATAAAATTTAAGCTGCTAACTGGTCAGACGAACGTTGAGCGGCGTGACCGTGATCTGAGTCTGAGCTCTCACACACCGAGAGGTTTCTACCTCTGGCTTAAATAGTGCTTGGCTGTACTTCAAAATTAGCATAAGCTAAAAACGCGCGCTTCTTCTGACAGGAAGTTGAAACAGAGAGGAGATAGAAAAGATTTAAATTAAAATAAAACTTGGTTAGTTTAACTAAAACCTTACAATTGTAGCAGCTGTAGTGACAATATTAATGACTGTAGTGACAATACCAATGACTGTAGTGACATAGCTAACATGCAGTTACCGACGATAAAATGGCGTTCTTTTGTATTCTGTATATTCATTCATCCTACCGTCCAGACGGGAAAGTGGTTAATGATTCTGACTGCCTTATCAAAGGACCCGGGTTCGAATCCCGGAGAAGGCATGGATGTTCTTAAGCGTACAGTGTACGTGAGGCATGAGGGCACCCAAAATACACGGCGAGCCGAAAGTACTCTCGAGAGGTTGAGGATAGGGGAAAAGAAGTGACAGACCCTCGGATCGTTCCCCGGGATGTTCTCCCTCAAAATTTGGGCGAAAGTTTAACATTTAGCTAGGTTCAGCAATACCTCAGTTACCTATGGTACTACGAAGGTGCTGACCCAGCTTCTACCTGTACCTGGGTGGTCCACCTATTAGGTATCTTCATAATAAAGCTGTAATCGCTTTCGGTCTTAGTAATGGCTAAAGCCTATAAAGTTAGTGCCCGCCAATGAAAAAAGAAATATTCATTTAGCGCTAAATTTGGGTAAATTTATGAATTTCTAATTTCTTACATAAGATAGCTGTTGTTACACATTTTTACTCTTTGATTTATCAAAATGAATGTATAAATGCGCAACCACATTGCAGGTTGAGTTGACGAAAGTACTGAGCACATTAGCAATTTGTTTCGTATTATATTATCGACAAACGGGCTATCTCTGAATGTTTAAACAGCTTTCCCAGTAAACGACCCAGTTATCATGCATTAGAAATCCCTGAACAAAATCTTCCTTGTAAGAGAACTAGACCTCACATAATGTATTGAATCTGATAACTAAGTATAATATTAACTAGAGCTTTCAGCTAATTTCTTCTCTCTCTCTTTTTTTTTCTTATGAAATAGCTATTTGCTATTAAACGTCCTTCTTTACTTTTAAGATGCGATTAGAATAAACTCAGCTATTTCCATATTATTACAAATTTAAATTCTGTTGCGCAGGTAAACACACACTATGGTCATAATTTGAACACGTATTGTATCATTTAATTAACCTCAATTTAAAGTTTAAACAGTAAAATTTGAAAAAAAAATGCTTTGTACGGCTTTCACGTTTTCTGTCCCCTTGGCAAGCCATGTCTTAACCTATGAATCAAAATGCATATAATGAAATGTATTTGTTACAAATTACAGTTAAAACGAAACGGGCTCGGAGAAACAGAGCTGTTCATTCAAAATGTAGATGAAAATGAAAATTTTAGATCTTTAGTTTTATTAAAGCAATTTTACATTAATTATAAATAAGTTAATCAAATACAAAGGAAAAAACAACTTGAATATCAATCGAAAAGTAAACAAAAACTATAAACTGTAAAGTATTCAATTCACTATCCCATGATACTTTTAATCAATAATTAATGGTTTTTTTTTCGGGGGGGAGGGAAGCGTTTCCCAGTTTTGAGATGATGCGATTTTCAGCTCAATGTAAGGTTATAAAAATCATTAAATATATTAAAAATGTATAAAAACTAAAACCTCATAAATCATCGCTGAGTACAGTTTATACAGCTTAGAACATTATATCTTATAAATAGGCATCTATATCCTTTATCTTGAATCTTGTATTTGTACAAGAACTGTGAAGGACAGCAGAGTAATGATTTTACCAAGATGGTGGTTGCGATGAATGTATGGAAACTGCACAGAATAATTTCTAAGAGCTATGAGCGAAACATAAATTTTCAACTTTTAGCATCATAAAAGTGATTGCAGGAATATTTACCCGCATAGATTATTTTATCTAGGTTTCAGGTAAAGTTTGCCGGGAGAGTAGAAATATCTTCCATCTAGAATATTCAGTATGACATTTTATCTGAACGTCAATGGAAATTCATTAGCCTTATATTTTTGAAATTTATGATGGACAAGAAGGACACCTAAATCATTTATCGAACTCCAACGAAGAGAAGCATTTTGGGACAAGCTTGATTTGGAGGTGGAATGAAATAGAAGTTTGGGGCCTTTCTACAACTGCTAAAAGTGAAGTTGCGAAATGTGTCGAAATGAAAGTTTGAGAGGCTCAGTCAGTGATTTAAAATGCATGAAATATCAAGGAAAGTTAATCTATGCATGAAACATTGCACTCGCGATCTTCAATGAGAATGATTTTTATCTCTTAACTGAGGATGTGTATTCCTTCCTTGTACAAAAGCTGTTCGTACATTTTTTAGACAACTTTGTCTTGCTAGAAAAAAAATCACCTGCTTGGAAAAATGTTTTTAACTGCAACTACATTTCTGAAAGTGAAAATTAGCATCTGCTATTTGACAATTTCGTTTTCTGCAAAATGGCACTTTTAAAAAAGCAATAGACAGATGGCTATGTTTGTGCTCTTTCCGAAGAAAATTATTCGTAGTCAGTTATTAAAAATGCTGTGAAAGCCGTAGTTTGTCGGCATCTAAAGCAACGATAGAGAAGATTATCAATAAGAAAGGAAAAGAAAAATGTCAAAGTTTGGCTTCAAGGAGAAAAATTGTTCAAAATACATATCCAAGGAAAAACCGGAATGTTGCAAAGGTGCGAACTTTAATGTTAAAACAAAATTTCCAAAGGGCAGTTGCATAAGCATTACAGTTCTCAGTGTGAACTGTAAACAAAGTGATTTTTTTTATCTGAATGCTAAAAAGTCAAGTTTCTGTTCAAGTATGAAGAAAGTTTTTCTATGAGAAACAATTATTCGAACAAAAATGGAAAAATGTTGTCGCAATAGATGAATCTTGGATATATTTAAGCGACAGCAATAAAAAGAGATCCACTTATTATCATCGAAGAGAAGAAAAAGAAACCCTAGAACTCGGTTCAAAGAATCTAAAGAACGTTTTTCAAAGGGATTTATGATTACTGTTTGTTTTTGACATAACGGCAAATAAAAATTAAACAGAGTGTAGAAAACTGTTAATGTCAACTCCATATATTATCAGGAACATATTCTATACCCAACTTTCAAATATGAAATACTTATCTTTACCTACGGTGAAATCAATCAGTAGAACTGCATCAAGACAAAGCAAATACCCGCACGTCAAAATCCACTGTTAAGTTCATGGAAAAAATGGAACAAGAAACCTATATCAAGGCCATACCCTTCATTCATATTCTTACTAAACCTTCTGATGTATAATCCACGAACCTTTACTGTTTGGACTTTTAAAAAGCATATTGTGCCAGGCGTCGACCTATAATTCTTCTGGGACTTCGGAAAGCTGTTCAAGAGGAATGGGATAAAACAACTCTTCTGCTACTAAAAAAGCTTTATTCTCTTGGAAATTACGGTATAGAAAGCTAGTAAAGAATAAAGGTTATCAAATGGAACATTTAAAACACAAAAGGTTTAGGTAAAATATTTCTGTATACAATGGAATTCGTCTAAAAAATGTGCGAACAGCCTCAGTATGTATTTCTTTTCCCTTACAACGCAGAGATGGCCAAACAGCTGCTTACGGGCATTTAGGCTTATGAGGACGTTTTCACGATCTGTGGTTAGGCCAAAAACATTATAATTAGTGACCGAATTAATATTTTGTTGCATGCTTTATAATTTTAGGATTATTCCCGTACAAAGATTATTTAAAATCAGTATCATAAAATCTTTATATAATCTGTGCTTATTATTCCACTACATATTTAAAAATATTTGCTTAAACATAATATTTTGTTGAGCAGCAGCTCCCGGACACAAATTAAATTGGTTTCTCGAGAATATACAATTTGGTTGCCGCTCTTACAAGAGATATTCCTTTGAAACCTACTACACTTCGAGGTTTTTCTGTTGAGATAAATAATACATGCTTCCTGTTCCTGCGCTGCATTTTTTTTAGTTAATAAATCGATAAATATATGACAGTTGCGTTACTGCAAGTACAGTGCTAAGATTAAGAGCGTAGTGTCAAGGAGGACTGAAAAGTTGTTATTAAATGCGAGAACACGTGAATTATAAATAGATTCTTATGATTCGTATGATTAATGACGTTTGCTTACAGTGGCTCTCAAAAGTGTTCGTACACTTATGATTTTCATTGAAATAGGGCTCTATCCATTAATTAAAAGTAAACTTTCTGAATGAGATTTTAAGAATAAGATTTATAATCTATTCGTAACAAAATTACATGAAATATTTTAAAAATATAGCGAAACTTTATTTTTAAGAAATTAATATTCAAAAAATGACAAACATTTTATCTCGCAAAAGTCTTCGTACACTGAAATATTTTTAGATAAAATAAAAATTGGAATGATCGTTTGCCGCTTTTTTAAATTTTTGCATTGTGGTGGCATTTAAAAAATTGTTTGCTTTAATTTTTTATGGTTTACTTCATAATATTCTATTTATTATTGAAAAATGGGTCGCAGTCGTAAAGAAATTACAAACAGCATTCGAAAATGATAATTTTTCACCATAGTAAAGGTAAATCAATTCGAAATATCGCTAAATTAGTTTATTTATCCCATTGTACAGTGCAGTATGTGATAAAACGCTTTAAAGAAGAAAATCGAATTGAAAACAAGGTTAGAAAAGGTCGACCGAGAAAGTTAATTAAAGGTGATGAGAGATTTATTATTAGAAAATTTCTGAAAAACCCACGTTTGAGTGCGGTAAATGTTTCTGCAGAATTTAGTACAAAGTTTTCTACTTCAATTTCACCTGAAACTGTTCGACAAGTTCTCAATGAAGCTGGATTACATGATCGTTCTGCGTGTAAAAAATGTTTTGGTTAGTGAGAAAAACAGAAAGCTTAGGCTTTCATTCGCAAAATCAATGATAACTACACCCGAAACTTACTGGAATAATGTCCTATTTACTGACGAAAGCAAATTTAGCATTTTTGGTTCCGATGGTCGAATAACTAACTGTATGGAGAAGATAAAATGAGGAACTTCATTCTAAGAACTTAGTTGGAACAGTTAAGCATGGCGGTGGAGGTGTTCTTGTGTGAGGGTGCATGGCAGCATCAGGACTAGGTAATTTGGTATTTATTGATGGCATAATGAATCACTCTCTTTATTTAAATATTTTAAGAGACAATTTAAAATTATCAGCCCAAAATTTGGGTATTGGAAACTACTTTATTTTTAATCATGATAACGATCTTAAGCATACAGCTCTCAACGTTCGCCTGCGGTGTCTCTATAATTGTCCACAGGTTTTGAAAACACCACCTCAGTCGCCAGATTTAAACCCCATAGAACACATCTGGAAAGAACTGGAGGTTAGAGCACGAAAACACGACATCAAAACGAAAAGCGAATCCAAAACAGTTATGATGGAAGAATGGATGAACATTGATACAGAAATTACAAAAAAAACTAGTAAAATCTATTCCCAGACGTTTAAAAGCAGTTGTGAATGCTAAAGGATATCATACTAAGTATTAATTTAACAAAAAATTAAAATATTTACTAATATGTCAAAACTTTTTTGAAGTGTACGAAGACTTTTGTGAGAAAAAATGCTTGTCATTTTTTTATTATTAATTTCTTAAAAATAAAGTTTTGCTATATTTTAAAAATATTTCATTTAATTTTGTTACGAATAGATTATAGATCTTATAATTAAAATCTCATTCAGAAAATTGGCTTTTAATTCATGGATACAGCCCTATTTCAGTGAAAATCATAAGTGCACGAACACTTTTGGGAGCCACTGTATGTAAATGGTAAGAATTGAACCAAGCACTGCAATTATATTCTCTCGCAGATTTTGGTCATGAAAAGCATTTTGTATGCAGTATATCATGGCATGACAGTAATATGATAAAGCTTTAAATTAGAATTTAAAGAATTACGAACAGGCGGATTTCCATACCAATTTGTTGATTTTTCTATTGCATGGAATCGTGATGTAGTGAGAATGCAGTACAAGACGAAGAAGGAGAGAGGAATCTAGTGACAAGCGACACCGTTTTGGCCTGCTATGCGAATGAACAATAGGATAGCTGTAAGTAATCGGACAGAATATTTTAAGCAGGAAGTTAGGATCTATTGCGTTGTAACCGTTCCCACAAATGTAGTGAGAGGTCATCTGCATTAAATTTTGCTTCAACTAACATTATTGCGCTTACTTATGTACAGACTCATTATCTGCTTTGTTAGCATAGCAGATGCTGATGACACTAATATTTTGGTCTCATGTATAAAAAAAAAAAAGATCTCCTTGTAAAGGTTGAGAAAATGAACTGGAGTAAAAATGAACTGGGTGAAAGTCTATATTGATGTTATAGCCTATGAGAGGGCCGACATATTGGCCAAAGAGGCTGCTATGGGTACTGTCGGGGATGCGTGCAATAGTAGGGCATAAAAAAGAATAGTTTTTGGTAAAATTAAGGATTTATATTATGATTGCTGGAAAGAGAAATGGAACATTTCGGAGAAAAGGAAAGATTATTTGTTGAACTTTGAAGATTCTAAACATATGAGAATGATATGTGATTTTGATTACAATCAGATAATTACTGGAGACGGGCGCTTCCCGGCATACCCGAAAAGATTTAATTTGCAAAATAGTACTCTTTGTAATTTTTTCAGTGCTGAAGGCAATGCACGGCATTTCTTTGAAGAATGCGTATTATTGCGATATGTTAAGTAAAACATGGTAACATAAAGGAATTCCATAGCCACAGGAAAGAATTTAGATTTTCAAAGGATACGATGAACTTTATAAACGGCAACAGAACAATATTGAGAATTTTGATTTGACTTTTTAATAGTATTCTGTCTTAATCTGTGTTGGGTGCGCTGCGTTAACCATGAGGTCGATTATTATCGGCCAGGAGAATTGCAGTATACTCGTATATTATATTACATTACATTACAGTGAAATTTCTAGAACGCGTCATGTACCTCTGAAAATGCTCTGCAGTTAGTGCTATGGTCTCGGAATCTGCTATCATTTCATCGATATTACGGAACATTTAAAAGATAACATTATATTACTGAAGTGTTCGGACTTTCTGGTATTGCCTGATCTTTAAGACTTCTTTGAGAAGATTTATCTGTAAGTCATGTTGCCCTCAACTTAAAGCAATTAGCATTCATGTGTCATTACTGTCGTATACAAATTTGTCTTTAAATTAACAAGTCTTTTGCGTGATTATTCAGCCACGAACATGCTTGAAGCTTCCTAAAGTAGATGAAATTTTATTGATATATGTAACAAATTATTACTATAAAGAGTTAAGAGATACCCTCGCTCCAGATGAGATGACAAAATTAAGGAATGATAAAATTGTTAGTGACATTGTATGAAATATACATGGACTCAGACTCTCTAAGCACATATCTGGTGTCTTACATCCTCCCCATACGGGAATATATTGCTACGGTTTTTAACGCTTATTATGTAAGGTATTTTGCATAAAGAATTATTTATAATTTTAGTTTTTGCTGTCACTTCACTTTTCCGTTTCCCTACCAGAATGCAAATTAGTTTGAGAGTACTTAAAATGAGGTTTTTGAATTGTGAGACAGAGCGTGTTTCTGCCTCTCGATTCCACAGTATTAGGTTTTGCTGACTCTAATAAGATTGTAATTCTTCGGCGTTGCGTTATAGCTATTGATATTTAAATTGTTACTCCGGTGAAAAGTTTGAGACAACTTCGCGTTAAATCAATTTGTCTAGTCTTTGGCTACTACTTTGAGAATTGAAATTCACTTTTACTTTAAATTAGCTTACCACAAGTGGTATCGAACTTATCAAGCACAAATCATGCGTTTAAATTAAATTTCTGATTCCATAAAAAGTTTTGTTTTAAAACATTTTCAAAACTCTGTAGCTCTTTTCAGACAGCTATAATTCATTCCAAGTCTGTTAGAGTTTGATCTAGTTTATGTTATCTAAAACAAGTGAAACCCTGTAAATGCAATTAGTAAAGATACCGAATTTTTATTTCTTTAATTTGAAGTGTAATAGAATTTTCTTTCTAATTACGACATTTTTTCAATAAAAGAATAATATCAACGAATGGGGCTTTCATATTTGTTCTTCCTTGCATTGTAACTTTATCATACAGCAATGTATTATTCCATAAAAGTGAGAAATCTCTCTCTCTTTTTAAAATAGTGATGTATAAATAACTTCAAAAAATATATCCCCTGAAAGTACATTTCTTCCGTTTAAATTCTTTATAAGATTTAAGAAAGGTTAAAGCAAATTTATCGCCTTGCGTGGGAGCAGACCGAAATCGCATTCTTCCGATTACTTTAAAAATGAGTGGAAAAGCATACATAAACGGAAAATGGAGTGTATTTTATTTAGCAGAAGAATATCAGCATTTAAGTAAAAATCTTACACCACTTTTCCCCGCAAACAAAATAGCTACTCGGCACATTACATATAAATTGCCTTAAAAGGAGGAATTTATTTTACTTGCTTTCTTTGACAATTTTTCTGCATAAATTTCAATAAACCTAAGGTTGTGATTACATATTTAAAAATAGGTGTAGTTAATGATACTTATCTGAACGCACTCTTTATATTCATGAAGAAGAATTTTATTTTTTTCAGGTTAATATAGTTTTAGAGAAACCTTGAATAAGTGTCTCGGCTGTATAACCATTTCTTTCACGTAGTTTACGATCTTTGAAAGATGAAATCTGTCATAAAGTATAGTAATAGGGCGGACATAAGTTATTTTGTTTTTGCTAAAGCGATAAAATCATAATCAGATGTTATTTTAACATATTCTATCATTCTTTAGACGCTATTTGATATTTTATTTTACTTTTCTTTATGATAATTCTTTTTAAAATTTCAATATGAAAAAAACCTACAATTTTACTTATTTTGCAGAAACCAATGAGCTTAGAAAAGTTTATAATATTTTATTAAAGATTCTGCTGAAAACGATTCAAACTTAAACACAAGGTAAAGACAAAATCAGAAGTGACGTTTATATTTTGTTCTCTATTTGTTACTGTCCATGTCTTATAGCTGAAGGCAAGCATAATAAGAAACTTTAAAGTTAGTATTATATTCAGCTGTAAACTAGCATTTGCACTAGTAAAAGAAATTTTATGCTTATTATAATAAATGTAAATATTTTGCCAAACAAAATATAAAAAAGTTCTTTTTTTAACGGCATATCGACATTACTAAACTATTGCCTTTCTTAACGGCTTTCTGTGTACTTAAACGGCAAAAGCTATATTTCTATGCAACATTAAATCGCATTAAGAGCTGTAAACTCGTTTCGAAAAACATCGAAAATTAGTCTAAGGTAGGAATTACTCTTAAAAAAGGTCCCTATTGCATTGCAATGAATGTTCACACGATCTACGCTCAGTGTCCACACAAACAGTAAATAATGTCCCCAAACCTTCTGAAGTTACGAAAAGATAATGCGTAAACTTGATTAACTTAGAGCTTCCATCTTTGTTTGAAATTTCTGAGTATGTATAAATATATATATACACAGAGGCTGTTCACAGATTTTGCAATGATTTTGATTTTCTCCATGAATTTAAATATTAATTTTAAAATATAAACGTGACTGGCATCAAACTGGAATAAGGTTTAATTATCATATGCGGCATTAAAAATACTCCTTTGTTTAAAATGTAGCTGAAAAATAAACAATGGATCGAAGGTAATGTTTTTACGTTGGCCGAAGAGAAATACTCTTATTCAATTATTAAAAAAAGAAGTGAAAAGCATTTTTTAAATATTTTTATACGTAAAATAAGTAACGTAATTAATATGAAAGGAAAGGCACGTCAAAGTTTAACTCGGATTGGGAAAAAAGGCAAAAAATTATACCCAACAAAGGCAACTGCAGCTCTTATTAAATCTAAAGCCGTATCTCAGGTTTTAAAGGAAAATCCAGCCTCCCCCCAAAAGAGTTTTTCAAAATCTTTTAATATCTCCTTAGGAACTGTGAATAAAATTATAAAGCTAATAAAATTAATAAAATTTAGCTCATTTAAAGCTAATAAAAAAAAGTATTCTTCGCCTAATGCCGAAACATATTTCTCAGCATAAGACTGTGCAGATTGCTCTATGAAAATTATTTAGGAGGTGAAAAATGGAAATATGTAGTTACATCTGATGAGGCTTCGATATATTTATCGGACTGCAATAGAAAAAGATCGATTTACTACAGAAAAAGAGGAGAAAAAGACTTAATATGTTGGTTCAGAAAAGAAGGAAAGTTTTTCTAAAGGTTTTATGGCTATTACTGGATTCTTTTATAACGGAAAATTTAAAATAAGGGAACTAGAAAAAAAAATGTCAAAATTAATTCTGATTACTACCGAATAATGTTTTGACACGTTTTTTTTAAAGAAGAAATTTCATCTTTTTATCCAAAGAATCTTCACTGTATTAAACTCCATCAGGATAAGGACCATACCTCTAAATCTACTGCTCTATTTTTTGAAAAAATGAGAAATGATACCGGAATTGAAACTATTTACTTTAAATCCATCCCACCCAAGTCCCCGGATGTGTCTCTCGTGGATTACTGTGCATATGGACTTTTAAAACAAGCTCTTTGTAAGCGGCATTCCCAAACATTGATGGACTCTGGAAGATTATGAAGGAAGTGTGTAATAAAATCACCCTTGATGTTTTAAGAAAAGAAATTTATCTTGGAAATCAAGACATAATATGATAGTTCAACAAACGGGCTATCAGATAAAACATATTAAAAAATAAAATTCTAAGGTTTGTTTATAGATAAATCTTTGCAAATTCGTTGCTAAAACATGTGAACACTCTCTGTGTGTGTATAATATATATATATATATATGTATTTGTGTATGTCTGTGTGTGCGTGATGTTGTAGGTTTTTGCGTAAAATAAAACCAATTCGAAAATATCTTCTGGGAGATTACGGGAGGGAAAATCATATTTGCCTTGATCGTTAAAATACCATTTTTACTTTGAACACTAAGCATCTGTCAGAAATACATTTTTGCTCAAGTTGGTACCACATTAATGATGATAAACGCGTCCCACAGTTTCTAGATACGAAGTTCACATTTCTGAGAATAAAGAAAGAAAGCAAAACGAGAGACTTCGATTATTCCAGCAGTAGCAAGCGAGAAAAGAACTGCAGTCATATTTATAAGCCAGAAAGTCTTTGTTTTAATCCTGAGCAGCGACTGGACTAAAGATTTCGCAGTGCAGAGAAATTGTGGGAAAGAATGACGTAACATGCTGCAGAATGACACAAAATGACACAACGCATAATGACAATTTATAATTCATTAACAGTTATTTCAAAGTTCGGATAGAGATTTTTGTTCTGTTGTTTAGTCAAAAGAATTTGAGACAGAATGTGAAAATTTGTTAGGAAAATTATAATTCTGCAGTTAGAAATTTTCATTTTCTGATTTATAAAATAAACCTAAAATTTTATTGCAACAAATTCTTTGTTCGGCAGTGCTTCTGTAGCAAAAAATAATACCAGTTATTTCATACAAACACTTTTTTTAATCATTCTAATGTTCAAAATTTTATAAAAATTATTAGTTAAATAATTTATAAATGATTTCAAATATTACGGAAAAATAAAGTAAATATAAAATTGAGAGATAAATATATTATTTCAAATCACTTTTAAAAAAATTTTATTTTTTTATCTTTATTTCCCTGATATATAATGAATTTTTATAATTATTTAAACAATTAAATAATATATTAAAGATCTTCTGCCTCATGTTGACAACAGCTGGGAGAATTGCCAGCCTGTTAGGTAAGAGCAACTGGGATATTTTTTTTGGATTGTTCTTGACAATTTGACAATTGGGATTTGTCAAACTGTCAAATTGTCAGACAGCGTGGACGACTATAGCAGGCGACCAGTACAATTCTTTATGTTAATGTTGCTCTATACCAATGCTCTGCAACCGGTGTGCCATGAGCAGGATATAGGTGTGCCGCAATCAAATACATGTATTTGACATTTTGCAATTTTATATCATGTATTTAATACACAATGACAATTTTTTTCCCTTAATAATGTCTATTTTAAATCTTTTTATATATTTTACTGTTGTGTGGTTGTGTGTGTGATTGTAAGTGTGTCAGCATTTGAATTTTTTCGGCACTTCCTTGATAACTCGGAACTCAAAAATATATAACGTTTTTTTAAACATAAATTTAAACGAAATATATTGGTTTCAGACCATTTTAATTAAAAATAATAGCACTAAAACTGTTTTTTAAAAATTTGAATTAAACCAATCAAATTGAAGAATTTTTGTTTTTTAATTTTTTAAAAAAAATTTCGATTATTATGATAATTATTATGATTGCA
Organism: Stegodyphus mimosarum; assembly: GCA_000611955.2. Lineage (NCBI taxonomy): Eukaryota > Metazoa > Arthropoda > Arachnida > Araneae > Eresidae > Stegodyphus > Stegodyphus mimosarum. The sequence goes on along the minus strand of KK118198.1, from coordinate 152,167 downwards.
TATAAATAAATATGTTATGGTTTTATAATGGTATATTTTTCAAATTCAAAACAAAAATTTATTGTAAATTTTGTGTATAAATCAATACATATATACATTAGCTTTTGGTGTGCCACGAAATTCCAGAAAGATTTTTTGTGCGTCGCAGGTGAGAAAAGGTTGCGGAGCACTGCTCTATACGTTCAAATATTCCTACTAAAAATGCATCATATTAAGAAAAATTTAATATTTTCTTGCATTATAAAATTAAATATTGATTTAAACTAAAACATGAATAAATATATTCGTTATGGGAAACATTATTTTTATATATTTTAAGTAATTTAATCAATAAAAGGAGAATAACGTAAAACGAAATTTGAATAACGACAACAGGATGATTAAATGTAAAATATTTATTAAAATATATCTGTCTCTTTCCACAATTTTCAAAAATTCAGAAGATTTTATTCTGATTTTGGAAATTCAACATACAGAATAATAAATCCTTAAGTAAAATTTTGAATAGTTTTTCACCGAAAATAGAAATTCAGAAAAATAAAATTTTGAACATACAGAAAGAGTTTAGTTCCAGATTGTACAAATAGATGGTACTGCATCATATGTACTCTTAAAATAACATCGAGTAGCACTGTAAAGTAATACAGCGCAAAATATATCGTACAACGTGACTTGAAAACTGGACAGAACATAATGTAGACATTTCTTAAAACAAAAGTATTTTAAGGAACACAAAATAATTTTACTCTCAGAACTTTTATTATGAGCTGAAAATAGGTTAGAAACTCTTAGAAATGAATTAAGACTGCTGCTATACTCTTTTTCTCCGGCTACGTACTTTATACATTATATGAGGGCAATAACACTCACGAATTATTTTTCCTCGAGCCACATACACATGACAGCTATTCACTCGGGTCGCAACATAAACAAGTTCAAGTATTTATTTGTTGAAGTGTGAAAAAACGTAAATAAGTTTAAGTATTTATTTATCAAAGGATAAACCTAAAGAGACCGTTGATACTGGGAACTCCGTTTAATAACTTCGTTTAGATCAGACATCTAACTGCGACATTCTACTCTTGAAACGTCATTCAGTCATTAATTCAGTTTCTATATACATTCTTTAGATATTTCAGTTTCGATTAAGATGATTCACATAGATAAAATGATACGAACAACGTGAACAAAATTTAGGTACATTTTTGCACAATCTTATATAATTCAGGTTCCATTTCACAAAATTCGGTGCATTCTTTTTTCTTCATCTTTTCTTTAAAAATAATTTCCAGGTGCATATTGGTTTTCATGTCAATAAATTTGTCAAATAGCTCTGTGGAATTATATACCAATACACCACCTGTTCTGATATCATTGTCAGTTCCAACTGCCAGGTATTTTTTTAAGAGTAATAACATATTATTCATTTCCGTTAAGTTCTGAAATCCACTTTTAAATTCTTCAAGAAGTACAGATACGTAACTTGAAATGATTGTGTAATTTTCTGGAGAAATTTCAGTGCCATCCTGTTTAAATTTTTTTATGGTTGGAATATTTTGCAGTATTTGGTTTTGTATTTCTTCGTAATAGGTATTTAATATATCTTCGAAAGCAAATAATTTATTAGTCATCTGTGATATTATTTTATTTTCTTCTCTCAAATGTCACACATTCGGCAGTTGGGGGGAGGTGGAGACACCATTTTAGCAAGAGGTTAGGTAGTATTGTTTCATGTCTCTGCATATCTCGTTTTAGGAGACACGCCAAATAACACTGCAAAGTATTGTTGCCGTTGTGGCTCAGACCCTAATTTACGTGAGTATTACGTAAGTATGTGGTTTAGTCAACAATTTAGGTAACTTCAGAAGTTACTTAAGTATTGCATAGTTACCGATACTCAAAATACTTCACAGCAGAACATTACAAACATATTTTACAACAGCACATATTACAAATATAACAGTACACTTCACACAAAGATAACACTTCACAAAATAAATCCGTCACAAACTTTACGAAGTTTTGAAAACATATGCTGTGAGACATGCAGTTACAGTAACCGTGAAGAAATTTAAACTTCTTGAAACAAACTTATTGAATATTAAATTCTGACTCTATGTACTGTTCCTATAAAAACACCAACGAGGTACAGCTTGGCGCAGTATTTTGAAAGGTTGTTGATAATCTTGGTGATCCTTGCCATCAGATCATGTATTTTTTTTATCATAATTTAGCAGTGGGCTGATAATATTTAGACCTCTTGCAGAGCATATTACTACTAATTCAGAACTAATCTATTTCGAAGTATATTGCTGAGTCTCACATAACGTTTAATCTGTAACGCGTATATTCTCATCACATTACCTAACTCGTTATTTTGTTAATAATACATACATATTTATGCGAATATTATTTTGATACTTCCATGCACTCTGTAAAATGTTCCTATAACATCTGATTTAATATGTGATTCTACGAAATTGATTTAAATAATCCTACAATTCATGAAAGGCAAATTATTAGCTTATGTATACTGTTCGCTTGTAACACCATAGGATTCCAATATGTTTCCTTTAAGGAGCTTGTATGCCCATGTAAATGTCCTCAAGGCCTTGGCCATGTTGCACATCAGATAGTAGTTTTTCTTTCTTTTCCTTGTAGAGTCAACAGGTTATTTGCAAGCAGGAGATGTGAAAAAGGAGAAGTGCCCTCGACGGGACTCGAACCACGGACCTATTGAATATCCTCCAAGTGGTCCACCACGAAGACATGAGAAGAAGGCGGGAAAAATACCTTATATACTCCCCCTTTTAAAGGGCGACTGGGGATTAGGGAACCCAGTCGCCAAATCCTGGGGGTGGAGAATCATCATCCGTAACAGGGGCCATATTTTGGGGGGCAGTGTAAAAACATTAGGTATTTATTTTAAAGCGGAAAGTATGAAAAATGAGCAATGCCCTCGCCGGGACTCTAACACGGACCTCTCGAATACGCGCCGAGCTTGCTGACCACTACACCACGAATTCATGCGAAGAAGGCAAGAGAAATACCTTAGCTACCTTTTTTTTTAAATGCAGAGGACACCCCATTGCAGCCTTTTTCCTCATGATGGTGTAGAATAAACAAAGTATTATTACTGGAGATTTTAAAATTGACTTTTCTGGCCAGAAAAACTAAAATAAACCCTCATCCGCCTTTCTGAAGTTCACTATAAACTTTATTGTTTTTCGGTTGAAACAATAATATTCTCGGCGTAAAGAAAAAATAAAAACTTTTCGTCTCTCAAGTCAAGACACCGAAGTATGTAAAAGAACGCTGCTAAATCGACTATTCACATTCATTTTCTGAAATGCTTTTAAATTTTTTTATCTTTATTTCACTTGCTCGGATATAATTCATTGTATTTAATAACACTTTTTATCGCAATTTCTATTTCAAGATTAATATTCTATGAAGCTCAGTTTTGCTGGCGAATAATTGAGTGAAATGATATTAGATTTGTCAAATGCACTCATGTCCATAAATTAAGGATAATTCGGAGTCACGCGGAAATCGAACTCTAAAATAAAAATATCACCTGCAAAATAACTACACACATCTTCAAGAATCATATGCAAATTTCAGGAACACCGATGGTACGTCACAATGACGAGAGTGTAAGAGAGTGATATATAAGGAATACAAGCAAAGAAGTAAAATTGTTCGCAGGCGCTTTATAAGCATTTCAGTGCAATAACCGAATAGTTATGACACAAAGGATGCATTTGGGTGAATTTTTACGTGGTAGAATTATCGGCTGTCTGGAATGTGAGCGTACCCAACTGAAAGTATCAGACGAACTCGAAATTGCCCAGAGTGTCATCTCCAGGTTTTGGCAACAATTTCAAGATGATGGTAATGTGAGTAGACGTTACAGTATAGGTCGCCCCAGAGTTACAACGCCGAATGAGGACCAGTATTCGGCAGTTACTGCCAAAAGAAACAGGCGGAGCACAGCCTCAGACCTGTCTCATCAGCTCTCTTCAGCCACTGGTACGACAATTTCAAGGCAGACCATGTACAGACGTTTAGGGCAGATTGGTCTATATGCTCGTAGACCTGTCAGAGGCGTTCCACTTACTGCAACTCACTGTCGCCTGCAGTTAGCCTGGAGTAGAGAGCATGCATTGTGGACACCGCAACAGTGGGCTTGTGCGATGTTTTCCGACGAGTCCAGGTTTAGCTTGCAGTCTGATTCTTGCCGGACTTTCATATGGAGAGCTCTAGGTACCCGCTACCACTAAGAAAACATCATTGAACGACACCGTTACGGTGGTGCAGGAGTGCTCGTTTGGGGTGGAATTATTCTGGGTTCCAGAACTGACCTGCATTTTCAAGCTGGAACCATGACATACCAAATCTATCGGGACGTCATTCTGGAAGAACATGTACGTTTGTTTCTGGGCGCCATGGGCGCACAATTTGTGTTTATGGATGACAACATCGTCCTCACCGTGCAAACATCGTAAGCGAATGCCTTCAATCGGAGGATATCACCCGTATGGACTGGCCAGCATTCTCACCGGACTTGAATCCAGTACAGCATGTGTGGAACATGCTTGACCGACGAGTTGCAGCCTGTCAACCTCCTCCTACATGTCTATCGGAACTTCGGAGTGCATTGCGTTTTGAGTGGTGTAATATCCCCCAAGATCAGATCGATAATTTGCTACTCAGCATGCTTAGGCGTTGTACGGACTGCATTGCATCATCTGGGAGACATACAATGTATTAACAATCATACCAATCATGTAATATTGGTTTTTTGTAAATAGGTTTTTTTTTGTAATTTGCTCCAGGGAGAAAAAATCGCTAATTTTTTTAATAATATCAAACATATAGCATCTGTTTTTGCTCTTTACCTTTTGTGTAATAAATAAGCTTTACAAATAAGTCAAATTTGTTTTGCTTCTAACTCTTCCTTTGCCTGATTTTGCATTATCCTTAATTTATGGACATGAGTGTAATATCTCTGTTTCAGTACGTAAATAAATCCATTTTCGGATCCAGTAACTGAAGAACTGGATTCATCTGTGCTTCTGGTTTGCTCTTCATTGTAAGAAAGTTAAAAAAATTTTTGCAAATTGATTTTTATACAGTACAATATCTAACAAAAACCCAGCATTATAATGGTGCTGAAGTATTCATGTTGGAATCAAAAGTCAGGTTAAAAAACTTGCAATTTTCCAAGTCTTCAATTACGTTTTCACAAATAGGCCTAGCGATATCTTCAGTACGTGTAACACAGGTAGAATATGAGAACTTGTGAGATTTATCTATTTATTTTTAACGAATAGTTAATTTTAGTTTTAATACTTTCCAATCACTCTCTTTTCACCCCCGCTTTTCATGACAGAATGTAAATGAGATAGTGCTATTTAAGCAAGGGTTTCTGAAGTTAGTGTTAAAGAGTATCTGACTATTCCAGACAACGTTGTGCTCTGATTATTAGCGATTTGTTTCTGTGGCATTGAGTGCTTCTAGCCATTTGGCTTGTCTCGCCGGTTTCTATAAACCAGAGCTTTTCTGCGTGTTTAATTATTCTGTGAGCCGTTAGGCCAATCTGTTACATTTGAGTTAGTTCAACATTACCTATTTCTGCTAAACAAGAAGTTCTTAGCTTGTATAAACCCAAAATGGGTCACTGTTAATTTTTGTGTTCAAATAAAAATTCAAATTCATTCATTATTCTTTATAGCCTTCTTCTGACTTTGTCTGTCTGCAGTTTAAGACAAGAGGATTATTCCTCTGTAGTCTGTTCACCAGTTTATGCTACCAAAGTAGGTGAGACACTAAAAATTATATTTCAGAAATAATTTTTGTTACTGAGCTTTGTTGTAGTTTTTGTTGTTTTTTGTTACTGAAGTTATTAAACCGTATAATGGGAGTATTTTTAAAACATTTCTTCCCAATTTCTGCATCAGTAAACGCCTTCTTATATTTTGCAAATATATAACAAATTAATCTTGTGATATCGCCACCGATATAATATTTTGTTGCCGTTGCAATGACTTTAAAAGAAGTCAATTTCTCACGTCTTATAAGATATCCTGTAGAAAACGTGCCATTGAATGATTTTTGTTTAGTGGTAAAATGACGACCCATATTAACTTTTTAAGTTACGCTTTCACAAAAGATCACACAAGTTGCTGAACTATGCTTATTTTGCATTACAAAATAGTCCTTCCCAATCGCCTCGGAACAATTAACTGCCGTTGGTTATTTTTCATTTGTATTTGGAAGACAACTCTAAGGTGGTGAATAATTAAAACTTACAGTCTCATACATAAAAGGGTAGCTAGTTTGCTGCTGTGATTTATCAAAAACCAATTCTTACAACCAGAAAAGTATTCTTCAGTTCGTACCTGCATGACATAAGCCCCCTCCCCCGAAGGGAAACAAAAAAAAAAACCTCGCAAGTAAACAAAAACAAATTCACAGAATTTGTCAGTAATAGAAAAGTATAAATTCAATAATTCGAAAAGTATTTAGCTGTGGTTTTCACAGAAATGCACGAAAAGGCATGGTATTCTTTTCAGCGAAGAAAATTGTTACTGCCGAATAGTTACATTTTTTCTTGAACGGTTGGCTGAGGTTATGGTCGTACTGAAAGAAGTTTTACGCCATCATATGACAGGAGTTAACAGCTGAAACCTCTTCGATGCTGTGCAGAATGACATGCTACGTCTGACGAACATGCTCGTGAATGACAGACGTGACACTGGACATTTTTAATCCCATCTGTAATGTAAACGTTCGTTCGCCATTGTACGAACTTCTGACATGTCTGAAGATACACATGTCAGTGAAAAATGTAACAATTCGGCAATAAAATGTTCTGCTGCTTTAAAAATTCCCATGCTTTTCTATGCATTCCTGTAAAACACGCATCATGTTACTGTCTATTCTTTGCGAATTATTGAGCTTTTATTTCTTTCGGTGGCTTTTGGGTCGCCTCGCATATAAACCACTACGTCTTTCAATTTTTTCTCTACTATAATTGGCAACCATGATCAGGTTTTTTTAAGTTTCTCCTATTTGTCAGGTAATTTTATTTTAGTTAATGTGTAAGAGTTATTTTAAATATATTTCACCATTCAAAATGCTATTGCATGCCATATTTCCTACAACCTTTGCTTTTCTGAAACAAGGGCGGTAAATTTCATGTAAGGATACCTATCATTTTGGAAAAGATAAAGCATTAATTTTCTATTTCTTAGAAAACATAATGAAATTTTTCTCATCCTTATAAGGTCTGAAGTTTCCTGTATGCTTGGGAATTTTAAATTGATTTCTTTAAATTTTGTTATCAGTTTCGATACTGCAAACAGTTTATTGTAATGTAAGCCGTTATTTTTGTTATTTTTTCATGTACAGAAAGTATTATTTTTTATTATTCTTGACTGGAGTTAAAGAAAATGTAGGCGGATATTTTGACACATGCTTAATAGCAGAAGGTAACTTTTGTAAGCCTTGTTTTTCATTAAAGGTATGGATTAAATCTATTTGGAAACAAAATAATGACGTCACAGAAATAACTAAAAATAGCTTTATTTTCTTATCAGGGCTGACGATATATTCGACGAATAATTAAGATGGAGACAGCGGATCAATAGCCTGAAAAAAGTGCAGAATTAATAATGTAAATAATATCAATGAATTTTGAATTAATATTTGAGTGGGAGTAAAAATGAAAGAAGGAATTTAATGTTTACAAAGCAGCAGAAGAGCAAAAATTGGTAAAATTATGTTAAAAATGCTGATTCATGTAATATAAAAAATTCTGAGTATTTGCTTATTGTCCCATCGACCGTGAAATTTGGCTATCATCGAACTATGGAAGTTGGCAGATATCTCGCGAAAGCTGTGCCAGTAGTTACCACAGAATTCTGAGCCACACTTCTGTCTTCAAATTTTGTAATAATACATTCATCAGTCTCTTTGCACAATCCATCAAATACCTTTGCTGCGAAAGTATTCGACCAGCTTCGTAAAAAGATTTTCTTCGATTTCTTCTATTTTGTTGGGCCTCTGATTTTACAGAAAGCTCTGTTTAGAACGCGATGACAAACTTCCTGCAGGTGACTGTTCCAATCTATTATTGTTTCGCTGACAGCATCCGGCTGTTCTATTCCTTATTCAACAGATGCTAATTCTCTAGAGCACTAAAGGCAGTAACAAATATGATTCTACAGCCCTCGAAATCACTTTTTCCAAAATGTGAGAAAAGTACTGCAATAGCAGTTAATTTATATACTTGTTCATGAAAATAAAACATGGCTTATCGAAAATCAAACGAGATTACATCAGGCGAAAGGGTAGGTGTTATGTGTTGCGACGTCACCCTTATCCGTAATTAGTACCAAACTGAGCTACCTGGCAAAAGTTTCAGTGTCGACAGGATAGTTACAGCCAAAAATATTGCGGCCAAAACATCGCGGACGAAAACGTCGCGGATTAAACAGCGCAAGGCGGAAACGTCGTGGTCCAAAACATCATGGAAGAAAAGGAAGCAAAGAGAAAACATCGCAGTTCTAAAACATAGTGGTGCAAAATATCGTGACCAAAAATAAAATGGTTAAAAAATTTCGCAGTTTATAAACATCGTCGTCGAAAATTATCGTTGTAAAAAATAAAGCACCTACAAATCATCGCATGACAATAACATCGCACGTATGCTTCTTTCAGGTTTTAAAAACTGCAAATGCATATTCGCATAAAGATTTGGAAGCGAAAGAAATGTTAACGACACTTTGAGAATAAACGGAAGCAAAACGAGATATAATTTTCACCAAAATAATATCAGATGAACAAACGTGAAAGAAAGTAATTTCATAATTAACTAAGCAGTTTTTATAGATGTAACCTGATGCAGTTATTTATCTTACTTTTTCTAAACATTTTTAAGCTGTATTTCTCATGAAACATTATGAGTAAAACTTTATAAAAAAGTTTAATTTATTAATAATCTTTGTTAATTAACTCTGTAAATTTAAAATTCTATTAAGTTGCATTAATTTTCTAGTCATTTTCAATTTTTAAAAGCTTAAGTTTTCTTTTTCCTTTTTCAGCAAACATTTATTAGTTCATTCAAAAATATGAAATACAAATGTAAAAACATCCCTCTTTCCTCCTCGCCTTCGCAAATTATTATATGAAAATGCATTTACAGCTTTCAAAACCTGAAAAAAGCATGTGTGTAATCGTCATGCGATGATTTGTACGTATTTTATTTTTTACCAGGATATTTTCGACGACGACATTTTTAAACTGCGAAGTTTTTGAACCATTTTATTTTCGACGACGATATTTTGTACCACGATGTTTAAGAACTGGGATGTTTTCTCTTTGCTTTCTTTTCTCCCACGATGTTTTGTACCACGACGTTTTTGCCTTGCGTTGTTTTCGTCCGCGATGTTTTCGGCGCAAACCGACAGGATAAAACAATAGTGCCGAATTCTGTTATATTTCACAGCTGAATACAGAGATTATCTGCCGTGTAAAACAATTTTAAAATATTTTATGTCTTGAAATGATAAAACTTCAATATATTCGAAATTTTACTCTGCCACCGAAATAAAGTAAAATATAAAATTAATAAAGATACCACCAGGTAAATAAGCTATTCCTGACAGACGCTTTCGAATGCTTTAGCTAGGCCTAACCTGAAGAGAACAGCGATTAATTTATATTGCCGACGAATTCAGAGATTCTGACCACCTGTTTTGTCAAATTCGCTGAAAAACAACCTTGTGTTTGGCGTACATTTACTAAAAACACTCAATCGATTTCGAGGGCAGCTACAGGTCCCTCCTCATCAGGAGAACAAAATATCTAGAAAGGGAAAGAAACCTCAGTAACGGCTTTTTATACTCTCGGGTAGAACCACGCGCGAGCAGGCAACGCCATCTATCGGCAAAAATAATCATCAAGAATTATGTTAATAGAATTTTAAAAGCGCTAGGAAGGACTGGATTAGACTTAAAATCGTTCACTAAACTTGCTAAATCTTTGTGAATATGAAAAGCCTCAAGAAAATCCAATTCACCAACGGAAGAAGCTTTTTGGATAATTTTTGCAGATCCAAAGTCAAAATTATGATTAAATTTCCAACTATGATACGCTACTGAAGACTTGTTAATTTCGCCCTTTTCGGACATAAGATTCATGTTCCTTGATACGAAACTTTAACGCTCTTTTTGTTTGGCCAATATATCTCAAGCCACACTGACACGATATACTATAAATTCTCCAAGAATTAAAGTCAGAAACAGAATCTTTTAGAGTCGAACCATGAATTTTATTGATAGGAGAGAAACTGACTTGAAAATTGAATTTGTGGAGAATCCGTGCAACCTTATAACTAACAGAAGGATAAAATGGAAGCATGAAAAAGTCATTAATATTATTTCTAACAGTGGAATGTCTTCTATGATGGGATTCTGAAAACTTTTTAACAGCTTTATCAATGATCACGGGAGAAAATCCTCGGTCAATAGCAACTGCTTTTAAATAATTAAGTTCATTGGTAAGCAAGGATTCTGTGGAACAAACTTTGAGCGCGCGAAATACATAATAGTATGAAGCTATTTTTTGCTTAACAGGGTGGCATGACTTATGTTCTGTGGCAATTGTCAAGTCACCAAATGTTGTGGTACAAAATGTTAAATACTAACTGTTACAATAATTAGCCTAAAATAATATCAAAAACCAAATTCTGATTGCGTTGTGTTTATCTTTCCTCAAAACTAACCCGAACAACCCCTAAGACCAAGCAGGAGTACTGGTGTTAAAAACATTCACACAAGTCATCATAAGAAAAACTCTGAATCAAATATATATATATATATAACCAAGGATATTTATTGCAGCATTATAAGGAAGACACTCAATCTTTCAACTTAAATTTCTAGATCTATGGTGTGTTCAGGTGACAACTATTTAAAATAATGCATTTAGAATTATAATATATATATTGCTAATTTCAAATATGCACCGAGATGAATTAATCAAAAATTTACACCGTAAAAATTAATATTAAATTTTCATATGCAGTTATCAAACTCTGCTGGCCAGCATAAAAATACACAGGAATTTAATGAATCACCGAGCATGGTGTCTTTACCAATATTGATAGAGATTACTTAGTTCAAGAAATTTCTTAATTTGCTCAGGTAAAAATTACATACATCAATTTAGCAATCCCTTAGGCAGTTAGAAAAATATTACATACTCATGTAGACCCGTTGGAGAAAAATGATTACATTTATTCCTACATTCAATTACTCAATTAAAGGTAAAGTAGAATTTAAATTTTTAATCGTTCCTTAATTTGCAAAAGTTAAAGTTAATTCTCAACCAAAAATAGTAACAACTTAAAGTAAAAAGGTAAAATTTAGATAAGTTAACAAATTTAATATCCTGTCTTAATTCATTATATATAAATTTTAATTACATTCCAAGTTAAAGTTAAAAGTCCTAAATAGATTAATAGTGCAGCAGTTGCTTAAATACACAGCCTGGATTTAAGATCCAGCAGAAAAACCTTTGACTAAAAGTTAAATAGAATTTAATTGGAAATTAAATACACATATAATTACTCCTTACATTAATAATTCATCACTGGAAAATTTACTTCAAATAATCAAATCTCTTAAAAAAAATTTTAATTTACCATATTACTTAGGAAACATGTTCACGGAATTTAAGTCGCAAGCTGTACTAAATTTCAGGTGAAATTAACAATCAAAAGGTTGAACTCACTTGAAGGGAAGAATTGAAAATTTAATTAAGCATTAACTCATCTTATAGATTTTTTTTTCCGGATGTCCCATTCATAACAGGTGTTGAACAAGGCTCTGCCGACGACCAGTCCTTCGCAGATGTTGAACGAGGGAGTCCGGCGAGAAATCTGGACACTTGGATCAGACACTATGAAGATGGTAAAGTGCATTCGTGCAGCAAAACAAGAGCTCCTAAAGGTTCCTCCCTTTTCCGTCTATTCTCATCCAGGCGAGTTGATGGTAGTACTCGGATCTAAGTGACCGATCAGGCAGGATCCGGATAGCGGGATTCAAGTTGCATCCACTATGGTGTCAACGTATTAATTCGATGAGGAAAAAACAACATTCTCGACTCCAACACGGGGATGGTAAAGTGCGGAGGAGTAAACTTCAAGTGATTTTTTAGATGTTCATCTTTATCTTATTTCCCATCTCCGGCTCTTCCAGAGGAAGAAAAAATAACGTGCTTCTACAGCTGCGAATCCAAGGCAAAAAGGGCTGAGCATGGCCTTGCATGACGATTTCAATCGTCCAGAATCCAGAATTTTCGAAAATCACCAAATTTGGTGAATTAGTATGCAAATCTCGCCAAACACAAAACAGTGCTGCGAAAACTTAGTTTTTCCTTCTTCACACCAAAAAAAATTCCACCCTCGCCACCCCCTTCGCCAACAAGGAGGGGTGAGGGAAAGAATGCGACAAACCTACCACGCCCCTACCACGCAACCGGACGCAGTACATGACCTTGACGAAAAAGTGCTCCAAAACGACGCTTATAGCAGAATAAATTTTTAGACACGAAATTCAACAATTTTAGCAATTAAATGGGCATAATTCTCCAACGGGGCGACGTACAGTCATGAAAGTAGGTTCATAAGAAGGGTAAATTTTTTCTCTTTAAGAGGTATAAATTTCATCCATGTGAATAAAAAGGAAGTATTTTTAAATTTCAAATATTACGCAGAAAGCAACCGATTTCCCATTGTCTCCTTTCCCGAAAGCTAATACTGTCGAACGCGTAACGTAAGAATGAGAACTCTGTTTAACTCGCATAAGAATAATTGATTCAATAACATAAGCAATACAATTCGTGAAGAAAAATTTAGAATAAGCATAAATTAATGCATATAATTTACTCACTCAATAATTAATTAACAAATAACTGCAATTAACTACACATTAATCCATAATTCTAAACTAACCAAAAATCACTACATAACACTTAGCATGAGGTGATAAACAAACTGCAAAGGGTTTACGGTACACAGTAGTGCTAAAATCAATTTCATTGCGGATTATAAGAATATCAAGGAAGGGGAGGGAATTGTTGGATTCAATTTCAAGAGTGAATTGAATGGCTGGATCAATTGAATTTATAATAGATAAAATCTCGGTTAAATCGTCTTTATTACCATCAAAAAGTGCCAAAGTGTCATTTACATAACGAATCCAGAGACGAAAAGATAGTTTATCAAATAATTTTACCTCAAAATAGTGCATATAAATGTCAGCAAGTACAGGCATGAGAGGATTACCCATAGCTAATCCTTCAATTTGACGATAATATTCATTTTGAAAACAAAGTGGGTTTGACTGAGAGAGACTTTAGTAAGCGAAACCAACTCATCAATTTCAGTATGTGTGAAATGGAATTCCCTAAGCCTAGTTTCAAGACATTTTAGTGCTCCTTCGACTGGAACATTAGTAAACAGTGATACCTGTTTTGTGTTTGAGATTTCTTTCAGGAATCAGAATTACTTAGGCTGTAGAGACATTAGGTTATTTTTGAAGCAGTAGTCATAAAAAAAAATGTGCAACGCCTTCGCCATGACTTTAATCGCGGACCTCTGGAATACACCCCGAAGTGCTGACCACTACACCACAAAGGCATGCAAACAAGGTGGGAGAAATTCCTTATAAGGCAGTAACAAATGAAAATAAAGCTTTTTTCTGAGTAGGATGATTCTCTTATAGATTTCTCTTTAGCAAAAGACTAATCGGCCTATAAATGTTTCAGGTTTTAGGTGTGATCTTTGCCTGGCTTGGTCCAATTGTCTTAAATGATCCGGTATTTGGGGCCTAAAAATGAAAAATTCATGAATTGGACTACAGAAGAGTAATCCAGCAGTCCAATGAACTAAGAAAATAGGATACTTTGTCCTCTGTGTCTGGAAGCGTCAATTAAGAAATAAAAATAGAAATCAAAGAGAACTGAATATAATAGAGATAAATTAAGAGAATTAATGACTTAAGAGAGCATCATAGCCTAAAAAGCGGAAAAAGTATTGGAAAGCTGTAGGCGAGAAAAACATGTCACTTGTTTGTAGGCGATGAATTATCTTGCAAGAAGGTAAAAAACGTAATTTTTGTCCTCATTTTCGAATATTTGCATACGTTCCAATGTTATTTGGTTACTGAGATGACACGAACATTCTGCCAGACCAAATTTGACATGTTCGATCAATAATATTCTCTGTTTTTTAGGTGCCTTACATACTGCCGATAACCACAATCTCACAGTGTAGAGGCGGTCATAATGTTTGGGTTGGTTCAATGTATAAACGTTTCCTTGGTATTGATTGCATTCCAGAATCATGTAGATTAGAGCAGCGTTACACCCTTCGTTTAATTAGTATCTGTCGATGAATGTGTACTTATTAAATGAGTCATTAATTTATTATTTTAATTTTTCTTGTTTTAAGCACTTGAAAAAACAACTATTTTGTGTGAATGTACATGTCTAGAGTTTTGATAAGTCATGTATGGTAGACAATTCTAAATAGAAAAGTGATATTTGGGAAGAAAATAATTTTACGCTAGTATGAAAAAATAAAATTAAAAAGTAAAAAATAAAAAAAACATCTGAAAGATTTCAGATTTTAATCGTAGCCTGAAAAAGTTTGTTAAGGTTTATTATGCTCTTCATGGGCTCGTAGTCCATCATTCTGCTTTTGCACTCACTCCTGCTAACCTACAAAATTATTTATATTATTTATATTGTTTTTTTAAGGTTTTTTTAGCTTTACTATAAGTCAACGTTCTCTTCGCATTTACGCCATGTACAATTCAATATTAACAGAAAATCACAAAAATTTTAAAAGCTGCGTAGCATCATGTGTTTAGAATTCCAGCAGTGTCAAATGTTGACATATTTTAATATTTTTTATTCTTTTTTCAGTTCATCATATCAATATCTATCAAGTGGTTAATTTTTTTCTTTTTATTATTAACTTTTTATTGTTAATTGTAATTATTAGATATCCCGTTCTTCTCACCTACGCAGCATTAAATTCAGTTCAAAAGCAAAATCCCAAAATATTTAAAAACAGCATATCCTTACAAATTGTTCGAGGTTGCCATATATATTTTTGTATTTGCTATATTATTTCCTTAAAAACTAGCCTCTCCAGCGGCTATCCTTTTAAAAGAGTCAGCATAAAAAAACATATAATGATTTCAAAGAGGACCAATAGTGTCATTTTATAAAAGCTATTAAATATTTCTAATTAGACATCTCATGAATTAAATGCATTTTTATTTAAATCAATCCCATTAAAAAGTAGAAAAAATATCTTTTGCGTTTGAAAGAACTGCTTTTATTGCTTAACAATCACTTCGTTTGCTGCTCAGTAACATTAAGATTAAATTTAAAAGATAAAAACCTTACGTTTTACTGAACCGCAAAACTCTGATGCTTGGAGATAATGAGGATTCTGTTTAAGGCAGTGAACAACCCATTGCTCTTAAATAACCGAATTTGTGGATTAAAACTGAAAGATAAATTTCTGATATTTTGCCGAATAACAAGTCTGGCTCGCTGTACATAAAAATGTTTGATTTCGAACAGTATGGCCACTTTTCGCTTTCAAATCGATTGTTAAATTTGCACAAAATATGAAATAAATAAAAAATATCCAGGAGTGAAAATTCGGGCTTCGAGGTGCCCATGTTCGGGTAGAGGACTATGTGTACCAAACATTCGACGGCTGTAAGTGCCGTCGTTTTGCCATAATACGATAAACATACATACTACAATACATAGATTCTTCGTTACTTATTTTTTAAATGATATTTTTCTACAACATTTGGTGGCAACAGCTTGGAAAGTGATTCAGACAAAAATTTCATTCCCAGGCATATAGCATCTCTGGTGTTAGTAAAGTGAATAATAAAGTGATTAATTTTATGATTTACTGCTTACATAAAAAGTACATGTTGTCTGAAGGGAAAGACCTGCGTTATATTATGAATTGTATCATAAATATTCATTTGTAATTCAGTTTCTAAAAGACATTTCTAAGAATAACATCCGCCCACTTTATTGTAAATCCAAGCGGAGCTATTCTATCGAATTCCCATCGGAATGATTTCTTATAGGTCTAGGCGCTAAGCTGCGAAGTAAATCTAAATTCTTCCGCTCTTTAGTTTGAAAGAAATAAAGCTCTGCATTGAAGCAACTTCCTTTCTTCTGTTTACTGGATCGCCTTGCCCTCTGCTTTTCTTTTGATCCTGAATTTTCCAAATGTTTCCTGTTCCCCCTTGAAGAGGTAGTTTTCTTTTCTTATAACAGCTTCATTCTAGATATCGTTGTTTAAACGCAAGCTTATTTTGGAGCTTGAAAGTGTAAAATATTATATCTTAGAGACTGACATGTATAATGGAATGCTCCTTGACTTCGTATGAGAGTAATCGATGAAAGTCTATAAATAAAGCCTTTGAAAGCAAAGCTAAGTCAAATTGGACAATGAGATACGTTTTTATGATGACAAAAATAACAATTTTAATTTGTATGTTTTACACTAGAATATGTACTTAAAAAAAGAAAAAAAAATCTGAAAGGGTTCAGATTTTAATGATCGCTCAAAGGGGTTGTTTTAAATTTTGATATGGTATGTCAGTAGAAGTTATCGATAGACTTGGTTTAGGTAGAATAGAGAACCATTTTATAGGATATTAGATATATATGCATATAGACTAATATGTAAATAATTTCCGAAGGGCAAAAGACTCAAATGCAAAGTGAAACAACATTTCAAAGTGAAACAAATTGAAGTAGTGTGTCGAGGCCCGTTTGGGGTGATAACAGTATTTGTTTAACTAATATATAATTAATAATAGTTGAAGTGAATTTATAATAATAGTTATGAAATTTTAAATTAGAATTTTTTCTGTTTGGTTAATACTAGTTGAAGTAGTATTGATACGATAATTTGTGTAAGCGCTTCGGGCAAAAGAATGCTTTCCGCTCTGAATTCTCCATTGAAAGTTACTGCTTCCATTTTAAATTTTAAGTCCCATGATTTCTGAAAATTAAAAAAAATATATTTAAGATTCAAAGAAAATATCTCTGGGCTTGGAACCAACGATTCAGAAAATATAACATCAATAGTTCGTTTCCTAAAACTGGATTCAAAACAAACATATAAACATAAAATTTGAGGTCCAAAATTATATTTACACGCATAAAAATATGATATTTAATGAAAACCTAACTCTATGAGCTAAAAGGCTAATCAAGCTGATTTCTTTCTTCATGAAAAATCAAACTGGATTGATTAATTATCATCACAGAATTCAGTTTGATTATTTAGTTTTCTGAAATATAAACAATAGATCTGTAAATCATGTACTTTTATTTTGCAAAACCTTTGAATTGGTAAAGGGAAAAGGAATCTGTATGTCTTGAATCAGTGTTCTCGAACTGCTTCATTCCGCTATTTTACAATTAACAAATATTATATCAGTTTTTATATTCATAAATGTAGTTCAATGTCGAAAGATAAATATTTGCACAAATGTGCGTGGCTAGTGATCTAGCTGAGCACAGTACATTTCCCAGCGAACGTCTGCAATTCAGATTTTAGCTGCAATGCTCATCAAAATCTGTTCAGTTTCACTGATTATGGCAAAGCCCACTACGGATATGTGCCTAGGGTGAGGGATGCCTTTGTGGAGGACTTTCTAAAGGCTACTTGCTTCTGAACACCTCCGGACTACCCGTGTTGAGCGATTTTACACATCCGGCCATTGGTGGACCATGTTCATCGAATCAAAGCAGAATATTTAATTTTGACGAAGTATCATTTGCAGCAGTCTTGGATGTGGAGACCTGTCGGAAGCTCAGAAGTGGAGTACACAATTATGAAAGCGGTAAGATGGCTGAATATTTCGAGATAAATGATCCTACAGAAGCAATTTTAAAAACCTTCTCTTGCTGGGAAACAAAATTAAGTGGTGCTCAAAATCGCTTTCTGTTAATAACTGTCTATTGAATTTAGAGCTTTTTGTCGCCACTGAAACATTTACGTAGCGGTAAACGATGTTCAGAAGGTTAAACGCGCGAGCGCGGGTTCTGAATTCAATGGACCCATCTGATGAAAAAACCTTTTACAAAGCCCACCTACATTTTATATATATACACTCACTTCCAAAAGTTAACCACGAAGATGTAAAATGCAAAACAATCAACAAATACTGCTTTGATTGACACAAAATTCGGTAGGAAGGTAACATATATATTTATGCATAAAACAAAATCAATAATTGCATACATACAGAAATGAAAACAATATTAAATTTTTGTAAGTTATTAGATAATGACATACTGGAGACTTAAACAGAATTATGTATAAAGTGAAAATAAACAGCATAAAATGAAAAAAGGATATTAATAGGGTATGTGATCCCCCCTCATTTGTAAACAAAGTTTACACCTTGTGACAATGCTTTCAATTAGGTGGTCAACCACCGCAGACTTAAGCAATCGCCATTCTTCTTGTAGAGCAGTTTCCAGCTCAATAAGAGTGGCTGGAGGTGGGAAACGTGAAGATATAGCACGGAGAGCATCCCAAAGATTTTCAATGGGATTAAGGTCGGGCGAATGTGCTGGCCACGCCATACGCGCAATCCCTTCACTCTCCAGGTAGTCTTCGACGATGTCAGCTCTATGGGGACGTGCGTTATCGTCCATTAAAACAAAAGTAGGGCCAACTGCTGCAGCGTACAATCTCACAATGGGTTCTAGGACTTCATCTCGATACCGGACAGCCGTCAAAGAACCCCGTTTAAAGATGCGCAGGTCGGTGCGGTATCCTAATGAAATTAGTGCACACACCATAATGCTTCCGGCTTGGGATGCGTGATGTTCGGTGATGTTTTGGGACTGATTGCGTGTTCGTTGTTCACGCCATATCCTTATACGCTTGTCATCTGGCTCCAGAGCAAATCTTGACTCAATCAGTAAACATGACATTGCCCCAGTCAGACACATTCCGATTGACCTGTTCCCGGACCGCTGTAATCGTGCCCTTCTTGATTGGACGGATAGAGAAACACAAACTCGAGGTACCCGGGCGTACAGTCCACTCATATGTAATCTTCGGCGTACAGTATCTGCAGATATCGCCTTACTAATGGACGCTGTAACCACAGATCTCACATGTGTGGAGATCGCTCTGCGATTCCGCTTGGCTACAATAGCAATATATCGATCTTCCGCGGGGGTTCTAACCCTTGGGCGAGCGGCTACGGGCCATCGGACAACTGTCCGTGTGGTTTGGAATTGTTTCTCTAAACGTGAAATTACAGAATGATGAACGCCGAAGAAAAGAGCAACATCTGTGATCGACTGTCCTGCTTCAATGCGCCCCACAGCACGCCAGCGCTCAGAATCTTCCTTTCGTTTTCTGTAAGTCATAGAAACACGTATGTCTTGAAAACAAATTGTACGAAAGTTTTAAACACCTTCTATCAGCACTTACAATCAACTTCTGTAACCCTTCATAAAGCTGGCTTCTTATAAGACTGCCTTTGTTACATATTTCTTGACATGAAAGCGCGATTGGCTGTTACCTAACATATTGGCATATTTCCATCTACCTCTGCAGCGAATTGCATTTCCTTCAATTCTGATTGGCTTCCGGAAATTAGCATTTTCCTCTCCGTGCTTAACTTTTGAAAGTGAGTGTATATATGTAAAAAAAATCGGCGCACCAAGAAAGAATCATCCGATTGCTTTGAAATTTAGTATGCATAGATGTTTTGACCAAATATGCAAATAATTAAAATGTGGTGTTTAGTGGATGAACAGTGTAATCTCCATCGAATCGGAACTGCGTATCCAGCAGATGTATATAAGGAGCTGTTCTTGAACTGTTGTTAGCATGTTTTTGCATTGCGATTTAGTATACCTTTCAATGACTGAAAAAATGCCTCTCCGCAAGATTCGAGCTCATTACGAGCAACTCTCAGAATTTGAAAGAGGTCGTATCATTGGACTGAAGGAGGCAGGTTCGGCAAATCGGAGAATCGCTCTGCATATGAGTCGAAGCGATGCGGCGATTAGAAGATGCTGACAGGAATGGGTGGGCAGTGGCAGATTTCAGCGTCATTACGGTAGCCGTTGACCTACGGCCACAACAGATCGGAAGGCAGAGTGATTGTCAGATCAGCTGTCACAGCGCCCGATAGCGACGACTATCAACCGACCCGCACACGAATGTCCACCTTGACCATTCACAGACGGCTGATAGAGCGACATCTACGCTCGTACCGACCGTTGCGCCACCTGTCACTTACGCTTGCACACTGTCGAGCTAGATTACAGTGTTTCTTGGATGGATCATGTTGGAATGATGCTGATTGGGAACGTATAGTCTTTAGCGACGGATCCCGTTTCCAATGCATCGTGACGATCATGGAAGACATGTCTGGAGACGACCAGAGCAGCGTGCAGATCCTACTTTCACTATTGCACGCCACACACGCCCTCAACCAGAAGTTATGGTATGGGTTGCCATTTCTCTTGATAGCCGGACCCCTTTGGTCGTCATTAGAGGCACACGTACAGCACAGCGATAGGTCGACGACATTTTGAGACCTGTTTTGCTACCATTCATTTTGCTCAGAGCCCTGACCTTATTTTTCAGCAAGATAATGCCAGACCACATACGGCACGTGTTGCTATGAATGGTCTTATAGGTTGTCAAACACTTCCTTGACCAGCCAGATCGCCAGATCTGTCTCCCATTGAGTATGTCTGGGATATGATGGGAAGGCGAATGCATCTACCAGGTTTGAATGCCTAGCAAGTACCAAACTAGAATGCATCTACCAAGGAATGCTGATGACCTAGCCCGACAACTGGAAAAATTTGGCAAGAAATTCCGCAGGAGAACATCCGGGAGCTTTATCAGTCTATGCCACGCAGTGTGGCAGCTTGCATCCAGGCTAGAGATAGATCAACACCTGACTGAGCTCTTTATTTTGTAACTAAGTAACTCTGAAATAAATCATTCAATTAATCTGAAATTTTAATAATTTTTTATTCTGTACATAATTTTCCTATCCACCAATTGTTGTCTCCTTTGGACAACACCTTCTTGGTGCGTCGATTGTTTTGTTATAGAGTGTCTTTCGCCCAAATTGTTGAAGTCCAGTGTAATTCTCACTCACAGTCAGATTCTTAATGTTTCTGAAGTTTTTCGCTGGGTTTTGTTTTTGATCGGATGGGGTCTTTTAGACCCAGCACCCCTATTCACATTTCTGTTACATGATCGTTTAGAGAGCGGCAAACATTTCGAGTAATTTATCGTA
Source organism: Stegodyphus mimosarum (assembly GCA_000611955.2). Lineage (NCBI taxonomy): Eukaryota > Metazoa > Arthropoda > Arachnida > Araneae > Eresidae > Stegodyphus > Stegodyphus mimosarum. Next base: position 130,751 of record KK118198.1, on the reverse strand, counting down.
GAGGGAAGAAATGTTTCAAACGTTTTTAGAGGACGTATCCAATGGAAAACAATCTATCGAAAAAAATGGGATTGGAAGTGATCACGAATTCTTAGGTTGCATGATATAGATTCTGAAAACGAAAATGAGAATGGTATAAATTTCTCTATAAGCAAAAAAATATCGGAAACACAGAAAAAAGATGCAGTGTTTGCCCAGAGAAAAAGCACAAAAAACGAAAATGCGTTACACCCAATGTAAAAAATATTTGCGTTTGGAACACAAGACAAAACTTTATCAAATGTGCTGACTTTGTCAGAAATGCTCACTTTGTCAGATCTGCTTGATAAAAGTGCTGCTAACATTTGTTGTTGCATTTCTTTCTGTCTTTAGTGCTAATAAAGAAAATGAAATATCGAGACAGTATACAATTTTTCATTTTCCAATGGTTATATATATACGAAGTTTTCCGCTTCCTTTAAGAAATTTTATTTAATAAAATCATTTGGATAAATTAAAAACTTTAATGTGTATATTTTTTAAGTTTGATCATTAAATTTGTTATTGGCATAGATGTAACAAATTTACCTGACGATTTCAGAATAGACTTGCATCCACTTCAATAAAGACATTAGTTTGTATCTGGCTCTAAATGAATTTACATTTGAAGGGAATCAGGGATATGCTAAACGTCTACAAATCTTGATGTCTCTGACCTTATAACAGCGCACATATCATGGAATGAGAGAGAATAATTAGCATTAGACCTATTCCCTTGTACGTGATCGACAGAGAGTATGTATTTACTCAGAGCTATTAGAGATAGATCCTAAAACCCTATGTAATGCGATGCAAGACTTATTTTGATCTAATGTCCCTTTCAAGAATGGTAAAGCGCCTATATCTAGCTCACAAAGAATTTCTTGAATCTAACTGACCAAATTTGATTAGAATACTACTACATAAAATCTTTTAGGAAATCTGTAGAAAAGTTGTAGCGCGACGAAATTTTAGCCAAAATATTTTCGAAGATTATGTTGATGAAGAAATAGAACTTGCTCTTCTAAACTTCGAGTGATCCCCCTGTAGAAAAAACTGAAATCACTTTCTGATCTATGTCTGCGAGTTTCGTTGATAAACATCTCATTTTTATGTCAAAAGGCTTTTGTTGCCAAGGTACTCAACACCAATTTTTTTTTTAAATTTCGTTGTCAAATTTCGTTGTTTCGTTGTTCAAATTTCGTTGTATTTTCAGTTCTATTTTTTAATAAATTTTTGTTGTATGTATTTAAATTAAATTTTCAGTTTGTCTGGGAAAATAAATTCATTCAGCTTCATTTTGCGGCATGATCTTTGAAATATAATTCATAAAGAAACAATTCTATTATTAATACAAATGGAGTACTTGAGTCCTCGAATTTCAGAAATCTCCAGAAGAATTAAGGTTTGACACCTGGAATCTTTGGGCATCTTTTTAGTTAATCGAATCTTTTGAATACTAATTTAAAAATCGTTAAGTATTTTAACTCAAAACTGTGGAAAGATTAATTTTGTTGGAATTTAATAGAAATGGTCGTTTAAAAACGTAAGAACACGATTGCATCGCTTTTGGTAATCTATACTACCAACATATAACCATGTGGCATCTCTGGGTGCCTTCTTTAATTTTCTAAAGAGAAATTAGCGTTATAAGTTAGTATTTATCTGCATTAATTGTTTAAAAATCGTCTTGTAGTTATTTAAAAAATAATTAAAATATTTTAATTTTTGCTGAAATCTTTTGGTACTTGCGTATAAGCGAAATCATTTGCGTAAGACTATTCAAATTTTCAGAATGCGGCAAACTCTAGCAATTCTTCAGTTTTAAGGTCGCCATTTTCGTGTGCTTTCATTTTTTATAGGTAGATCGTGATATTTATTGTTTTGAAATGAATTTTAAAATATGGCTCTGTGGAATTTGCCTGAAGTACAAGAAATTTCCGAAATATTTCTTAGGAATATATATCTTTTCGCGAAATGGCTAATTCAATCAGTGCTTTAAATCTACTCTTAAAGTCATCGTCATGAAATTTCCGCCAGATATACGAAAAAAAACCGCGCATGTAAATAGGTTTAATGACTGATTTTCGGAATAAATCGTTAATTCAAACGTAAAATGTATATGTAATTGTTAGATGCGTAGGAGTTCATAATAGATCAAGTGCACCCGGAATCGATGCTAGCTTGATAAAATTTATTTTTTAGCAAAAGAAACACTTTACAGTTCTGGAACTTTCCACAAAAATACTTGTACAGATCTTCTCACAAAATAAAACCAGAAGTATCACAGAAAAGCAGTACCTTAGAGTAAAATCAGGAGTTACACTTTAAACTACTAAGACAGCACAATGCGAAGCACAAAAAGCGAAAGCTTCTACGGAGATCTCTCAGTAATCCGAACTCCCTCTAAGCTAAACAATTGCGAATCTGATGTTTTCTGGGGTGTTATATAAGTTCCTCTGGCCTCCAAGAAATCTCTAGAACCTCAAGCGTTTCGAAATTACTGAAAAACATATGAGGACCTAATGCGGTTACAGTTACATATAGGGATCAATATGTATGCTTATATCAATTACTGTTATTGAGGGATCAGACCATAAGTCGCCAAATGAGTATCAAGTTTAGCGACTTTTGGCGATTTCTTGCTAAATTTGGCGACAAAAATTAGTAACTTAAACCATCGCCAGCTTGGCGATATCTCGTCAGTTTAGCGAGATAGCCATTTAGATCAATGACTTGCTCCTGTAATCGTATTTTTTTAGAGAGCTTCTTCTCTTTCAATTATTTTATGTTACATTATACAAAAAATGTTACAATTTCACATGTAATTATTTACATGTACATAAAATTCGTAACGGTATGTATGTAGTAAAAGATTTTTTACAATTACAAGTCGTCATTCGTTTTTTTCCATAAAATATAGCCAAACTGCGCCGAGCTCGTTGTTCTGGTATGTAACTTATAATAAGTTTTGTTAAAATTATATTGCGGAAACGAACCTCAGAATTCAAGGGTTTTAAATGTGTACTTCATTTTTTGGTTTCAATTATAAATTCTTAATAAATTTAGGCGTATTTTTAAAAACAGTTTTCCCGAGGTATTTATGCAGTACTAATACAATTATCTTAGTAGAAGTTGCTAAATATTCAGAATGCGCTAAATCCTGGATCCATTTGCGCTAAATCCGCATAAAAATTCTTCGATTTTTTGCAAACACAACCTCTTTCTATATGCATTCGTTTTGCTGTATTCCAAATTCCAACGTTTTCTACGGAGAAATAGTGCATTTTTTTAAAACTCAGTTTTAAAACTTTTGCTTACAGAATTTACCTGCAAAAGAAGAAACTGCTGTAAATTTCTGCAGGAATACAATACAGTATTTTGCAGCAAAATCGCTAAAGCGAGCAGTTGCTGTGAATGTATTCTTAAAGCGATTGCGACAAAATTTTGGTAAGAATAAAATATTATTATTGTCATTAATAATAATAATAATAATAAATAATAGTAATAATTAAATCATCCTTATAAGTAGGTTTATAGATTAAATTTCATATTAAATGTCGAACGAAAATGTAACATGCGAACAATAATATGTATGTACGCAACAAATCCATTTTGCAATGGATTTGTTCTTCATTCTTATGCTTTCTTAAAAAGTCCCTAAAATGCGTTAAAGCTAGTACCAGTTTCAAGTTTGCTTTAATTAAAAGCTTTTAATGTTAAGCGAGATTTTTTCTTTTTATGTGAAGGACTAGAGAACATTTTAGGATTCGGAGTTTAGAAAATTTAGGATTTCTCGTGAACACCTAATTTTTATATTAATATCTTCTTAAACTTTTGTTTATTTCCATGAAAATGAAGGAATTAATTTTAATGTTGCAGATTAAGAAAAGTCGTAGCATGCACTTCCTACTGCAATCTGCTGATTTAATTTCGAAACTTTTAAGTTTAGTTTTCTGAAACGGAAAGGTTAGAATCTCTGCTTTACTAAACATATCTGTTATATTTTTTATCAGTATTATGTCTTTTATGTTCTTAAAATATTTCCTATTTATTTTGAATGTAAAGGAATTTACAAATTCCTTGTATAAAGTATTTTATTTAAGAAGGTATCAAAAAATAATTCTCTTTGATGTACACACTTTTATATGTATAAAAACTATGTGAGCACTCATTACTTAGAGGAAGGTATCCGCAACAAAGGGGAAAAATATGGTCTCTTATTATCTAAAAGCTGACGTGTTGTGAAGAAAAAGCTAAGTGCAGGCAGAAAATACAAAAATTCATTTTAAATCTTCAAAGAGTTTTGCACAAACATTTGAATCAATGTTAATTCTTTACATAAAAAAGAAACATAGCATGGCGTTGTGGGAAAAAAAGTCTCTTAAAATCTTTCAAGTTTCACGCTGAGAGTGGGAAGTACTAGTTTCTGATTTTTCTTCTTCTTATAATAAGAAATATTATACAGTATTTATTATTTTTGCTTAAGCATTGTATTAAGGGCTAGTGTATGCGTTTATATATGTATTTAATATACATTTAGCGGCACTGTTATCACGGTGGCATTAACTTTAAAACCAGCATTATAATACTGTTTCGAATTTTTTACATATTTAATTTTAGTGAAACTTTGTGTCAAATTGTAATATTTTTTGCATAATGTAACATGAAATCATTGAAAGAGACGAAGCTCTGCCATAAAAAATAAGATTACAGGGGTTACGTGTGTTTAACATTAAATAAATGGCTATCTCGCTAAATTGGTGACCTATCGGCAAGCTGATGATGGTTTTTGCGTTTAATATTTATCACCAAATTTGGCAACAGCTCGACAAATTTCGGCAAAATTGGCGACTACTTGAAGACTCTTTTTTTCTGTTCATGCATAACTGTAATTGATACTGTAATTGAATAACTGTAATGCATCCTTATATGCAACTGTAACCTTATCCGGCTCTTATATGTAACTTTAACTGTATGTGCGTTCCAGTAATTTCGAGAAATGGAAGGTACTAGAGATTTCTCGGTGACCGGTAGAGAGCTATATAAGATCGGAGAGAGCATTTGGTTTCAACTGTTAGCTCAGAACTGAATTTAGAGTATTAGGATACCCAAAAGAGCTTAGCCTTTTAGATGGTCTTTGCATTGCTCTCTGTTTGATGTTCTTTGTAGTTTGAAGTAGAATTACTGATTGTGAATTGCGATATTGAGATGAGCTGTAGGAGTACTTACGTGGAAAGTTCCAGATCTAAATTTTTGTGGAAAATTCAGAACAGAAGTCCTTCTTTTCGTAAAATAAACTTTATCAAGCTTTCATAGGTTTTGTGTGCATTTATTAGATTAGGAATCCGTACGCATGTAACAGTATATTAATTTAACAGCAGCTCAATTTAGTTATTAACGTAAACTGTTTATACGTAATGTTAAACACCTCACTATATCTTGTGCTTTAGTGAGGTTCTTAAGCTGGCTTTCAAATAAAGTTGTTTTAATTGAACATACAGTGGGTTTGATTTTCGTGTTAATATCAACTTTGGTGTTTCGGCTAGGACTCAGAGCAAGATCAAAGTAAGCGGTGAAACAAATGTGTCTATAGAGCCATTAGAATTATTTAAATAATCTGTACATAAGCCTTCAATTTTTCACTTTACAAATTTATATTAATTTTTATGACAACAGACTTAAATATATGGTATCGAAGGTGTTCAGAGAATTCAAATATTTTTCAGTGTGCTCCCTGTTAAATATTTATGTTTTCTAAAAATTATAGTATTCTCCAATTTCACAAAGTAAATTTTTCATAAAATAGGCCAAAAGAAAAAGCAACATTCTGAGTTTTTTTGTTTTATTTTGCTTTAAATATATTTACATTTAGAAAGCAAGCTTGTAGTGCAAAGTAAAAATATACTGCTGTCGCCGAATCTTGTTTTTTTATCGGCACATATGATAACGCTTTTTATTCATTTAACCCTTTGTCAATGGCAGGTGGTGGAAGAAAATGTTCAACGGCATTTACATTTATCTAGAATTACATTTAGATCTTATAAACAACCTTGTTTATGCATGGATGTGAAAAATAGGTTCCAGTATTTCCAGCCGAAATGTCATTTCCATACATCTTTGTTTTTAGAAGCATTATTAGCATAAGTATTGCATCTGTCAAAAGATGCGAATAACTTTGAAAGAGAAATCGGGTTGACCCTTAATATCCAGGTAATATTTCTACAAGAGCAAAATAATGCGTTCAGAAGAAAAGAAGTGATGGGATCTGTGATCAGATCGATTTTATAAACACAGTTTTGTATAGTTTATCGAAATGCTACAGTTCTAAAGAAGACTGAGATTATGATTTCGTTGCTGCTGGGAGAACAATCAATATCAAGTGTTCCTAATAAAAGCAACTCTTTTCATTAATCTAATTTAGCAGTGTTGTATGTGTAGAATGCTAGTTTGCTTGCAGTTACAAGCTTGTAACATTCCGTTAAGTTAACCATTGTCATAAGAGTATATCAAAGAAAGCAATCAGCATTTTTTATAACATGGGTTATAATAGTTGGCGTTATCATTAAACAATACCAGAGAAAGCAATCAAAACGTTTTATAACATGGCTTATAATAGCTGGCGTTATCATAAGAAGATATCAGAGAAAGCAAGTAACAATTTTCATATCATGGCTTACAATAGTTAGCGTTATCGCATTTCCAAGTTAAATATGTCTTCTCTCTGCTGGTATGAAGTAAACATCTTCTTGTGAAATTTAATAAGATATTTTTTTGGTAATACATAAACCTGCGCAAGGTCTATCAAAATGTCCCCGGGATTAGATCTATGGATAAAACTTAAGCTTTACCCAAGGTACTTACCAAAGTATGAGTATTGTCTCTTTAGAAACAATCGTCTTTCCCTCAGCATTCCTTCCGTGTAAGCGAGTTCATAACTTCTAACTGCGACTTGCTCTGGATCTCATCATAGATGATAATGCTGAACATGAAGAATGGATTATATTTGGCACGTTCGAGGAGATCTTAAGCACACTGCAATGCAATGTTCCTACAGTTCAGAGCACAACAGTAGGGGACTTGGCCAGCGACACTTGCATCTTCATTTTCGAAGTAAGGATTGCCCACACGAACCTTTATAATGCATAAACAATTTTTGCAGTGTCGTCGATTGTCCTCCTACGATTCGCATGCAGTATATTTATGGAGTTTCACATTTATGAAGTTCGTGGAAGTTTTTTAACTTAGGTACTCCTTTTCATAAGAGTTTCTTCTTTTTTTGAAGCATCTGTAGTGTTTGAAACATTGGAAATGGTTCCAAATGGTTCATTACTTCTTTACCGTAGGCTTGTCAAAGCATGGTTGAAGTCTCTACGATCAGGTAGCCCAGTTTAACCCAAAAACTCACACTCTCTCTTTGCTATATCTTTTACACACTATAATGTACCTTAAAATCGATAATTGAAGTTCATTTTATTTGCTTTCGCGTTACACAAATCTTCGTGAATTTTTAACACATGCATTAAATTAACTTACCTGAAACCTTTAAGAATTTGTTTTTTCAAAATCGTTTTGGCTTCATAATTTTGTTATCACATTGAATCTTTTGTCTATTGATCTCCAACTACTTTCGTTGCGATTTAATTTTTCATTACCACGTTATCTTATGTTTCCATTGAGAATTTATCCACACTACAAAAATAATTTCGGGTTTTGCTACTTGAGTAGATTTAGAATACATGTTTCTTGAAAATACATTCCCTCAGTATTTCAAGCTTATGATTAATAAATATAAATACTGTTGAAATAAAAATTTGACAGGGTAATTACATCAGAAATCGCATTAAATGGCTATAACTTTTAGCCACGACATTGTATAAATATCCTTTAATCGTGATACTGTCTAAGTACCATTTTTGTGAAAATACTATGCCAGTTTTCTGACCATGTTATACAAAATGCTTATAAAGAGCATCAACTGCCTTCTTAATAAATTTAAATATATCTTTTTAATTTACATGTTTTAAATTTTTGGTTAGGCAACGTATTTAATTTAATGATATGCAGGTGACAAACTTTGCTCTGAACGGTTAATGTTTAGGTTTAAAATCAATATTATGTTTTAATTATTATGTATTAACAGTCAATGTTTAGGTTTAAATTTAAGATTATATCAAGATACTCACGATTTAATAAATATACGAAAAATTTATTTAGCCGTATAAAATAAATTCATGTGAAGAGAGTTTCCTCTGGAAAAGTTTTACTGAAATTTCATTTTTGATAATTGGATAAGTACTAATTTAGTAAAACTGGTCTTTCAAAGTTACAATAGAAACAGTTTATGTTTTTGTCTTATATATTTCTGCATGCTTAATTCGCAATTCGTATTTAGCTACATAAGGAGGCAAATAAAAATTAAGGTTTTTATAAACATCTTATTAGTTTGTTTTGAGGAAGAGATAACTAAACAGGACATATCCCTAGTTGTATATTATTTATAGATCTTCTTGTGTTCCTGCATGTATGAGAATTATGATTTTAATCAGAATATTTTTCACAACAGCGCAAAATGGTAAAAACCAAAATTCTAAATTTTAGCCTCATAAATTTTCTTCGTTCTCCCTCTATGCGTTTTCAAACCATACAGTGCAGGAATAGATGTAATAGCAGGAAATATCCTACTATACATTAGAAAACTATTCACGTCATTTAAAGAAAATTATATTTAAAAAAAGAAAAAATGAGCTGATGTTTATACAAATGCTGTCATAATGCCTTTTTACAACGGTTACATTTTATTGCTATTAAGATTAATGAAATATGATAGCAGCAAAAATTAATAAAAAAAATTCCATATTTCACCAAGTGACCAAACATTTTGCAACCAGGCTTTTATTTAAGAGCCACGTTTTATTTCTGGAAACTGTCCCAGATTCTATATTCTCAGTCATTCCGAATATTTAATATAAATTATGCTATTTCCGTTCTATGAAGATATTTCAGCATATATGTCTGATATAGATAGGAGGACGTAGAACATGATGCATAAAAATATAGTTCCAATAGTTGCCAATTAATCAACACTTCTTTATTTTTGGCGACGCGTTTTTGAATAAAATCCTGTAACTCAGCTGGTGTTAAACCTAATCTTCCTTAACCCTTCAGTCTTTTTTCTATAATTTACGTATTACGTTTCAAGTATTCCTTATAATACGTTTCAAGCAAAAAAAAGCAAACGACAACCTAAAAATCTAGTACAGCGAAGAAGTTGAAAAAAAAAAGCGGAGGTTACGATAGAATACAGAAAAATTAAGTTATAATTAGTCCAAAGGGATTTGAATCCCGAAGGACTATTACTTTCGTTTTGGCATTTTGCGTCGTTTCACTTTTCAATTTATTGCTTATTTTATTTTTTTTTTTCGACGTAGCATTCTCTTCAAAAATCGTCTGCGTTGCACGGAAAATAAAAAGGAATTTTAATTACAATTCTAAATAAATAGCCAAATAAATGTGAAATTCGTAACAATATTCTCTAAAACTTTAACGAATTTTTCATTAACAAACTCAAAGATTTCAAAGCCAGCAATACCAACGTTGTACAGAAAAACATTTTTATCTCCAGCGCGTGAGACTGTGTACCGAAATTTCTAAAGATATGCTCAATTTAAAATTATTTTACGCTATTGCTGTTGAACTGAATTTTATGGTTTAAGTGCGAAGAACATGGTATTCAATAAATAAAGGTAACACACAAAATGTTAAATAAACGCCCCTTTGGACGTAATTAAAATCTGAATCCTTTCAGTTTTTTTCTGTTTTATTTCTATTAGTTAATTAAGGTTTTGGTTTCCGAAATTTATAGGCTAAAGGACTTTTAGCCGATATGAAAGTACATGCGTCATGAGTATTATTCGTTAAAGAGGGAATAATTTAGAAATGATACATTTAAGAAATATTTATTTATTTACTCTTGTTTGTAAAAAACTGTAATACCATAAAAGAATCATACGAATAAACTGAAACTCGTAAGAAAGGCAAAACAACATGGATATCCAAATGATTAGAAATTCAGAGTGGTATAGTGCATGCGTGTGATGAGGACCTTCGTATGAATTGTCGTGATGTGTAAATAAAGGGCTGTAATGGAATAGTAAAAGTTGTGTTTTATTATCTGGTAGCAAAGGTTTCATGAGAATTCACTGAGCCTTGACCACGACAAAAATATCAATATGAGCAAATTACATTGTTTGAATGAGGCGATGATCAACCTGAGAGGCGTTTACTGCGTAAATAAGGCTCTCATCAAAATTTGACAAATCACAAACTTAGCAGTGGACCATGAAATGTTACATCAACATAGCCTCTGGATGTTGGTCATTTGGATATGTAGTGAATGAGGTCAAAGCCCACTTGCTTATGGTAAGTATTGATTGTTCAATACACTTATGCCAACTACCTACAAACAATATGGAATGATAAATATATAATCCTCATGATAGTGACAGACTATGCAGCTTCACCTCGAAAGTTGGCACAAAAGTTGAGCACTCTCACAGGTATACCATTGTCAGCTTCAACACTTAACCCCTATTTCCCCATTGTCCTAAAAATAGGACAGCACACATAAATGGTCTTTGTATAATATCTTTGAAATAATTTAATTGAAATTAAAGCTAATTTATTAGTTAAGAGTCTTTTAACTACATATTTGCCTTTACCGCCAAGTTAGCATTAATTTAGATATTTTTTATTAATTTTTTTAAATGGAGATTTTTGCAGATTTTTTTGCTTATGTTTTCAACGTACAAATTTATTAAAATTTTGAGCTCCAAGAAAAACATATATATGAATTTACTGAGATAATATTCTATACTTTTATACCAGTAAAAAACATTATCATAAAATTTTACCTAAGCGATAAATCTTCCTTGCATTTAACTGTCCTAAAAATAAGACGGCTGTAAGATCCACTACTACCAAATCCCCATCAGTTTGTAATGGAGATAATCCTTTCTTTCTCTGTTACATTCCAAACATTGCTATTATACAAATAACACAGGCACTTTAGTCTAGCTGGTAGGTGCACATTAAGTAATAGACAGGTGTGTGAAATTCGGGGAAGGGGGTTGAGTGAATGTTTCAAACATTGACTCATGAAGTCAGTTTGTATTCTAAAACTCATCGAAGTAGACCAAATTTCTCTCATTTTCGCATGACTGAATTTTGGAGAAGAATAAGATTCCAAAGATATAAAAGAAGAAACCAACTAAGAAAATCGCGAATGAACCATTATCTCATACAATTGTCCAGAATTTGCTGTCAATAATTACAAATTCTGAGATACATAAGATTCATATGGATAATTTCTTTGTAGAGGCATTAGGATTTTTTTGGAAGCAGATGAGAGGAAAAATGAGCAACGCCTTAGCCTGGAATCGAACCACGGACCTCTCAATTACGCGTCGAGCATGCAGACCACTACACCACGAAGGAATGCGAAGAAGGCGGGAGAAATACCTTATATCTTTACTTTCGATGAATTATTATTCGTTCTTGCAAATAAAACCTTCTTCACTACAGGTACTGTTAGATAACACAGAATGTCTAAATAACCATTTATACCATCTAAAACAATGTCAAAAATGGAACGCGGCACTTCCGGTAGCAGTTTGGATTCAAAAACTAAGTAGCAGCAGTTCGATATGGAATGACAGTTGTGTTGTTTCAGTTATAACCAATTTCGACGAAACAAAAAAGTGTATCAACCGCATAAAGGAAAGTAAAAGTTGGCAGAAAGCAGGTAGAGATGCCAATGTGCATTGCATCCTACAATAAATATAAAAACGGAGTTGACTTACTTGATAATCATGCAGCAACTAACGTTACTTCAATTCAAGGAAAGAAAGGGTACTGCCCTTTATTTGTTAATGCGTTTGAAACAGCATTTGTTGCTTCATGGAAGCTCAATCAGTTATTCAGTGTTGATAGTCTGAGCCTGCTTGATTTTCGAAGACACATCTCAATTGCCTATTTGAGACTTTCTATTCCAAGAAAACCATCTTGCAGAAAACTGAGTGTTGAATAGGTTAATGAAGATTTTTTAAAGCTTCAAAATGAACGCGTTATTGTAAAAACCCATAAAATAGACAAGGAAGATGCCAGATAAAAACTTTCACAGCAAAACCAACAACTATCTGCAGAAAATGTAACGTTGGACTATGCCCAAGATGCTTTCTCCCATTCCACCTATGTAAGAATAATTAGCAGTAGATTAAACCATTGTCCTATTTTTATGACAGGCTGTATTGGTCAAACTAATAAAAATTTGGTAAATGTTTTGATTTAATATGTATACATAGACTTAGAGAAACACATTTTTAAGAATTTATAAAAAAATATTAATTTTTTAATATTAATTAAAATATAATTTTTAAGAATTTTAACTTTTTCAATGCTTGGTATGATATGGGTTAAGTGGCGCCTGCTTTGGCGCGTATTACAGGTATGCATTTCTGTGCTAAAGATTCCTTTGACAAAAAGCCATTGATTGACACAAGCAGCTACTGTTAATTCATCAACACAGCCACTGGCTTACCGATTCGCAAAAAATTGTTTTTTCTAACTAAACCTGCTTCAGTCTGGAGTACAGCGATAGTTCGTTACACATTTAGATGTTGTGAAGATTAAATCCAAATTCTGGAGTACATTATCCATATACTGCACGGTACCCAAGCATGAAGGTCTGTGGCAGTATAGGATATAATGGGCGATTTTTAGGAGCTCTGTCAGGAATTGAAGGTACTCTCATCTTCAGCAGCTACATTAGGAAGACTGTAAAGATAGAAGTCTTACACTGGAGGTGTATTCTGACAGCAAAATTCTCATTCACATGCTGCTAAATATGTTGAAAAGTTCTTAGCATTTCAGATGACGTTTCTTCCAGGCCTGATCAGTCATTAGACATGTAGTCTGTTGAACATGTCTTCGATTTCATGGGCCGACAGCTCGTCGAATAGTCAATGTGAATCAACTTTGGGCTGAGATGAAAGGAATATGGGATCTTATGTTTTAGGTACATATTCAAGATGTGTCCGATTTCTGAAAGAAGCAGATAGACCTCTATAAACATGTCATTTTTTAGAAAAGAAAGGGAAAAAAAAGTAAAAAGGAGACTTAGGGACTGTTGCAAATCAAAGATAGAATTTTGTATTATATATTTCTTTACCTGACATATATTGCAATAAATATAACCTGAAAAAGTTTTAAATGTATTTAATAGACTGATAATCATGCGCAGATGTAACACTTTGGGAGCACACACATGGCTAAAAAATTAAGTGATTCATGAAAAAACAAATTTGGGTTTTTTACTCCAAATATGCCTCGTATTTTGAGATACATAGTGCAATTAAACATATTCGTAATTTTAAATGGATGATTTTAAAAATTAATGTATGAAAATGTGAAAGAAGGTTTAAATATTTCAAGAAATTATAAAGGATTGTTGCGTGCTTACAGGTTCCTAATAGACTGAAGGCATAAGTTCAGTAAAAGGTTAATTAAATTTATTCTTATGAAAAGAAATATAACAGAAAGCTAGAATTTTCTTCAAAGATATTCGTACAAGTGTTCACAATATCAGGCAGTAATAATCAAATAAGCTAAATAGAACGAAATACAACCAGTTACTATACTTTAAATTACTAAAAACTTTAAAATACAACGCACTTCAAAGAGAAAGATAAAGCTGATTCAGATATCTCATTTCGCGCGGAACTAAACAAATGGCATTAACAGTAACTAAGCAACTGAACTGAGATGTTCTCTCTCTGGATTTTTTAGCTGCAATCAGCCTCAATTTCAAGGCAACCGTGTACAGAGGCTTAGGGCAGATTGGTCTATATGCTCGTACACCTGTCAGATGATGCGTTCCACTTACTGCAACTCACTGTCGCCTGCGGTTAGCCTGGAGTAGAGAGCATGCATTGTGGACACCGCAACAGTGGGCTTGTGGGATGTTTTCCGACGAGTCAAGGATTAGCTTGCAGTCTGATTCTCGCCGGACTTTCATATGGAGAGCTCCAGGTACCCGTTATCACCAAGAAAACATCATTGAACGACACCGTTACGGTGGTGCAGGAGTGCTCGTTTGGGGTGGAATTATTCTGGGTTCCAGAACTGACCTGTACGTTCAAATTGGAACCATGACAAGCCAAATCTATCGGGACGTCATTCTGGAACAACATGTACGTTTGTTTCGGGGCGCCATGGGCGCACAGTTTGTGTTTGTGGATGACAACGCTCGTCTTCACCCTGCAAGCATCGTAAGCGAATGCCTTCAAGCGCAGGCTATCACCCGTATGGACTGGCCAGCATTCTCACCGGACTTGAATCCAGTAGAGCACGTGAGGAACATGCTTGGCCGACGAGTTGCAACCCGTCAACCTCCTCCTACATATCTACCGGAACTTCGGAGAACATTGCTTTTTGAGTGGTGAAATATCCCCCAAGATCATATCGATAATTTGATACTCAGCATGCCTAGGCGTTGTACGGACTGTATTACATCGTCTGGGAGACATACAATCTATTAACAATCATACAAACCATGTAATATTGGTTTTTTGTAATTTGCTCCTGGGATAAAAATCGCTAATTTTTTTAATAATATCAAACATATAGCATCTTTTTTTGCTCTTTACCTTTTGTTTAATAAATAAGCTTTAGAAATAAGTCAAATTTGTTTTGCTCCTAACTCTTCCTTTGCCTAATTGTGCATTATCCTTAATTTATGGATATGAGTGTAGATCACAACTAGGTTTAAAAATTGAAAGGAAGAAAACACACAACAAACAGCCCTTTAACTGGGATTTGAACTCAGGTTGAACGAATAAAATTCAACTTATTCTTCTGGCCGCTAGTGGGCCTCGACGAAGTGGAAACGAGAAATTTTTGATAAAAAACATAGAGTGGATAAGTGACAGGAAAATCTTTCAGTATACACTGGTGTGCAAAAATTAAGGACGAAGTCGAAAAATTAGCATATCAGCTGAACGAAGAGGCAGAGCGGACAGAAAGACCAATCAGGAGATTAGGTAAAGTGATGTACGGTAGCACATGCGCAGATATGCAGGTAGACGTAATGGGGGAGTGTCTGAGTAGTATAAAGCATGTTGTCGGTGTAAGATCAGTATTTCTGGCAAAGAGATTGCACGCCGTATAGCAGTTAAAATCACACCGAGTTGCTGCCTCACCGAGAAATGGCGAATAATCAATCTGTTAGACGACATCTGGATGCTTTTACCAGAGGTCGAATCATTGGGAAGTTGGAGGAAGGCCGTAGTGTGACAAGTGTGGCTTCAGAGTTCGGAATTGCTCACAGCATCGTTTCACGACTTTGGAGACAATTTCAAACTACAGGAACAGCTATCCGGGGGTTTAGTAGTGGTCGTCCGCGAGGAACTACACCCGCAGATGACCGGTATATTGTCTTACAGGCAAGAAGAAACAGGCTTCAGACAGCGGGAGAAATCGCTAGACACACGACGCAGGCGACTGGACGACCGATATCGCGTTTTACCGTGGCCAGAAGACTGCACGGTAGTGGTCTGTTTGCCCGACGCCCTGTACGTGTGTACCTCTAACGCCTGCCCATCGGAGAAGGCGTTTTCTGTGGTGCCGGGAACACCGGAATTGGAGAGACAATGATTGGGAACGAGTAATCTTTACAGATGAGAGCAGATTTAGTCTGAGTTGCGATTCTAGACACATACACATCTGGGCAGAGCGGGGAACACGCAATAACCCCTTCAACACCATCAAAAGGGACTGTTTTGGAGGTCGCGGAGTTCTCGTTCGAGCAGACATCATGCTTGGTAGCCGGACCGACCTTCATATCTCCCAAGGAGGTTCGTCACCTGGGACTGCTATTGTAACGAGGTTCTTCTTCCTTACATGCGTCTTTTCACAAGGGCTATGGGTCCTCGGTTCCTCTTCATGGACGACAACGCTCCACCTCATCGCACAGTTACTGTGGAAGAGCTGATGGAGAGTGAAGATATTGAACACATGGTTTGGTCGGCAAGGTCTCTGGATCTAAATCCCGTCAAGCTTATACGCCAGTAACGATTCCGAAACTGTGATTGGTGCTACAAGAGGAACGAGCAGCAGTGTCTCAACAGCTCATTAACAACTACATATCCAGCATGCACAAATGATGTGAAACCTGCCTAGCAGTCAGGGGAGATCATATGCCCTATTAAAGACCGGATGTTTCTTGCTGGACACCCATCACAGGGATGTTTCGGCCTTCAGTCGCATTGCGCTCCATGCTACGTTTTCAATAAAGCTTCTTTTTATGCCTCTGATTTCTCTTTTAGTAAGTGTTGCTTACATTACTCATGTCCTTACGTAATGGGGATCTTACGGTATTAAATGTGTTGATTTGGGAAGCTTTTGTCCAAAGTTGTATTGAAAAAACCGTCTCGTCCTTAATTTTTGCACACCAGTGTGTAACGGTTGGCTTACCAGCGGCTGAGACTTTCAATTTACAGTCCAAATACAAAGTAAAACCTGCCGAACACTGGGAATTCAGTCCAGGGCTCGAGGCCCAGCGAACGGCTTTGCTTTATAGGGCGTTTTCGTAGTTTCGCCCATGTGTAACGTTAATACGAGCCAGTTTAATTTAAAAATGTCCTCCATCAGGAATCCCCTGTTTCCGTGTAGTGCCTAATGCCGGAGCACATAATAAATAAAAAATATAATGGTTGAGTGCTGATTATTTTGTTACTATACGTAAAGAAATACCGAGGAATCAGAATGCAGTTTGTTAGCCTGAGCTCACTTCAAAACTCTAAGCCTGAGCGTATTAAAATAATATTCTACCTTTCAAGTTTTTTAAGTCTTGAAAACTATCTTGCTTTTGATTGTTTCAGAAATATTTGCTTTCTTTAATCTGAGGTAGTATACCTATTCCAGTGCGAATAATGTTGACGGCTATAGATAACAAAAATTTATATATTGGTATCATTTAGTTAATTATTATGACAAGGAGGAAAAGAAAAACAGATTTACGGATTGTGTTATTTCTTACTTTACATTAAGTAGCAAATTTTAAATCTCCATAATAAAATAAAATTACTTGAGCCTTACTTAAAGTACCGAAGACGCGGGATTTCCTAGCCCCCAGGAAAAGGCTAACATTAGATTTTGTGACAGATGTTTATAGAAGAAAACGAGGAAATTTAGACTCCGTTCCCATGCGTCTTTCTGTGCCTAAGGAATCGATGTGACTATTAACTTGTCATATCCAGCTTAATAGAGAATGCAAGATTTTGACAAGGCGATAAGGAACTTATTGATCTTTGTGAAAGTGTTACAAATGATCTATGTGTCATATAGTAAACAGGGCGAGATTATGCAGAATTTAAGAGATATTTACGTAAATGGGAATACTCGTGACATCATTATTTGGACTGTAAATTGAAAGTCTTGATTTGGAAAAGTCGAGGAACCGTGAAAGCGGCCATCCACGCTCTGTTGCAATTTCCATTTGGATTGCGTAAGAATGGGTAGAAGAGGATTAATATATTGAGGTGAATTGTAATCCAAAGGTAATTTAAATTGATATAAAAGCTGATAAGTTCTGAAAATTTCAGTTTGTGCTTTCAAACTTCGTTTCTATCAGGCATACAAACTTAACTTTTAGAATAGTGTTATATCCATCTCAGATGCGGATGTGTAATGGAAGCTCTGCCGTGATTAAAATTGTATCGTGATAGCAAAAATTTAAATGATCGTTGCTTGAAGCCGTAGATTTAGTCAAGAACGTAGTCGATTTCGAAGGCAAATAAGTACGGTCTCTTTTCATCAGGAGCAAAGATATCTGCAAGATTGGAAAGCAGCGGGTACAACGGTCATATTTATGTCCTTCGGCAGTAAAGCGAACAAGAAAGTAGCGTCAACTGTTGGCAAAAATAGTAATGAAAAAGGGAAGTTAATAGAATTTTGAAACCTTTAGGAAGAAGGATTGGATTGGATTTAAAGTCATTAACTAAACAAGATAAATCTTTGTGAACGTGAAAAGCTTCAATGAATCCAATTCAGCAATATAAGAAGCTTTTTGAATAATTTTTGCAGATCCAAAGTCAAAACTGAGATTAAATTTTCCAACTCTGATTAGCAATCGAAGACTTGTTGATTTCGCCTTTTTTAACATAAGCTTCATATTCCTTGATATGCACCTTCAATGGTTTTTTATTTGGCCGGTATATCTCAAACCACACTGACACGATGTGCTGTAAATTCTCCAAGAACTGAAGCAGGATTTGGAATCTTTAAGAATAGAACCACGGATTTTATTGATAGGCGAGAAAACGGCTTAAAAATTGGACTTCTGGAGAATCCATGCGATTTTATAACTGACAGAAGGATGAAGTGGAAGCACGGCAAAGTTACGAATGTTATTTCTAATTGTGGAATGTCTTCTTTGATGGTAAGCTGAAAACTTTTTAAAGGCTTTATGAATGATCACGGGAGAAAATCCTCGATTAATGGCAACTGATCTCAAATAATTGAGTTAATTTTAAGCAAACAAAGTTTCTGAGGAACAAACTTTGAGAACGCAAAATGCATAATAGTAAAAAGAAGCCATTTTTTGCTTAGGCGGGTGACATAACTTAGCATGGGCGGTAAACAAACAGAATACGGTAACAGTAATCCTGAAATCAGATTCATTGCGAGTTATAAGAATAACAAGAAGAGAATGATATTGACAGATTAAGTTTCAAAAGTGAACTGGATGGCTGGATCAATCGAATTTATAATAGATCAAATCTGCGATAAATCTTCTGTATTTCCATCAAAACGTGCTAAAGTGTCGGCCACATAGCGAATCCGAAGACGAAAAGATAGTTTCTCAAAACATTTGACCTCAAAATGGTACGTGTAAATGTCAGCAAGTACAGAACTAAATTTCCGATTTCTGGTAAGTTTTAATTAAGTGACAGATTTAATTGAGGGAAATAGGCACGAAATGATAAGCTTAAAACCTGTTAATGACTGAGAAAAATTCTTTAACGAATTAAAATTAATACGGGTAAAATATTGCAATGCTTCAGAATTAGCTTTAACTCTGTACCAAACTTTGCCTGGATTCTTTTTCCGATTCATTTATCAGATATTTTATGTTACGTAACCAATTATGATTTAAATCTTTACTCTAACTTCTCCTTTCCGTAGTCCTCACATTCTTGTGAATTAGTTGTTTTGTGGCAAATTAGTTGTTTTGTGTACTTAAGCTGAAGGTTTTTATTGTTTAGATTACAACTTCTGGCAGCCTCATCTTGTTGTTAATTACTGCCGCTAGCTCTGCATAACATGTATATTTTATCTGTAGTTTCCGACTGCGTTATCTACATTGGAAATTTAGTTTTGTAATATGTTGATTTAGATACCCGCTAGTTGTGGAGATTCCTCTGCCGCAGAAGCTGTGCCTTTCTGTTTCTTTAAACGTTCAAGACAAAATCTGATGTGCACACCACATGATTTCCTTGTACAGAATTTTAAATTAAACGCATTTTTTCCTGCATTTCATACAAAACTTATCTTTTCGAATTTCATCCGAAATATATTTCTCATTCAATTAATTTAGTTCTCACTTCGTGGCAATACAAAAATCCATAAAAACTAAGAATATTTTCATTAAAAATTGAAAGATACAGAAAAACATAAAACACCAAATACATTAAAACAATTAAAAAACATTTGCCATTAAAATGACAGTTTCTGCGAAAAAAAATTTTTCCTTTTGCTCCCTCTCAGCAAAAAGATACTAAAGGTACAGAAAAACTTAATTCACTATTCTGCTGTTTGAAATGTAAACAAATATGGCGGCTATGGTAATCTCCTATGACAGGATTATGATGCGCTTGGATATTAGTATTTGAAGATTAAAATTTAAATGTATAACTTGGATTGTAAAAACGGAATTTAAAATATGTTTCTTATATAAAAGCAACAAGTTAAAGTAATTCCAAAGGTCACTCAGTAATTATAAAAGAATACTGGATAATTAGTTTAATCTCAGAAAACAAGAAGAATATGAATTTGTGTAGACTACAAAATGGCGACATTTTTCTTTATTAACACATCATATACACAGATCTATTTACATGTTTTGCCTTTGAGACAGCAGAGAAAGAAATTGCCATAGAGTCTGGAAAAAGCACTTTTTGAGCAAAAATGCGCGGCAGAGCAGAACGTAATTAAGTAATCTTTAGGTAATAGGAACAAAACCATCTTGCCATCATTGCATATAAAATGAAGAATGATGAAGTAATTAATGGCAGCATTAAGTAAAACATTTAGTGCTTAGTTTATTTATCATTTGAATTCTCTAACCGGAGGTTAAAAATCTCACACCAGAATTTTTTTAAATCTTTTTTAATAACAGCGCAAGACATTCTCATTTCATGAATACCATAAAACGATAAAGAATCGCGTATAGTTCTGTTTAGTTGTCAAAAACCTTGGCAGGTACTAAGTCAACGTTTCTAAATTAGTAGAAAATTTGATTTCTATTTAGATTAAGCTTGGCTATAATGTAATTCCTAAAATATTGAAAGTTCATTACCATTTAGATTGCTTCATAGCAAACATTGATTTTAGAGAAAGAAGACGAAAAAGATTTTGCGAGAAGGTAAAAATTATAAAATACACATACAAAAAAGATGGAGGTCTACATGGTGACAAATTATTAGTAAAGAGAGGTTTTTTCGCAAATGTAATAATTTTATTTCTAACAATACGTGCTTATTTTACTTTATGTAGAACATGGTATTAACATAAGAATTACATTAAAATATGGATTTTAATTTTAATACTTCGTTTGAATAAATATAAAAATTGCAATTAATTCAAATTTAGTTGTTGAATTCTAATTTTATACTGTTCTCCAATGCTTTAAATGCCAAATCTACACGAACCATGAAGACGGTCAGATTGCCTATCGTCATCCCTTCTTGTTAATTACAGGTATCGTAATTCAAAGTGAGTTTTAAAATAAATAAAAACTGTTCATTAATGCTTAAACCTAACGGTTACATAAACTTAGAAGTATGATAGAAAAAGTCCCTTGCTTGAGGATGATTCAGGTTAAATTCAGAATTACTCTTAAATACCATTTCAACACGCTTTTAACCTCTGTTCAGTCCTAAGTGTTCGCGAAGCAAAAGCGGCTTGTGGAAAGCCATAAATTGAATTCACTCAATAGGGAAGCGATACGAAGGGATTGTTAGCCTCTGCTGATTCAAGAACTGAGCGTTTGTTCATACTGCAACTAAAGGTACTTATGTATCACCGCAAACCACCTTGGCGGAGTCCGGCGAATTTTACAGGGGAGGGGGAGAACAATAACTTTTTATTGTAAAAATTTATATATTACATACATTCATATTTTTACATAAATATTTTAGATTTAAACTGCTTATCTATTCCAAAAAGAATCAGTAAAACTAATTACAAATTGAGTTTTGTTTTTGTTTTGGTAAAAATTTCGTAGAGGTTGCTTTAAGAAAAGTTTTGAAGCATCGTTGGTTTAGCGATTTTACAGTGAAATACTATGTTCCGTTAGAAATTTCATCTCTGTTTCTTCTGTTATAGGATAATACAAACACAAATTTTAAAATCGAGTTTTATGATAAATAATAATCATTAATTTTTCTATAAAAGCCGTCGGAATACAACTGTTGCGAATCAAAATTTACGGGTTTGCTATTAATTTTTATATTTAAACTTCAACCTCTCTTGGTGCAGTGACAAACTACAATTACAATACTAAAATTCTCGGAAAAAAATCTACTGAATTCATTAAGTCAATTAAAAAATACTGGTGTTTGAAACTAATTACTTTATACTAGAGTAAATTTTCATAAAATCTTCAACACAGTAAATTAAGTTTTATCATATCAACTCTCAACTCTTAAGTTCAGTAAGAAATGAAAATATCCTCCCTGGTGTTTGGTTAAAATTAAAAGATTATTTATAATGTAAGATACATTTCCGGAACAAAATCATCAACACGCTATCTCTCGCTAGAACCAAATAAATCAGCTCTGCTTCCTGCAAACACCATAAATTTCAATACAACCTTAGAGATAGCCACGAACACTTTTCATTTAAGTATAACGCATAGAACAATTGAAAACACCAGGGAAAAGTAAATTTCTTACATTTAGAAGACAATACACCAGTTCATCTAAAATAATAAATCTAATCGTATAGATTAAACATCATTAATTTCTCCTACGCCCGCAATAACCCAGGTTCGAATCCTGGTCACGGCACCGTTTATGTTATGGTATTTTTAACTTTTAACCTCATTGATTCATTACACAACAAAAATGGTGATGCTGGAAATTGAACATTTGTCATGCGCATTGGTTGCCTGAATAATTGTTATGTGAGTGATTACTAGAGTTTGGCTTATTCTGAAACTTGTGCGATTTCTACTAAGGTTGTTGAGATAACACGTAAGGATCTAACTAATTCGCATTCTAGTTGAAGATCATGAAAGTGGAAGTTAAAATAGAGGTAAAATAATGAGATTTTTTTCCAACGGCGGGGAATAGCCACTTCCGGCATTACTAAGGCCGGAAGCGGTGATCTCTTTAATATGCAGGCGGACCTCAATCGCTTCTTATGAAGAGACAGACAATTTACATCCATACCTTATCTGGGATTTGAAACCGTGTCTTTCGGTATGTAAAATACAAACATAATAATAAGGTAACAGGGTTAATTAGACTGACAAACTTAATAATATCATATTAAACTATAATAAATTATTAAATAAATTATTGAAACCATGTTAATATAATAAATTATTAAAACCATATTAAGTAAATATTAATATGCGATTTATTTTACTTTTAAAGATTATTACAATGATAAGAATTTATACGTATATAGATGTATATATACCCTAAAACTTAAGCAAACTGAGAAAAACCGGATTTAGTTTCAAAATTAGCACAGACGTTATATCGGAAAATATCCGTTTATAGACATTGGCCATTACTTAGGCCAGAAGCAGCGATCTTTTTAATGAAGGCGTCTAACTGACGTGCCACCATTGCCTCTTATGAAGGGACGTAAAAATTAACATCAATGTACTTTACGGGTTTCGAGCCTGGGCCTTCAGAAATCAGAGTCACTAACCACTTTACGTTTTACGTTTGGGTGTCCCCCCCAAAAAAAACCGTACAAAATATATACTTTTGAGGCACTGGTTTGTGTGTTGTCCAGTATTCTGAATTCCTTAAATAGTGGCATTAAATTAAAAAAAAACCTATTGATTAGCTAATCAATAAACGTGGATAAAGGTCATAGATGGATACTGGTTGCTAATCATTAATAAGCATAAGCTTGATAAAATCACGCAGATATGTATTACGCACTATAAATTCCAGCAGCCAACTTGGTGAACATAATGGCAAAAATGATAATAAAAGGAGCTCACGACCTTTGATTCATCGATTTCACACAAACTCTACATAATGAAAGGGAATATAAACTCTGCATAATGAAAGTAAAATATACGCTTAACTCTCCCTGCATGTCTGAAATATAAGCATGAAAAGTTACGTTAAATTTAAAGTGCATTTAATATTAAATATTTTTTATCTTCGGCAGTTACCGGGCGGCTTTGCAGTAAAGCCTTAGAGCTATTCACTCGGCACGAGCTCGAATTTTGCAGACGGTAGTGCTCATTTTATCGCTATTATTAATTCTTTAAGGTTTCGTTTTTCATCTTCAGAGTAAACTTATTTATGAAAAATATTTTTGAGAAATAAAGCCGAAAACAGACCACAATACAACCATTTAAAAAAATTATTGTTTTTATCTATTTTAACTTTCAGGATTTTAATAAAACATCTTATATATAGTATGATAAGATGACATTTATTCTAAAAAAGGCATGAGACACACTGAAAAAAGAATGGATTATTACAAATGAAATCTTTTGGGAATGCTCTTTATTTAAAATACCATTAGAAAGGAATGGTCAAGTGGTTAAAATCGCTGAATGCCGTTAGTTCGACCAGGATTTGAGCTCGGCTGCATGGGTAGTTTTCGTAGATTTCCACCGTGTGTGATATGAATGTGAGCCAGCTTTCATTAGAATACCCTGCACGAAGACATCCAGGTAACAGTAGCAATATATCAAAGAGGAATAGGGTGTTATAAGTGCTGCATCTCGTGATGTATAATTCAGTGCAGCTCTAAATAAAGTTTCTTTAACATTGTAAACATTTAAGTACAGTATTACATACATTACGTCAAGAATGATACCATTGTTTATTCATAAAATGTTAATTCAATTTTTCCTATTTTCCCTCAAATATATTTTTAAGTAACCTTTTTTTTTAAAATTAAGAATAAGTAAAGGAATTAATAAAAAAGAATTAAGTATATCCTTGTAAATAAAAGTATGGTAATATTAGTGTTATTCTTAGGTTAAGCTATAGCGCATTTTTACGCAGGTGTAATGAAATCCTCTCCATGCTTAAATACAACAAAATATGCCATTTCTTTAAACCCAATTTTATTTCAGCGCCATTTCGAAAACAACTCTTTTATTCAGATAAATCATGTGTAAATATGCCTCACCAGTATCAAAGTGTGCATATTAAAATCCTAAAAAATAATAAAACTGTCAGCATTCAATGAGCTTAGCCCATTGAATGATGACGGTTCGACCTGGTTTGGGTTTGATTTGAGATGAAAGCTCTGGCTGCGTGCCTGGTTTTGTAGGTTTTTACTCAAAACATCCTCCATGAAAGTAGCTCGCCAGCTGCCGAGCGGTATAGTCGTTGAACGCTGTTATTTCGGTCTGAGGTTTGAATCTCGTCGAACGGCCTAACTGCATGAGCATGTTCATGGTTTTCCCATGTATAAAGTATATGCGAGCGAGTTTTCATACAATGTTCTCCACGAAGACAACAGTCCTCTTAAGCAGATAGCCCTCGAGTACTTTGAGATTTTAGAATCATTAGGATACATCCATGGAGGAATGTAAAAAATATGCAGTGCCTTCCCCGAGATTCGAACTCCGAACCGCCCGAATATACATCGAAAGTGCTTCTAGTTATACCACGGAGGCATGTGGAAAGAAAGGAGAAAATAGCCTTATATACTCTTTCTTATAAAGGGCGATTTGAGATTAGGGAGGAATCAATCGCCAAATCCTAGTGGACGAATTATCATACACTACCTTTTAGTTCGGGCGGCACACATAGAAACATTTTAGAATTTTTCGAAGTCAGGTAACTGAAGAAATCCGCAACGCCCTCGCTGAGATTCGAATTCAGGACCCCCGAATACGCTTCCAAGTACATCTCGAAAGCATGCGAAAAGGAGGCCTCCTCTATCATGCCTTCGTGCAGCACACCCGGCGAGTATTCGAAAGACCTTGGGTTCGAGGACCGGTGAGGGCACTGCACATTTTTACATCTCCAGCATTAAAAACGCTAATGACTATTGTGGCGTCCGAACTAAAAAGGTGGCGGACGATAATTCATCACCACCAGGATTCGGCGATTAGGTCCCCTAATAGTCAATCACCGTTTAAATCGAGGAAGTATATAAGGTATTTTTTTCCTCCTTTCAACATTCTTTGATGGTGTAACGGTAGCACACTCGGCGCGTATTCGAGATTTCTACGTTCGAGTTCTAGCGAGGAGGGCATTACTAACTTTTCATGTACTTTTGTTTCAAAATAACCTAATGTCTCCATATTAAAGTAATCTCACCTTTAAATCTGTTTATACAAAACTAAAAATTACTAGAATAACTGGAACTGTTGCGCTGTTTTTCAGAATTCAAGGCTCTTTTGTCCTGTTGCGTGATACACATAAGAAACATTTTGGAATGTCAAAAGCTTCAACGACAAGCACAGAAACATATCTAATTCAAAGTTTTCTGCGGCCCGGATTAATTACGCATTCAGTGACATTCTCTGTCACTGAATATTTTAGTTTCTTTTCATTTCTTAAGTGGGTAGCTGAAAGAAAGCGTGAATTGAGCCAATAAATATTCAACAGTTGAAGAAGAAAACAGGAAATTGAATAGTTAGGTGAAAGAACTTTCAAAAAGTTGTAACAAATATACCAAAACGAAGTCATTTACGTGTGCCTGTATAATGAGTTCATTTGAAAAGCATTATATAGATCTTTACAAAGCGGCTTATAATTAAATATTCGAACATTGAATTAGCACATATTCTAAAATAAAATATATATATATACATACATACATATATATATATATATATATATAAGCAATACGCATATTAGTAATAGGATATCTTTCAGCGGTAGAATTATTATTAATAAGGTATTTAATATTAATTTGTGGCTTCTGTGCATTGATTTATATAAATACCTTTTTATCCGTTGAAAATAATTAATAATAAATACTTATGTACATCAGGTATATAATTTTTCTCCGTTTGTAATTTTCTGCGTCGTATAGTGTTTGTGCCCTATAATCATTACATTAAGTTTTGAACCTGTACTATTAAAATTTGTGTCCATCTGTTTGTTTGTTTGTGACACCATCTCCTCCGGAACGGCGGGGTATTGAGTTTAGAGCGGATGTCACTGAATTCCCCAAATTCGTGAGAAGCCATTTCGATAATTCTCATCTTCCTACGTCTTTAATCAGTCGAGATATTAATTAAAATCTCTGAACATTCTAATTTTCGCTTTCAGTTTTCCGACTGGCAACAGTCTCGCGTGCTGGAGATAAAAATCTGCTTTATTTCGGCCCACCAAGGCCAAGCGGTAAAGTCACTGAATACTGGTAGTTTGGTTCGAGGTTGGAATCCCGCGAACGGACTAGTTGCATGTGTGTTTTCGTAGATTTTCCCGTGTGTAGCGTGTGTACGAGCTAGTTTCCTTTAGAAATTCCTCCACAAGGGCATCTCTCCCCAATAGGCGTTAAATGTATAAACGAAACCAAACCACACTGCTTTATTTAGAAAAGAGTTGCCACTGCTCGCTTTCAAATCCTAGAGTTTCTTAATAAAAAATTTGTAAGTTTTACAAAATATGAAATAAAAGTAACACTGCCAAACATTAAACATATTATCATTATATAAGGTCACATTCTGACGTCGAAGAAAGCATGCTATTGTATGTGACGTTATTGTATGTCGAAAATGTTTCGTTAACGTCAGCGTTTTAAATATATAGTTTCTGTTGACAACATTTTTGTTTCAGGTTAGGATAATCAAGAAGATAGGTTACTGCCACATTAATTAGTCTGTTGATATTGAGAAAAAGTTGCTAAATTACATTAAATTTAAATCATGACGTCATACGCATACATATTAACCTGAAGTGTCAAAAAGTTTTGTTTCCTGGGTTGGCAACAGAAAAATTATTTAGGAATTGGTTGTGGCTTGGAAAGAATGATGTGATCTTATTCATATTGAAACGTTTTTATGCATTTACTTTTCAGGTCTCCATAGAATTTATAAATTTTGCTTTGGCCGCAGCCCGCTAGTACATTTCGTTTTTGTGTAATATCATTAGTACATTATTACAGCTATTTGTACAGTGTCACTTGAATAATTTAAATATGAATATGAATTTTCAATGTTCTAAATATTACCTGAGAAGCAACCTTCAGAAAACGATTAATTAATTCACTGAGTTTTAGACATTTAAAAATACCTGAAAGCACATGCATTATTTCTCATTTAGTGCAGAATTTTAATGATGAATACCGTGCTTAAGATCATTGTCAGATAATATTTGTATCTTAGAAATTTAAAAACAAAACTATAGAACGTATTTTTAACAAATTTTATTCAATAAATTACCTAACTTATTTTTAGATTTCAAGAAAATATGCACTGCAAATAACGTATGCAGAATAATAGTTACTTTTATATTACTGTAATATTTAATTTTTTGTTTCGGTACAATAGCAGCCGTTTCCAAAAATATTCCTAAACTGCTTAAATAAATGCTGTCTTTAAAAAAATAAATCAAAGAATTTTTTTAAAAAAAGTTTATAAAAAGGGGGGATTACTTTGATGTTTTCGTCAGGGAGAGTGCTGTGGAGTGCAGCATAACATCTGCTGTTCATCACCCAATATTTATGCTGCAATTTAAGTTCAACAAAACAATTTAAGTTTAATTAAAACAAAATTCGTTCCCCTTAACAACATCTATAAATAAACACGTTTTGTTTCGTATTTTTATTTTTACATTTACAAAAGAATTTTATTTTATAGTCAGGAAAAACATAAAAAAGTGTTAAGCGATTAAAGAAAAACAAAAATCAAGTTTTGTGTGGGTTTTTAGATTTTTTTTAAATGCCTTTGTAAAAGATTCTTCTGAGGCAAGTGTCTCACAATAGATGCTTCAATGAAATGTCAGGAAGTTTGCTAAAACTTTTAAGCATTTCGGGAACGCAAGGAAGGTTTTAAAAAACGTTATTAGATTATTTTCATTCATGCTGTTTATATTTTATGTTTTTTTAATTTAATAAAATGCAAGGCGTCTTATAGTCAATTTTTATTATTTTTACTATTTTAAGCAACAGTTAGAACTGGGCTGCTAAATTAATTTGTCTCGGATTTAATTAAAATTCGAAAAAAAACTCTATAAGTCGTGAACTGTAGTAGTACGCTTCAAAAGAATTTAGAATTTTTCTAAAGCGTACTACCACAGTTAACAAAGAGATTGCTCAAGAATAAAATAAAATATTAAGAGAGTAATAAGAAAGTATTTGCCGTTAGATTTCTAAATTAACGTACAGCACTTGGAAGTTGATTTGAAGTTGTAAACTATCAAACATGAAGTACGTAAAATATCAAAAACTGATAATTTTAATAATGAGAAACATATGCTCTTATTTGGATATATCGTATGTAATGAGTAAACTATTTAAAATATTAAAGTCGAAGATTTCATTGCGAATGTTGTCAACTTATAATGTTCTAGCTAATTTACCTGTCCTTAGCTACTAGAACTTTAGAGAAGTGTCTACCATCTATTCGCTGGTCTTCTTAAAACTATAAAATATAAGTCTAAAGAAGGGTTAAAATACCCTTTTATTCATTCAAAGAAGTACTACAGACGGCCCCTAGAGCTTACAGGAAAGCCTCCACTTGGCCTTTAATTTAAGATAGAAAATAAAGAACTATCAAATCTAACTACTTAAACTTTACCCGAACCTGTATAAAAATAACTTAGGTTGCTCGTAATTAAACCTCACCGGCGAATACTAACATGTGCGTAAGCCCACGGCCATAGGTAATAACATAGGCTTAAAGCAACTACGTGGTCCGAAGTCAGAACACGATTTAAACTGTCACACAATAATTAGCATCAGGTCAGCTCAAAAGGACCCTTTCTGGAGATATTATGGCATGTGAATGACCAGTATTTCCTTTTTGTCAGAACGCGACTTTCTTTGCATAGAAACAATGACAGCATTGTAACATCCACTGTTTGTTAAACAAATTTAGTTTTTCCAGCAAATCTGAATCTGGTTTAAAACTCGAAACTTCCTTCCATAGTGGGCATAAACTCAACAATTTAGATCTAATTTGTCTGGAAACTACAAGATGCGCCTAGACAACGGCTGAAATTAAAAGATAGCTTTTAATATAACGAGCTCTAACCTCAATTTACAATATTCACAGCAGTACCAGCATTGGAACTGCCAACAGACCTTGCTTCAATAGCAAGGCAGCTGACCACACGCCATGCTTGATATTCCTATTTCTAATTCTCTAACTTTCATAGTAAAACTGCTTGCTACTCAAATTTACATAAATTTTAGAAAACGAGAGAACCTTCTGACGAAAAGAGATAGAATAAAAAAAAGTAAATTAATGTTACTGCATTAGTAAAACTTCGTTAGTAAAAGGACACAAATGCTACACTGCGTTAATGTAGCCATTAACTGCTAAATAAGTGAATGGTTAGGTTAGGTTAGGTTATTCAATTATGGCAAAGCACACGAGGGCTGTCTCGCTAAGGGCAGGGATGCCTTCGTGGAGGACTTTCTAAGGGAAACTGGCTCGTATACACGTTACACATGGGGAAAACCACGAAAACGCCCATCCAGCCAGCCCGTTCGCGAGATTCGAACCTCGGACCTAACTACCAGTGTTCAGCGTCTTTACGGCTCGGCCGCTGGTGGGTCTAATAAGTGAATGAATCAAACTTCATAATAATTAAACTGTATAGTTAAAAATTTGCCTTGGAAATTGTTGAGTAAAATAATGTAATTGCATTTCGCATATACGCATTAATTAATGTTTTGGGGAATAATCCCTCAGTGTTTGCAACAATCAGCCCTTAATCGTTTAAAAGGGGTAATTGCCATATGTGAGGCTGGTATTTTAAAAATTTGAATATCAAATAAAATTAGTTAAAACCAACAACAAACTGGACATAAACATAGTCTTCCTTATTGATACATTAAGAAATGCAGAAAATTTATATATGGGGCAGTTTAAGAGACGGTACTTGACCGTTTAAGAGTTGAAATAAAGATTTAAACGAATTTACTAATTATAAAATTAAAAACCTTTAGTGTTTTGAGCATGTTGTCTTTACTTATTAGTATAATATTTTCTGAAAATGAAACTGGTAATTTATCGAATGCTTAAATTTAGGCATATAACGTCAGAGCTGCGCCGTTTAAAAAATACTTGAAACTTTAAAAGTCTTATGCGATTTATATAAATGTTTTCAAATTTCTTAAAATAATTCTGATACTCTTTTATTATCGAGACCGGATTCAGGAATGTGCGTATGTATATACATACATATATGCATGTATGTGTACATGTATACATGTATATATGTATGTACGTATGGTATGTGTGTGCATACATACAGACAAATATGCACATACATACATATGCATACGTACATATATATATATATGTATGTATATATACATACATATATACATATATGTAATGATAGCATACCATATTTAAATACTCGATGATATCTAATTTTTAGAATAATAAACTTACAGATACTATTTAACAGAAATCCATCTGAGGAATAAATGTTCCATTGAGGTTAGTAGCACACAATTCAGTCCTGTCGGGCTAAAAAATGTCATAATATAAAAGCACAATTTTGGAAGCAGTGATGTAAGACCACCGAGATGTAAAAGAGTAGCAATGTTGTTTAGCGTAGCTACTTGATGCTTAGAGCGTCCATCCATTTTGATGAAGGAGCAGTCGAGCCGGATAAAATATTATTTAAATTATCCATATTTATTTAAATTCACATTTGTTGCCAGAATTCACTTGGCACTCCAGTTGTGCCTATTTCCAGAAAAGTTTGACTTTATTGCCATAGAAGCGAACATAGATGATTTCAGCAGCGTCTTGAGAGGATAAGAGCGTAAGCGAAAAGGACGAGTGTCGGAGACGTAATGCAAAGGAAGAAGGGAGGGAGTCAAAAGTCTGGGTTTACAATTACTTTGATTGGGAAAAAGATATCTGCATTAAGCGTTATGTAAGATATTAATTTGATTAATTTGAATGACGCAGTTTAGACTTATAGCGCTATTTTTTAAGACAGAAAAAGGAAGTCCCCAAATTAAATAAAAAATAAAAGAGGTTATAGCCAATTAAATTTAGAAGTTTGATTTCATGTTTTTTATCTTACACACATATATATGCATATATGCATACTTTTCTGAATGCAGTCCCGATAACAAGAATACCGTAATTCTTTATGAAAATGTCAAATAACTTCATGATTTAAGATAGCAAAAATCGAATTAAATTAATATATTAGTAGAAATCAATTAGAAATGAATAAATAAATTTACTCTGGGGGAACAGGTTTGTTTTTTCCTTCTTTCGCAGCCCATCAGCAGCAGAACAGTCGCTGAATACTGGTAGTTCCGACCTACGTTCGATTTCAGGCGAATTGACTGGCTTCATACGCATTTCCCCATGTGTAACGTGTATAGGAGCCAGTTTTCCTTGAAAAGCCCTCTACGAAAGTATCCCTCCCCTAAGATAGATAGCCCCAGTTTGCTTTGCCGTAATCTCAGTAAACCAAAACTTTTCTTATTTCTTTTCGTACGGGTATGATGATAAAAATAAGCTTACTAAAGGGTGCATTGCAACAGTTTAGATTTGCATTTTTATATAATTTTCAAACTTCTTTATTCGGATTAAGCTTTCAGGTGTTTAACTAAAGTGTGTCAGATGATAGGTACTGATATGTTCTTGTAACTTGTCAGGGTTAAAAAATGACAAATCCTATATTTAATAAATAGTATAGGAAATATTTTATCACGTCTCTGAAGTGTAGATGACATAGCAATGGCAAGTAAATTTATAATCAGGTTCGCTTGATTTTCTAGCACTAAAAAATTCACAAAAACAATATTGTCTGAAAATGAGAATTGATGATTATGGAAGTCACTTAAAAATGTCCAGCTGAGTATTTTAATTTTTAATTTGAGGGGTACCAGCAAATTCATTCTCAAGGCCTCGAAGCTGGTAAGTCGTGATAATCCCTTGAGCAATTTGTCATCCTTATGCCCTACAGTAAAGTCGAGGAAAATATTTACTGAAGATTAATCATGCAGTGAGTCTGAGTATTGCTTTTTACTTATTTTGAAAGCTATGCGATGAGAAGAAATTAACTCCTAGACAATAAAGTTTTTAAAAAATGAGTTATAATTCGTTTGCAGAGTTACAGCCACTACAAATTAACGAAAGATTAGTTTATATTGTATGTTTAAACAGCATTTAAGAATGTTGGACCATTATAAGCTTTGATAAAAATCATTCAATACATCTGAAACATTTGTCAATCTTTTATTAAAACTCCTTACAGATTCATTATAATGATTATAATTTTGGTAACGTTAACGCATGACAGCTTGAGACTGTAGTGTCTATGAGATGTGCAAACACTTCAAATCAGTCAGGACGAAAATTCTTTAGAGAGGTTGTTGGCAATTTTTTTGATAGGTGCCTAATTTTCTGTATATTTGCTATGTGTAAAAAGATAACTGAAGAAAAGGTCTGGTTGTCTGAATATGGCAAAGCACACATCAGTTATATGCTTAAGGGGAGCGACGCCCTAGGTGGAAGAATTTCTAAAGAAAATTCTCTTGTCTTTACATTACACTTGGGAAAAGACACAAAAATAAGGAAAAATAAGGAATTGCAAATTGAAACTAAGCTAAGTCGTAAATTAGCCTAAGGCTACACAGAAATGATTAAATGATTAAAGCGTAAGTTGGCTCAAACCTACACAGGCGTGACAAGCACTGTTGGCAAGCATAAAGCAATGCCGAAGACAGACTGCTATCATAGAATTTTAACTAGTAACGTGGCCGTAAGCTGATGGAACACGCTTTGATTAAACAATCCAAAATCTCCCTTCAAGCACTATCTCTGAAGCGAACTGAAATTAGCGTTGTGGCAAGTCAACAGAAAGGGAAAATGATAGTAAACATATTAAACATAAAATAACTGGTTAAAAAAATAAATACCGTACAGCTTTGGCAATGAAATGTATCTATTACTGGTCAGTAGTTCTCATAAAAGATTTTCTTGGGGCATATTCCTAACATTCTTTGGATTGGAAAATATAATATTACTCTCAGTTTTTAAACAAATTTAAATTTAACTTCTTCTTTTTCATGTATTCACTTCCCCCCTTATTTTAAAAAAAAAGTATAAATTTCAGAAAAGATTTTTTTTATACTGTTGTGTTGTAAAGATGTACTGGTATGATGCTCAGTATATTTGCAAAATTCTCAAACTTAACAGAAACCTACCATACCGAAGAAAATTCCTTTCGAAAGAAAAAGAATTTTATTCCTATAAAAAAGAAATGGAAAGACGAATATCATTCGAAGAAAGAAGTGCCTTATTTAGATGAACTTCAAAATGCATCTCTGTTGTTTATCAAGAATACATTTGAAATTTGTAAAACTTTGTTTATAAAGCTTACATTCAATCTAGGGACGTCCACAAATAATCCACGAAAGTCCAAACTGTCTTTTGTATTCATATATTTAAAAATGTCTGTATTTTTACATTAACGTTCGAAAAGGCCTTATAAAATAATCCTAATGTAATGGCACATGAAATACAGCAAAATTTGTTTTTGAAAAATAAAATAAGTTAATAATTTGTTAATACATTAATTCAAAGAATTAAAAAATATTATGCTAAATATTAAGTTCTACATTTCAATAATTTTCTATAATTAAACTTTTCATAGTGTTTTATGTCCTTTAGTCATGGTGTCCTTTCTTATGTAAAAGTATAGCATTTTTCTCAGATTTATTATAGCTTTCATTTGGGTATTTAGTTCATTCTCATCTTCATTTGTTTCAAACATTACTTCTTTTACTAATTTTTTTAATAATTGCCATAGTTTTTCATTCGTTTAGCCTCTGCATCTTGACTAGTTTACAAAAATTCATTACATTAAAGAAAGAGTTTCTCATTTATTATTTATTTATGTGCATTTAAAAGTGCTATTGAGAGTGAGTAATTTCTATAAAAAAGAGTAAAAAAAATACACAAAATGGCCAATGAATTAAACACCCAACATCAATATTTTATTGCACCACTTTTGCACGGATAACAGCTCTGATTCGTTTGGGCATCGAGTCTAAATGCTTCTGGAGTGTATTTGCATTCCCGGAATGCGATGCATTGGCTATGCAGCTTTTTAAATCTTGAAAATCAGATAGTAGAGAAGAGGGCTGTCGGATGCGTCTTTTCACCGTTTCCCACACATTTTCTATAGCGTCAAGATACGGGCTATGCGGTGGCCAGGGAAGTCAGACTAAATTTCAGGGAACCAATTTTGAATACTTCTGGCACAATGTATTTATTGTGTCGCGAATTTTAAGTGTGTTTATGTCATTTAAGTAATCAATATTAAAGTATTTTTATTTTTATTTGTATTTGATTTTTAAATTTGAAATTCTGAAGATCGTAATGAATCTTTACATATATTTGTAAAGAGTGTATTTAAAATATTTAGGCAATTATTTTTCTTCAACAGTGCAATTTTCTAACGTAGAAAGGGTGCGCCTTTTAACGGAAATAACATCTGTGGAAATAGCTTTAAGATAACAGTTGGAACTGAGGGCGGTATAGTGTTGTTTCCCATGTCTTTTTTTTACTGAGCAGTAAAAGGAGTTAGTAACTGGCTTTCTCGCATTTACTTGCACTCTCGCTTCGTGAATGTTGCAATGCTTATAAATCAGTTTCTTCGGAAGAAAGCAGCGGTTGTAAATTGGACTTTGAAGGCGCAGTTTTTGTTGTTCTCCTTAGATTTTTCGCTTGTTAGCAAGGGGGTCGAATTTTTAGTCTCGAGATTTCCCACTTGTTAGGATGACTCATCTGCAGCTGTCACTGTGGACAAGACTCTGTTTGATTCGTTTGAGGGGGTATACTTGTTGAATTAAATTATAGTGAAAGTTTCTGGCTGGCGAAATTTAATTTTATGTGTTAGGTTTCGACCAGTAATATTTAATGGGAGGAGAAACCGAGATTTTCTCTGTTCTTGCACGAGTTTGGAAGTCAGTTTTTAGATTACGGTACATCTTGAGAGAAGAATAGTTCAGAGCGAAAGGGCGTTTGCCCTGCGGCCGAGCTTCGCTCTTGCGGTCTGGCTTGCGCCTGCGGTCCGCCGAGGCTTGTTGAAGAAAGACGGAATCGTGATGAAGTTATTTTAAAGAGATCGTGGGACTTTGCCCCGTTGCGGAATTGTCTCTGCGTGCGGCCTGCGCCTGTGATGTGGGCAGGCGATTCTCTCGGCATTTCCTCAATAAAAAATTCCTTGCTTGACGACACGAGCTCTACACAAAAATATAGCGTCGCTTCGTCTTCATCATCTTTCTCGGAGAACTATAAATAGTCATTCTCGTTGATAGAAGGGTTGGAAGATTTTAGGAAGTTCCAGGATGCTCTCCTGATAAAGAATTCGTCCTTGCTTGATGACAAGAGCTCTACACAAAATTATAGCATCGCCTCATCTTCATATCGTTTCCCGTGAACTATAGTTGGAATTTCTTCAGGTGTTGTGACAGTAACATGACCAGAACTTCGGTTGTCTTTCACCTGTGAGTGTAATATTTTAATTATTTTTGTCTCTCTATTCTCTATCTATCTTAATTCCATGGTAGACTGGTGATATGATTCATTTATGTATATATATGCATTTTAAGAAGTGACTGAGAACTCAGTTAATTGTGAAGGATTAAGATTTTTTTCACCGACTCAATTAGTGAATTATCTTATATTTTTATTGGTACCATTATAGTATTTGTCAAGTGAGAATAGTTCAAATGAATCTTGCGTAACTAATAGGAAGAGATTTCGATTTGAGATTAGGGAAATTGTTTTTCCCCTTAGAAGAATTTAAAATTATTGACTAAAAATATGAAATTTATGTTAATTGTAATTTCTATATTAGTTTCTGTGAGATCCAGTTTAAATAATACATTTAATGTTCTAGTGTAATCGAATTAATGGTTATTTTGTTAAATTGCAAAATCTGATCTTGATAAATGACTCTTGAGGGAAATTTAATGTGGACTGGCCAGGTCTCTTAAAAATATGTCCAAGATATTAATAAATGAATTTGATTTTTATATTATTACTTTCATTTGCTTTTGTTTGGGGTTACGTAGAATGGTCTGTTCAGTTACTTCATTTGTTTGAGCCGCCTCTTATTGAATATTTGAATGTGTGTTTTAGGTGCCAGGAAAGTTAAATTTATTGATTGATTTTTCGTAGTGGAACTGATTGATTGTTTTGAATATTTCTTCTCTAGTGCCTATGAAGTTTTGATTTAATGAATATAAACTTGTTGCTCTTGATTTAATTTTAGAAATGATTGAATATGTAATTTAAGGAATTTTAGAATGTTTGTAGAGATATTAGGTTAATTACAAGCAGGAGAGATGAAAAATATGCATCGCCGGGGATCGAACCACGGACCTCTGAAATACCGGCTCAGTGTGCTGACCATTACACCATAAAGGCACGCTGAGAATGTGGTAGATATACCTTATATACTCCCCTTTTTAAAGGGCGACTAGGGTTTTAGGGGACCTAGTCGCCAAATCCTGGGTGTGGAGATTCATCATCCACAACCCTTTTATTTCGGGCGCCACTGTAGAGACATTAGGTTATTTAGTAGCAGGAGACATGAAAAATATCCATTGCCTTCGCCGGGGATCGAACCACGGACCTCTGAAATACCGGCTCAGTGTGCTGACCATTACACCATGAAGGCACGCTGAGAATGTGGGAGATATACCTTATATGTTTTACTCGAGATAGTATTCTTTTCTACCTGGTACTAGAGAAGATTTATTCCTCTTTTCTTCAGGTTAAGATTTATTAAGACGAATTTGCTTTGCTTTGTTTTGAAGAAGTAATTGATCTAAGAAATAGTTAATTTAGATATTTTTTTTTGTGTCAGATCAATCAACCAGTTCCTTCCTCAACTTCTAACTAGAAGAATTTCAGTACCGATTTATTTTAGTTTTGTCTGGCACCAACCAGTTAAGCTTTAGGCGAGTTTCAAAAGTGTAAAAGAAAAAGCTAAAACCCGTAAATTTCAGTTTCGTAACATATTATTGCA
Source organism: Stegodyphus mimosarum (assembly GCA_000611955.2). NCBI lineage: Eukaryota > Metazoa > Arthropoda > Arachnida > Araneae > Eresidae > Stegodyphus > Stegodyphus mimosarum. The sequence goes on along the minus strand of KK118198.1, from coordinate 93,039 downwards.
TTATCGTCCGCGAAGTATCTGTCGCCATCAGGGTAAAAATGCAAATATTGCAGGGTGCACTTGATCTGCCAGTATATCTAGGCATCTCATGGCTGTTTGCTTACTCTCGAAGAACACCAGGGCACTACTTCCATGAAAGGAGAACATGCCTCATAACTCCCACTAGACCCTTGCACAGTCCGAGTAAGGCAAGATAGATTCATTGCTTCATGGCGCTCTTGTCGGATTCGGTTTCTTCCATCAGTGCAAAATAAGGTATAGCGGGATTCATCCGACCACATTACCCGTTTCCAATCTTCAGTTGTCCAGTGCCTTCTTTCCCGACACCACTGCAAAGGAATTCTTGCATGTCGGGTAGAAAATGAGCGGTTTTTCTCACAGGCACCCAACTATGCTTTCCTACCTTCTGAAATTCTCTGCGCATTGTTCGATATGAAATTTGTTGGGAAGAGCCTTGGTTGACGATCTGTGTCAGTTGAAGTAGAGTAGATACCTGTTCTGCTTTACAATTCGTCGGAGACGACATTAATCACTTTCTTGAAAAACTGCGCGAACCGCAGTTACGTCTTCTGGAGAACAGCTGTGAGTTCTGATTCCAACTTTCGAAGACATTTGATATGGCTGCTTTTTAAAACCAAGCGAGATTTTCTGTCTTCGAATGAAGAGAACCAATAATAAGGTAAAAGGCTGCAAAAAGCTAAAGAACAACCTTCCAAAAGTGCACTAACAATAAGCCCTTTTTCAAATGGTGGAAGATCTGTCATTTTTCCCATTTTACTTCATTCATCATGAAAAGCACACTTACACCTTACTTATTCTAGCATTCTAATCACGTGTAACTAATGTCACAAAAAATTTGCATACTTCATCTGTAGCACACAGTCAAATGAAAATGTCAAAGGTTTCTAATTCATTGGCAGTGCGTGTAGAAAAATTTGAAATGATTCAGATTGAGATACACCGTCTGATATAAATCCATTTTTTTGGCTTTTTAGCTTTATAATTAAGCAGCATTTTCTTCGCACAGCAAGGTAACTTACGCCGTATTCATTTCTAGAACCATTAGGTTATTTCGAAGCAGAAGACGTGAAAAATGAGCAGTGCTATCGCCGGGAACCGAATTTGGACATATGAATACGTGCTGAGTGTGCTACTTCCTTCCTTTTCACTTCTTTGTAGGAATTAAATGCAGTGTTGTAATCACGAAATCTCGGCGAGGGCGTTGCGGATTTCTCCAATTTCCTGCATTCATAGAATCCAGTGACTCTGCAAAGTTTTCGATCTTTTTTTGAAATTTCCTTGAAAGGTATTTGTTTGCATATCTTAAAAAGGCATCTATGCTCTGAGTATTTTTTTAAGAAGAAGATCCTCTGTTATCTGACAATCAAAAATATAGTGCTGTGAACCGCCCCTATCTTCGCATACACAGGTATGAGTTTCAGAGATGATTCTTTCATGGAAATATGTGGGGAAGGTGTAAAGGTTCTTTTGCCTTGCTGTGCGGTTTGGCCTTTAAAATAAATAGGATATATTCCTATATTACTTATACAAAAATGGTCTGCTAAGGGCCAAGTGAATAAGACAGCGGAACACGAGTAGTTCGATATATTCCTTATTCGACACATATAGTGAATATATAGCTTATGGACATATAGCGTACTTAAACGAAGACATACATAAGTACTATTTTACATTTCACATGCAAAATAAACTGATTTCTTGGCTAAGTATTGCTATCTCATTTTTCACGATTCATCTTTCCGTCAACATTTTGTTAGGTGTCTTGCTCAGAGGAATGCTCTGACATGTTCCTAATTTGATGAAACTTTGCTAAGAAAGGACCGATAAGATAATAAAAGAATTTGCCTTTAATAAATGTTGTTTGGCCAATTCAAATCCACTACAAAGAGTCCTTAGTAAAGTTAACGCAATAATATTTACTTTACAGTTTTATGCTTTCCTTGGTGATGGCTATTTTCCTCATTTGAATTAATGTATTTTAACAAATACAACCGTATTCTTTACGCAGTATTTCATTCATTATTTCCCAGACTGTTATAAGTGTTATATTTGTTCAAAGCTGTTGAAGCAATTCCTTGCAACGAGAACCTTTGATATTTTAGGAGACAAGTAAGTCATATAAAAAATGATATTCACACTATGACAAACTAATTCGTTTGCCACTTCCTGTCGTATGTTTTATATTTGCCACTTCCTGCCGTATGTTTTACGTTTGCCATATGTTTTATGTTTGCCACTTCCTGCCGTATATTTTATGTAAAGCTAAACTTTACATAAAACCATTTGCAGAGCTAAACGAAATTTTATTGCATAGCTCTTCAGTTTGTTTCACAATATCTGTCTATTTATTATAAAAAAAATATTATTGAAAATCCGTTCGATCTCTTTTATGAATTATTCAGTAAAAAACTTGAAGAAAATCTTTAACAACATACTTACAGTTTTTAAGGCAATTTTAAACTTAAATTATTTAACTGAACTCTAAACTATTTAGCAAAGCTTTTCCGTTCTCTTCTCGCCCCACCCGTAGCCGAGAAGTGGATATCCCCGCAAAGTGCTGATAGTAACTTGCAGACAGCACAAAAGGTTTCTCCATATGCAGCGAAAATACAATCCAATTTTCCTAAGAAAGTTTTCGATGGGGGTATATCTTTCCTTCGACATATAGCCCTTGTATGCTTTTGAAATATCCAAACATTCTAACCTAATTCTTTTTGTGTTATCAGGGAGTTCTGCAGTCTTTGATCTAGAAAACCTTTCTTACAGCATAAAAATCTTTTATACCAAAATGCTTGTGTAGTAAATGTTTCTAACTGCATAAAAATGTTAGGCGAAATTTCCTTTGACAAGTATTTCTGTCCGTAATTGAAACAAAAGCAACAGCTAATATTTTTGTTTGGCGAAGTTCTGGAATTTCTTCTATAAAGAATCCCAGTTCTTAACTTAATTTTACTACACATTCAGTTAGTTATAATTTGAACATAAATGAAAAGTTTATTTACATTATTTTCTTCTGTCAAAAATATAATTTAATATCAATATAGCCATCATTGCAAGGCTGTTACAAAAATTTCTTATATACGAGTATATTAATAGCCCAATAAAATAATCTGAAAGCTGTTTATAATATAGGAATAAATGACAATGCAGAGTTCTATTATATTGTTGTATGATGCTGAATAATCTTTGACGCATTGAGGCATTGTTACTTATTCCATCCTTCATTTAGCTTTGCTCATGCGTATCCGAACGCAAATACTATTAATAGTAGTATGTGACATAATCAGCTTGACATTTCTGAGAAATTCTCTGTCCCACCACCCATTACACTCTAAATAATGACAATTCCAATATTCGTATTCGCACAAATTTACCTAGAACTCAGCTATTATACTCTCCTTAGCTACGTTTCGCAGAACTTTGACCATTCCTGAACTGATGTTTGTGAGATAAATCCTCCATTCGTTTATCAATACTCACAGAGGAGATTGTGAAACGAAGAGCTTCTTGAATAAGCTGACAGACCTTCGATGCGTTGCGGGAAGGAAGTATGAATTATACATCACTTAAGCACAACGAGGCTGAATCTGTAGCCTCAAATGTTTGATTTGTTTCAAGATAAGCATTTAGATACGAAAGGGCAGAATATTTCATAAGATGTCAGAATGGTTGGTTTGCGGAGTTTTAAAATAAATACGTTGCATAAAATATGCTTGTATGAACTCGTTGACTGAAAAATGTGAATTCTAGAGATCGTTGAAATAATTAGCATAAACAACCTGTGACAGCTAATCAATACATCTCTTGCAAATGTTTGCCAGAACGCGTAGAGTCGTTAGGTTATTTTGAAAAATATGCCATGCCCTCTCCGGCACTCGAACCTGGATCTCTCGAATATGCTCCGAATGTGCTACCGTTGCACAACGAAGGCATGTGGAAAGGAGGGATAAAATTGCTCATATAATCTCCCTTTTAAAGGAAGATTGGGGATTAAAGGATCCAGTCGCCAAATCCTGGTGGTGAAGAATTATTGTTCCCCACCTTTTAGTTTGGGGGCCACTTGTAGAATCATTATGTTTTTGTGGAGGAGACTTGAAATACGTACATTGCCTTTGCCTGGACTCGAACCTGGATCTGTCGAATACACCCCGAGTGTGCTACCATTACTCCACGAAGGCATGGGGAAACAAGAGAGAAAATACCTTATAAACTTAAGTTAATTTAAGAAATTTTTTATTTTAGTTCAGTACCACAGGTGTTAACAAATATATCATTTCATGAGTAGTTATATTATCCCTACTTATGTACAGTTTTTTGTTTCCAAAAATTCGAGTTTCTAGCATTATACCTAGACGATTAAGTTTGTGCTATATTTCCTACTGATCACTAGCTAAGAGGACTAGTGATTATTTGTATTTATTGCACATAACCTTAATCAATATTCCGTGTTAAAATTTGAATGCTTCATGGAGTGCATTTCACATATGAAATAGCCTGATTGTGTTCTGCTACAGGTATTAGTTTAAGAAAACTAATTATCCCGTAACAAAATCTTTTTGCAAGAGCTGACTAACATACTACGTAAAACAATCACAGTCGCGTGTTTAGCCTCTGACCTTTCCTGTCCCCTCAATGTTTTTTTGCACTTGTAATGAGATTTCGGAGTGTTAAATAAAGTGAGCTGTTTGAAGAAGCGTAGTATAACAATGCCTCCTCCCCAGCTGCATTAAGCTTAAACTGGTTATCTGCGAAAGTATGTTACTGTAACCGAGAATATAGTCGTTTTGTATTTAGAAAGAAAGTTCAGTGAGAAAAGAAAGGTATACCAACATTAGGAAAAAAATTTATTTGATTTGAAGTCCAATAATAATAATAGCTATCAGAGCTGGCAGGAACTGAACGTAGCGAACACGCACAATCAGAAACACGCTCTGTCTTAAAATGCGAATACACTATGAAATATATATACCATGTATTTCATGTTGTATTCGTATTTTAAGACGTATAATCCGTAGAGACGAAACTTGAAAAGTGAAAGGAAGATTGTGACACTTTGTTACGGTTGTGAGAACCTGTAAGAAAGGAAAGGTGGCTCTGAAGGGCAAGTTGGTTTGGTCGAAGGTAGAAACCGCAGGCTTCATGTGACCTTCGCTGACTAATGAGGTATGCTACTGGAAGCTTATCTGTCTTAATCCGAAAACCTCAGTTTAAATACTAGCTATCTCATTTGCATTCTGGTGAAGAAACGGAAAGGGGAAGTTAAAGTAAAGATTCAAATAATAATAACCGGTTAGTTTAAAATGATAATCTTGCAGAGTTTAATATTTCTACAACACATTTTAAAGCACATTAATGCAAGATCTCATTTATTTTATGTACTCGATTACGTAAATTCAAAACAAAAAAACTTTAATGAAAAAAGAGAACTCTAATCAAGGAAGAAATCCTAATGAATAAATTTGGTTCTAAAAAATTAAAAGTTGAAGGAATTCTGTGAAACATCAAACAGTAGACAGAGTTCCTGAAAAAGAAAATATACCGTCCTTTTTACTAAACTATTTCTAGGTCTTTGCTATTTTCATCCGTCTGTTAAAAAGGAATTTCATTTAAAATTTACTTATTGTGATAATTTTAGAGAAGTGAATGCAATATGCAATAAAATTTACACGCAATAAATTCAAAAGGTTGCATATCTAACTAATCATATGTAAAGTTTACATGGTTATGTACAACTGCAAGATATCTTCGATCATTAACCGACGGAAATAAAGTTTTCGTAAAAAATAATACCACATTATTTATCTTTCCAAGAAAAATAATACCAAACTATTCTATACTTATTCCAAGAAAAATAATACCACATTATTTATCTTTCCTATATTCCATGCCATTACATGCTCAAGCAAATGGTTGAAGTTAGCTTCATTTATCAAAGTGTTGCGAAATGCGTAGCTGCTGTAAGATAGCATCCTCGCAGAGCGGGTTTATTCTTACCAGATTTAACATAAAATCGCCCATTTGGCAACAAAATTGGCGATATACCATAGACGTGGCGAGAATATTCTAGATCGAATTCTTACCGGTTTCCCCGAGAATGTTCTCGAAGGCAGGTCAAAAGTTACAAAGGCTCTGCCTATTCCCGGAGTAGAAATGTATCGTGAGTATCGAGAGTATGCGCGCAGTCAAAATGTATCGTGAGTATCAAGAGTATGTTGAGTTCAGTAGTAGTGTCTTGAGTTCAGAGATTAGCTGTACTTTAGTGCTTTGCCGTGAAGATGTCTTCACCGTTATAGCCTGGTTGACTGAAGGCTGTGTTGCTAATTGTTTTAGTGTGTTTCTTGTAGTTTTTCGAAGACTGTAAAACTGTCCTTGGAACTATCATGTGTAATATTGACGAATAAATTGTGTTTTGATTTTTCATCAAACGTTGTCAGCAATCACTCCAAAAACACTAAACCGTAGAATGCAACAAATCATTATCAAGAGTCTTTAATCAGCTATAGATAATTTCTGCTAAGTGGAATCGTGTATCTAGTTTTACTGAAAAGTGATTGCTTGCGGCATTGATGATGCTATTTAACTATTCCATTATGCAATGACGTGTTTGCTCATTTAAAGGCTAGCTATCATTTGTACGTATTTATTCAAAAAATTTAATTTTAAATGAACATTATTCTTAGCAAACTGTTATTTAAAATAGTAATAATTTCAAAATGTATATATATTTTTTTGCGGCTTTAGTGATTTCAGGCAAGTCGTTTTCTTTTCATGTAAGTGAATATGAGCTAGCTTCCACTAAAATGTCCTCTATGAAGACGTTTATCATTCTATGCAAATCGTCTTAGTGTACTTTGTTATAATTAACTAAATAAAAAGTAACAAACAAGAAAACATTCCTATGATGGAATTTTTGATTTCACTTCTTTTCAGGTATCATTATACATTTTATCCATCGACCTTTTTTGATACTGAAATTTTGTAACGTATCGTATTTTGCCCCCAATTCTCAGTTTTCTATAACTAAAGTATTTCTTCCAATAATCATATCTCGTTTCCATTGCTTTCTCTTTATGCTTCTAAATAAAACAGTCTCTCTCTAAGTTCATTATAATTTGCTACCCATTTCCTAACTTTCTGCGAAGCATAGAATTTATTGTGCAAAATATCTTGCAACTAATTTTTCAAAACACTTAATGCCTATCCATAGAACTTACATGCTCCGTTCTTGACAAGTTATGGCTTCTGGAACTGCTAAACTACTGAACTCAAGGTAAAACTCAAAACTTTACTACCCACGGATTGCGGATGTCACAAAACTAAAAATAATAACAAATTAATAGATATCGTCTCTTCAAATTTCTCAACAATACATTTGCCTTTTCACTAAGGATTAAAGATGGACAATACCACTTTTTTATGGGATCAGAGAAGAACCATCCACTCACTGACCTGAATATCTTTTTTTTTATTGTCACTGCTCGCTGTCAGTAACTTTCATGAATAAGGTCGGGAATAGGAAATGAATCAAAAGCGGTTTTCAGTCAAAAAGAATCCAACAAGGAAGTAGAATCTGGAGAATCAATTCAGTCGAATCGGTAACTTCTTTGATTGATTTTCTTTCAATTGTAGTTTTGTTGAGATTTTTCTTAAAACCGTCTTTCTACGTAAAAGTATTAATAAAATTTTCGAATAAAATTTCCAAAAAGTTGAGAAACGGCAGAATTTAAATTTATTTGTACTATCGGAGAAGAAACATTCTTCACTCTCCTACAGTGGGAGTCGAACCTTTTTGGCATGTTTTAACAAGAGCTCTCATAACAGCTGCATTCGAATGATCGAATCAGCATTCGTTCGCTCAGAAAAGTGGATCTGTTTTTTGAATCAGTTCGCGTGTGGATCGCACACTCCTACCAAAGGTACGGCGGGATTACAAATTATCCTAACTGAAAGCTACAATGCACTGGGATCGAAATGAAAAGGTAATTTTCTTAATGCTTACGAATTCAATCAAAGCTTCTGGTAAAGCTTTTTCGGGTGTGGAAGTGAAACTAGACTACAGAATGACGGAACAAACCTCAAATAGCCTCACGGTTAAGATTAACAACCTACTTCTGAACTGCTTCATTTCTCATTCAATTTGAACAAATCTTTGGTCTGGACGACTATCGTGACAAGGAAATATAATCTATATAGGATAGAAATAAATTAAAAAACGGCTATTAGTAAATCTTAAAAGCATAAATGTCACAAGGCAAGTCTCTTTCCTTAAGATGATAGAAAGGATGTTATAATGTATCAGAGAAATGATAAGTTTTATCCTTATCTGATATTCATATTTAGAAATTAGAGCTAATTTATAATATGCTCAATAAAATTAAAGTAAAATCCTTAATGTTGCGAAAGAGTTTTGAAACAGAAAATGCTGCACTTGAAATGAAAACTTTATGCATAAAAATAACGAATTTAAAATTTTGTTACACGTAGAAACATTTAAAAGTGACAGTTATAAATACTATTTAATATACCTGCGTTCGAAAATCTATTTTATGTGCTCAAAATGTGATGTAGCTAATAACAGAATTCTTGTGAAGATACGTGGTTGGGAAGCATTCATTTTATATGCAAATCTTTTACTGCATTCAAGCATCATTAACGTGTTGTCTAATGTTTGTTCAAAGGTTAATTTTGCTCCTGTACATCATTTGCAGTTCTTATCGAAGAAACCAATGTAATTTTGGAACGCAATGATACGATCGATGGAACTAATTGTGGACTGCCATTCAAAAATCGATTGACTCTAACTGGTGATAAATTGTAGACAGTATCCATGTTGGCAGTAATTGCAAACCATAGTTTGGATTTAAGAATTTGAATTATAAACAGCAGTGTAGGTACAAATTAACAAAGATAAAATTTAAGGAACAAAGTTTATAGAAATCGATAATTAGTAAGATACATTAATCTCCAACACCCTGCTTATAATTGATATGCATTATTTTTAAAAACTTAGTAACCTTATATACACATCGAAGTTATAACATGCTGCTAATATTAAAATTTGTTTAGTGTGTTTTGCTTAATTTAATAAGAAGGGTTAGACTGGAAAGGCGTCCCTTTAAAGAACTTATTTTTCCTTTAAAGACTCATTTACATTTGACGGGAAATTCAGAAACGAGAAATATTCCATTAGCTATATGTGACTTCAAAATTTCTGATTATACTCTGTTAAATGAAATAGGATATGAAGCAAGCTTATTTCTTATAGCAAGCTTATTAGAAGAAATAGAATGCTTGGCATAAAATATGTGAAATGCATCGCACTTTTTATCACGGTGAAGCTTCTCTCTCAAGAAAATTTCGCTCTGTTATTGGAAAAAATGTAACAGCTAATAACCCAAATGTTTTGCGTATATATTGTCTCTTGATAATTATAAAAGTGTTTCAAAACAGATTATTTCACCTATATCTTTTACTATCCGTTTAACAAGCAATTTTTGCTGATATTTCTTTGTAAGAATAACTTTTAAGGATTAATATCTGTTTCGAATACAAAGTACAGATGTTCTTTCTGTAAAAGATACGTCATTTATTTAAGCTAACGAGAGAAAACATCAGTTGGGCTTCAGTAATATACATGGCGAAAAATGGATCACTCAGTGTTATGTTCTTCATAAATTTATATAAATTTTTAATAGTTTTCCATTCTAAAAATTCAGGATTTTTTTTCATAGAAACTCAATCAAATCAGTAGTTTTTATCAAGGATTTTATTAGATATTTACATATTGTTTCCTTGATGAAAATATTGGTTTGAAAACCGGAAAGTTATCAAGTGGAAATTTTTGAAAGCATCCTTTTTCCTAGCGTTAAAAAGTGTAGTTACATGATTCAGTTTAACTTTTAATTTATGTTCCAGATTAACACTCAAAAGTAAAAAATAGCATAATTTTTTCCCTTTTTTTAATATTAGCTCTTGAAGGAATTTCAGAAATAATACTCGCAAATGTATGCGGAGTTATCAATTCCCAGCCTTTATTTATTCGCCTTTTAGACGTTAGGTTTGACGAAAATTCGAAAATAATGTTGCTAATTCGTATTGTGTACTTTTCAAGCTTTTCTTCTGAATGATTTTCAGTTGACCCGTATATCTTATTTTCCACACTTCCGGTCCACACACAGTTGGTTCCACATTTCCGATCGATACTTCATACATATGAGTTTGGCTGACATATAAAAGCTTACCGATTTCAATTTAAAGTAAGAAGTTTTCTGAAATGCTGCTGACTTTTTTTTACTTGATTTTGCTTTTTACATATACGATATTTCTTTTTCGAAATATATTTTAGTCGCTTAATGTATGTTTGTTAAGAAACCGTAAGAAAATATTTTCTTCTATTAATTCTTGGTGCAAAGTAAAGGAAGTATTTTGATCTCGGTAAATTCGGGTATTGTATTGTAATGAAAATTTCCATTTTGATCATAGTTGAATCCATTTGGACTCCATTTTTGGTGATATCTGTACCCGCGGACAGAGTAAAAGGCTCTTTTTTCCTAAACGTATTGTAAAATGGATTTAAAATAAATTCAGAAGAGATTTTTTTCCATGACACCTGTACATACGTACGTATATATGTAGGTAGATAAGTATCTCGCATAACTCAAAAACAAATAGCCGTAGAAAGTTGAATGTACCACTGCTAGTTGTGTATCTCTCCTGTTTTAGTCAATCGGCCGCATTAAACGCGCGCGCCCAAACACACACACACACACACACACACACACACACACACACACACACACACACACACACACACACACACACACACACACATATATATATATACATATATAGTTCTTATGTTCAGGTTAAGGTTTTTATGCCTTTAGTTGATCTGCATGCAATAGTTGTAGAATTTTCAACAATTTAAAAGTTTAAACACTACTAAGCCTAACGAGGCCGTCATTTGTTTACATTTGGAATTCTTAGTAGAGCGGTGAATGAAGTCCTTTTTTGCACCAACTTCAGTGTCGTTTTGCAGAGTGAACCAAAAGTTACGTTTCAATTTTGTGCACCGAAAAATCTGTCTTCCCGCCCGCTGGAGAAATTTATTTTTGTGTTGTGTAGCAATTTTCACGTAACACTTAATTATTTAAGTTTGACTTAAGATTTAATTTTCATTATTCTAAATTTATGTTACACAACGTTATTTTATTTAATATCTTGTATTTATATTTGCTTTAGTTTAATTTTAATTAGGGGTTTTGGTACTTTAAGATTTGTACGTTTCTTCCACTGGTTACTCGTAAACACGTTGAAACAGGCAATGGAATTAGATGCTTTCCTACGTAATAAACTTGATTTAAAATTACTTAACTTAGGTTGACTCTCATTTAACTTATATCATTGGATGCAGAAAAATTAGCCTTTTAATTTAAGAGTACTTTCAAGTCTCTAGCTTAATTAGTTTTTAAATTACAGCTAATTATTTAACGAAATTTTTGCACTTCGTGAGATTTTTTGGTTTAGGGGGAAAGGATTGAAAAGCGTCACTTTTGCAGTTGATTTCTAAGCCTTTGCTTAGGAATTTTGTCCGTTGCTTTAGGTTTGTTAGTTTTCCCACGCTTGCGTCGAATTCTTGGTTTTTCCTTTGGCGGGCTTGGCGAGATTCGAATTTTTGTTCCAGCTCAACTCCTCGATTTTTGAACGATTGTAGCAGGGGTTTGTTCGAGGTGTAGAGTTTAGGATTTATTAACCCTTTTGGCGAGATTTGGCGATATCTGGTGTCTTGACTTGACAAAAAGGCTGTGCAGGTTCGAATTCGCTCTCTTGGGACGTCTTCGCGTTTTCCTTCGGCTGAGGAGAAGATATTTTCTCGGGTGCCTTGAGCACTTTGTTTCAACAAAGGATGTTATTGCCTTTTTGATGGAGCTTATGGCTCCTCTCACTGGAATCTTACCTCTTGGTTTCTAAGCTTTACCTTAATAGTTCTTCAAAAATGAAAAAGAAATATATTTCCATCGCGTCTTCTTCAATAGAAATAACAGTCCTTCAAAATGAAAGGGAAAATTACTTCCATCGCATCTTCTTCAATACTTCAATAGAATAACGTACTTCAAAATGAAAGGGAACTTATTCGTCAATCAAATTCTACCTCATGATGAAATTTCTTAGTCAATATTTTGCTTGTCAGACTCTATCTGCCCCTTCAATTTAAAAAGAACAGAAGGGAAAGTCAACTAGTCGAAGCTACCTGTGTTCCGACCTGAGTTTCCCTGATGGATCTGAAGTTCATAATACAGAAGGCCGCCACTCGTTGAAGCTACAAGTTCCTGAATACCGGGTATTCTTCTGATTTCGGTCTCCGTCATGCTGCCTTCGGTGGACGAACCAAGACTTCGTTCTTTCATCTCCAAGTTTATATTATCCATCAGATAAGAAGTTTGCCTTTTTGAACTTTTAATACTAACTTAAATTCTTAAAGAAATTTTTCATTCAAAATTTACTGGTTTAATTATTTCTTCAAATTACTAAGATTCTATTATTATCAGAATTTGAGATATCTTTTTATTAAATGTTTGCTGTAAAGAATTTTGAAATATAGAAAAAATTAAATCTTTAATATCTTTTGAGGATTTGCTGATTTAGCAGAGATTTGAAGAAAATTTGTGAGCAGTCTTAAATTGCTCTTGTTTAAAATCTAAATTTTTCTAGATAGGGGGATTTTGGTGTAACTCAGTTGGATGAGCACGACAGCAGTTCCTTTCATTTTTTTCCCTTTTGGTGCAATACTATAAATACTTAACTCTGTTCTCAATTATTAGAATTTTTACATGTTCTTGGATGAATAAGGTGTAAGAACCTTACAACTGTAAAATGAAATAGAAATTTTAATTTATATCTTAACTCATGAAAATAGTTATTTCTTAACCAATAGTTTTTGAATTGAAGTGGTTCTTGTAAAAGTTGCAGTATTTGTGAAAACCCATATAAATGTTTAGCAATTTGTTTTCTAAATTAATGGTTGGTAGTTCCCGGGGACTAGTATAATTTTATGATAATAGAAATTTGATTGATATCAGTGTTTAAGGAAAGTAATAAATTATAGTTTTAGTATTTACTGATTTTATGTGTTTACTTGAATTTTCTGATAACACAACATAGTTTCACCAGTAGCAAGGTTCTTCGGGTTGTTGAAACAAAACTTTAAATTAAATCACAACGCAAGGTCTAAATTTGTTTGGTCAACTAGTAGCATTTTACAACTAGGATTTAACATTTGCGTTGAAACTCTAAATTTAAATGTAAAATAAATTTAATGTTTTTCTGTATTTTGCTATGTTTAATGAAGATGCTTTACGTTTTTATGCATTTTTACCTTGCCGCTCAATTGGAATTGAGTTCATTGAATGAGAAATATATCTCTAATGAAATTCCAGGAAATAATTTCAAATGAAATACAGCAAAAAATGTGCATAATTTAAGAGATCTCACAAGGGAGTTGTGTGGTGTCCACATCAGAAATTTTTCGTTTTGTTTTAACGGTCGACCAGCGGCAACGTGAATTCGCTGAACACTAGTAGATCCGACCTCCGTTTGATTCCAAGCGAACGGGCTTGGCTCCATGGGTATTTTCGTGCTTTTTTCTATGCATAACATGTACAAGAGCCAGTTATTTTAGAAAGTCCATCACGAAGGTATCCTCCCGTTAGACGAATAGTCCTAGTGTGCTTTGCAATAATTAACTAACCCAACCCTAATCCTCTTTTTTTTATCAGGTGTGTGAAAATCATAGCTTAAACATTCTATTCGAGATTTAACGTCGTATCAGCTTTGAGAAGTTATAGACTGTCTCATTTAAAAGTAAAGTTTTTATGAAAAAAGCAAGGACTAATACGTTAGATCAATATTAAAGTAAGGCGGAAATTTGTTTGCCATGTGTCAGGACTGAACCTGTAAAAGTTGCTTATCTGAGTATGCATTACATAAACGCTTTAAAATATATTAAATATATTACAATTTTCTTCAGATATAGTTTTATTTTAAATCTAAAACTTAATTTTGATTCCCCTTAGTTCTCAGATGATTTCTAAAAAGTTTTCATATGAAATTAAATTGGAAATTATTGAGCTTGCGTTACTTCAGAAAAATGATTTTTGATAAGAATGTTCTGAGAATTTGGGCAATACTTTGTAACTTTTCGTTTATATTTTAAATCTGATGTACGAATTCCTAACGCATAGCTTGCTTTATTCTCCAGTCAATAAATGCGTTAAACTTTCCTTTCTTGTTTGAATATTAAGGAGAAAAGAAGCATATTTGTGCCTTCCAGGGTTTGGTCATTAAGGGAATTTAGGTTTGTTAGGATATTTTCAGAAAAAAAAAAATATAATAGCCTTTAGGCTTTATTCATGGCTCATCAAAAACAATATTCAGAGTAAAAATATGAACTGAGCAGAGTGATAATTTAATTTGGTAATATGTAACTAATAAATGTACCATTAATCATGAAACGTTCTTATTTTCGTATTAAGTATTTACTCGGATATTAATTACAGAATAATGCTTCGAACTACTAGTGCAGTTAAATAGGAATTATACTCTTTTATATTTTTCTGATATGAAATAAGAATGTGTTAATGTATTTGCCTGAAATGAAGGTGAGGTAGCTGTGGGATTTTTTTTTGATCTGGTAAGAGTTAATTAGTTCAAAACCCCTAAAAGTCATGAAGCGAATTATCTCTATGTTTGAAAGTAACTAAAAAGTCAATGAGAGGTTTAAATAAACTTTTTATTTAAATAGATTTTGGAATATTAGTGGACGTTCTTGTGCAAACAAAATCAACCACAGGTCGTATCGATGTAACTAAACAGAAATAGTCAAACTCAGAAGGTATGTGCCTACGTACGAAGCACTTTTTTTAAAATACATAAAATTTTAATTAAACACACATGTTTTTAAGTAAGATGGGATATAAAACTATGAATTTAAATGAGATATTACAAAACGTTTCACTAATTTTTAAAATATAGGCAATATTTTGAAACATTTTAGTGAAAATTTTCATTTACGCCACATCTCCTATAATAGATTCTAATGAATATATCAGGACTGAGTGTTCTGTGCATACGTTTGGCAAACATTGTCGTAACAGTGTAAAAGTCCTGTATTGATTTCGAACAGGGAGCTGAATGCAGCTATGTTCTATGTCAGTGGTAGAATAACTGCACGTACGAAGGGTTTAAAATTACCCTTTTATTAAACCACTATTTACAGCCACTTCCCAACTCGGAAGGGATAACAGAAAATAATGACCGCACTTGGATTTAAACTGAACAATCAAATAATTTAAAAATAAAGTTGAGTATACAATTAAGTAGTCTTTGCTCTCAGAGCTTTAAACGCGAGGTTGTCCGGTATTCTAAACTATCAATGGTGCGTAGCAAGATTTGGGTAATACTGCGCACTTAGATTACTTCAATAAGTATTAGAGTAACAGCGCTAAGGCTTAGAATTTAAATACTAGCTAGTCAGGCGAACGTCGAACAGAGCCGAAGTGGTCTGAGACTAAAAGCTCTCTCACACTGAGAAGTTCCTTGCTAACCTTTAAATACAAAAAGTTCTACACAAACATGAATTACAACAAAAAATAGCACCCTTGGCAAAGAAATCCAGTACTGGAGAAACATTATATCACAGCTTTTAAAGGAAAAATGGGGTGGCAACATTATAAAAATGGGTTCTAACAAGGAATGTGCCCATTCATCGCTGCAATACATTGGCAGTAGCGACGTTCCATGCTGTCAATTAAGTTGTCGGTCAGTGAAATGGGAAGCAAAGAGGCCATTTCATCCGCTCTACACCATGACCGTCAAGATATTCTTCAGCCACCGGAGCTCAGTGCGGTTGCGCATTGTACTCCATAAGAAGAAACTAAGAACCAATAGTAAGGGCACATAGGCTGACATATTGATCAAGGATCTCATCCCCATATCTCACTGTTCAAAGTTCCTCCATGCAACATATGCAGATCAGTGTGATCACCGAGAGAGATTCCAGCCCAAAACCATTATTCCACTACGTCTGTAACTGTGCCTTTTCACAGTATGGAATTGGTTGTATCTAGTATGTTATTCCTTCCAGATCAACTGTTGATCTGAATCACTCTCCATTGTGAACTTGGACTCGTCTGTGAAGAGAACAGATGCTCGTTGTTGACTGCTACAGGAGACATGTTCTCTTGCCCAACATAAATGGGTACCGCTGTGTCCTCGTGTCAAGGCGATACAAACAACTGGTCGTCTTGCATACATATCTGTATTGTGCATCCGTCTGCCCACTATAGTACCTGAAATTCTTGTTCCTGTTGCCACTAAACGATCTGCCATGAGCTGAGGCACATTAGTGTTACTCCTCCTTCGGGCCGAAAGAGCTAAATAAAGGTCTCCTGAAGGTGTTTTAACTCTATGTCTGTCTGGAACATGTCTTCTAGACACAGGATGCTCTGATTGAAACTGATTCCATTACCGGTGGACCATACTACGGGATTCACTGAGACGTCTAGCAGCATCAGCTTGTGACATCTCCATTTCCATCCATCCTATCACCAGCCATCTCAACGAATCGGGTAAACGACTTTTTCTCGATATTGATAGACTCTCCTGGATATTGTCAACGAAATGCTAATAACAATTGAAGACCAACATTCATGAACAAAACTTACACCATTTTTGCATTTCGCTTAGGCTCCTGTAAAAGTAGTCATTTTTTACAAAATAAAAGTAGTAGCTATAGTTTTTAAAAATAGTCTGTAAAACTCCTTTGTTCTCATGCATGTAAACTGTGAATTTAAATGTTACTGACATTTTTGTAACGCTGAGCTTTGAAAAATATGTTGTTCCTTAACTTTTGGAGGGCAGTGTAATTTCTTATAAAATTATTTTTTTGATACACATTATATATATACTCTCACGAGCCAAAACTTTATGACCCTCCCCACATTTTTCAATGAAATCTTTTGGATAACGTAGAGGGCATGTGATTAAGTGGAATAGTATTTAGCTGTTGCTGGGAAAGGTAAGAAATCATTCTTCTACTTACTTTTGCGAGTGAGGGTAAGGGCTGTGTTGGAGTTTTTAATGCTTAAGAGTTTATGTTTATGTTTTAAGTTCAATATCAAATGAAAATCAAAATTTGGATAACCATTCTAAATCACATGAATATGTAAAGTTTGTGACACACATGATAACACAATATCTCCAGTAAAAACTGGTTTCAAATAAACAGTAAATAGTGGCTAAAAGGGCTCCAACAGAACAAATAAATTTATGCGTTGTGTAAAATACTATTGGGTCCAGTGTATTAAATTAAAAAGTGAAAACATTACAAGAAAAGTTAAAATTAAATATAGAATTTATTAAGAGATAACTGACTAAATACAAATTTTTACAATTGGTGGCGGTTGTGAGAATAAACAAAATTTTCATACCGTTCCAAACAGTGAAGTTAACATAGTAGATACATTGTAGGCTTAGACATCCGACAAGCGAACTTCGGCCACGTCACAGCGCAGCCACATTTTGTTTTGCTAAAAAGAAAGAATGAAAATTAGAAATCTGAACAGGAAAAGGTAGCTTCGGAGCCTTCCGCCCCTTCTATGTGGGATTCGTCCTCATTTAGTCGCCCAACCTATGTGGTGTTTCTCCTCCATTTCCTTCATACATCGTTCTATGAACGCAGACAGCAACTCTCGTGGCTCCAGATAGTACCTTTCTCGTCGTCGCCAACGTCTCTCTCTCTCAGCTCCAATCTTCGTCTCCTTCCGTCTGTGTCAGTCTCTCTGACATTCGTAGCTAGCTCCCAGCCTTTTTACTCCATTCGCCAAAAATGCTCGTTTGGCGATTTTAGATGGTAAGAAAACAGCCAACAGCCCGGCAACCCCAGGGGAAAAACACGCAAGAAGGTGAAGCCCAAACAGGTGTGTGTGGTTCCAGTTCGAACTCCAGAAATTGGCGAATAATCGCTGATACACCAAGGTCAGTTACCTCTCAGCAGAACAAGCCTCGTCGAGGGGTCCCACTCCAGCATAGAAAAAGCCTGCGAGTAAGCAAAACACCCCGTCCCCTCGACCTTGACGTAGGGTTAGTAGTGTTGGAATTACCCTCTCCAGCAGGGTGCAAAAAGTTCTGTTGCTGACAGATGCTTCCCAGACCCTGTCTGGCGTGAAAAACAAAGTCGTAAATAATTTGGAATCCCAGCAAGGCAACGGAAAAGTTTTCGAAAGAATATGGTATTAGTTTTTTATTTTAAACACAAATTAACTTCAATGCTAAAAAGTACTTCAATTAAAGTATAATAATTACATAGATAATTTTCTTAGGTTTATTACAACACCAAACACGACCACCATAGTAAGGAAATAAAAATTACTTCAGTTAAAATATAATAATTAAGTATGAAAAAATTTTTATGTTCTCCACAACACCAAAACGACCACCATAGTCAGAAAATATGGATCCCAAATTTAGCAGAAAAGGGGGCACATTAAAACTTAATTAAAACTTTAAACACCAACTTGTGTAAACAAAACTTTAGAAGAACTTTAAAAAATTGACCTTAAGGGTCAACTTAACAAGAAATTAACATTAACAACCAAGTTAAGAAAAAAAATATTAACTAAACAGAAATTTAAATAGTTAACCAACCAAAAGAAAAGAAGAAAAATTAATTACTCAAGCAACTTAAAAATCAGCGTTAACCAAAACTGTCACGAAAACAAATTAAATGACAACAATTACTTTTCAACAAGGCAAAGAAACTTAAGTTCAACTACAAAAATAAAAACAAATTAATCTTTAAGGTCAAGCAAAATAAGTTAAATCATTACCTTTAAAACAATTTAAATCACAACTGAAATATGTAATACATAACAGCTGCGAATCTAACCGAATTTGATAGAGGGCAAATTGTAATGGCCCGAAGACATGGAACGAGTATTTCTGGAACTGTACGACTGTACGTTGTTCACAATCTGCCGTTGTTCGTATTTATGAAAAGTGCATAAATGACTGTTAAACTAGGAGTAAACGCAAATTTCTTTGACGCCCATGCGTCGTCAAAGAAAAGAGACGTCGGCGACTGTTGCGCTTGATACAACAAAAGTGGCTCCAGACTGTAGATCAGCTGACAGCTCAATAGAATCCAGGTCCAAGTGCAAGTGCTACCGAACACACAGTTCAGCGGACTGTGTTGGATATGGTCAGCAGACGTCACACTCGGCTGTATTGAACAAATCAATGTCAACTACTCCTTTAGTAAATTCGAGTGCATCGAGACTGGAGCATGAGTAAGTGGAAGACAGTTACCTGCTCGAATTAAACACGATTTCTCAATTATCACGGCAAGAGTAGTGCCGTCTTACAGGTGAAGAGTTGCTCCCCCCCTGTACAGCAGGTCATGATCAGGCTGGGTGGTGGTATTATGCTTTAGGTGAGATTCACATGGACTGCCCTTAGTTGAGGTAGAATAGACCATAAAAGCTGGGAACTACCTGAACATAATTGCTGATCAGTTGCACCCCTTGCATTATAAGGTATTTCTCCCTTCGTGGTTTCTCTCTTCCCTTCTCCCTTTCTCCCCACGCCTTCGTGGTGTAGTGGTCAGTACGCTCGGCGCGTATTCGAGAGGTCCGTGGTTGAAGTCCCGGCGAGGGCATTGCTCATTTTCACATCTCCTGCTTCCAAAATAACCTAATGACTCTAAAAAATGGCGTCTGTCTTCCCAACTGGAAATGGAATCTTCCAGCAGGACAAAACTCCATGTCAGAAGGCTCAAACTGTGCTGGAGTGGTTTGTAATGTCTTGGCCGCATAACTCGTCGGATCTTAACTCGATAGAGAGCATTTAGAATGTTATGGAACGGCAGCTCAGAACTCAAACCCACCATGTCAGATTATCTTGCGCTGCTTAGATATTTGGTACAACCTGTCTCCAGTCATCTACCAAGAACTGCCAAAGAGTGAAATCTTTTTGCAATTGGGTTTTGTTATGTCTCATATGCTGTAAATTTAAATTTTTTAATTTTCTGTTAACAATTCCGTTTTTAAATGTTTTCTTCATTCGCGTTTGTTCGGTTTTAGAACCTTTTCCCGGAGAAAGAAATAGGTAGACTTTTATAATTCTTAGAACAAAATGTTTACATAATTTACGTTCTGACTTTTACTTTTTTTTTGATTTACTATCAATTTATTACAATATAACAGCTTCAGCTCAGATTCGTTTCTTTTCTACATTATTTGTTACTGCTTCAATGATGACTATTCTTAAGAGTATATATATATCGATTGATATATATATATATATATATATATATATTCAGAAAGAGAAGTTTGTTACCATCAAAGTTTAATTTAAGAACATATTTGGGTCTCATAATATTTTAAGAGGTAAGAGGCAGAGATAATTCAGTAGGGAATATATAAATGAAAACAGTGCTAATTTCCACAATAGTGCCAATTTACTTACCTATATTTCTCTTCATATTTCCTAGGAGATAATTTTTTATTCGTATATTCTCCATTAAATCGAATTTTTACTTTTTGCAGTGAAAGCGCAGGATTTTAAGTCCTTTTTCAATAAATTTTATTTTTCAATAATCTCATTAATTTTAATGTTTTTCTCGTTGGATTTCTTATATGAAAATAAGTAATTTCAGGATTTGTTTCAAGTATTGAAAAATAATAATAAAAAAATAAAATTACGTTTTAGTGAGATAAATATGCTTGTTTTTTTCTGCGTAACGACGTAAATCTTTGTGCAATATCTGCCATTACTGGACATAAAGAATCTTAACTTTTTTTAGCGTTGAACCATATTTAGACAAGCGAAAAAGCTGAAAAAGTCTTTTCGCATAAGTATATGGTACTGAATAGAAAAAAAAATTAATACCATTTAAAAAATTTTTGCAAATTCATTTGTAGCTCAGATCCAGTGTTAAGCCAAAAATTTTTGTGTGAACTCAAATTTTCAGTTCTTCAATAGCCCAACAAATTCCATTCTGACTTTATACGGTATGTGATTATAAACTCATTAATACTATTAATGTAGATTCTTTAGAAGCCTCATAAATGCCCTTCTTTAAAATCATGGAACTGAATTAAATTTTCTTGATCTCAACATTTCATTTTGCGGTTTCAAGTATCTTGTCCACGCTTTTGCAAGGCTGGTATAGGATGTAAAGCATTCGAACCTTGCCAGCCCTGACAGCTGGTGCAAATTTAAGCAAACCGCAGTAGCTGCAAGAAAATATAGGAATAACTCAAAGAATGGCAAAAGAATTTAATGAACTTATTTAAACATGCGTTTATGAAACTGTCTTATTGGAATTTATTACTGAAATGCTTGTTCTGAGGTAGATCAGAGAAAGCTAACAAAAGCTTTTAAAAGTATTTTATGGAAGTTTATTCCGAAAGAGAAATTTGTTACCATCAAATTTTAATTTAACAGCATATTTGGGTGTCATAATATTTTATCAGAATTTTTATTGACGGAGTTTACCGGACATTCCTCTGGCTTTCATTCTGCTGTTTACTCATCAAAAAGATATTTCAGGTCTGGATAAAGAACGAATTAAAAATCCGAATGTCCTTCACTGCACGGGGTTACAAACATGGTTAATATGCCTCAAAATCTTATGATTGTTCCTTGATCATCTCAAAACGTTTTATTTTCTAAAATGTTCTTCAAATCATAGTGTAGCACTAGAAAGAAGGATACCTTTTAATTTAGTGCTTACTGCTTTATTCAGATAAGTCTGAATGTTCTTCATCTAATGTTTTTGAAAAATGTGTCTAATTTTCTATAGCCATTTAACACTTTTGAAAATACCATTCCACTTCAAATATTGATTGTTTATCTTAAGCTATGAGAAATCTAAATAAAGAGTATGAATAAAGTGTGGGTATTTAATATTTTAAAATATGATCTGAATGTTTTCGGATATCATTAATAAAACCCTACCTTTAAAGACGTTATATAGCAACAGTTAACGAACTTTCAATTTGTTTTTGATTTGCGGTTATTAGGAGCTGAATATTACATTCTCAACGGCATTTTTTTATTATATTTAATAAATATTTCATTAAAACTGCATTAAAAATTCATTTAAATGTATTTAATCTTGAACAGTTTGATATAAAATTAGGTGCTGCTAATCTCATTTATATATAAGTTTATTAGATAATTTAAAACTAGAGGTAGTAGTGTAGGGGAAAATTAGAATCTACCAATTCGCAGGTGTTCTTCCCACGCAATAATTGCTACTTTTATTGATAGTTCGAAACCAAATTTGATGAAAATCATGTTGCTGAATTTGATTTCCCTTACGTTTTCTGTTGAAATATTGTTTCCAGTGGTATATATCGCTTTGACATTTTATATTCTTTGGTAGCATGTTTTCAATACGCACTTCATACCGATTTTTAATGCATGTTCTGTTACACAGATACTTCCATGCATTTATTTTGTGAATCTGTTGTGAATGGATAAGCAATATTCAGATATATTTGATTTAAAGTATTTTGACACGATACTCTTATATGATTCAGATACTTCATTTACATACTTTATTGAGATCTTGAATATTTTGAAGTGTGGAGTTGGATGCGAATATGGGGAGATATATGTGTTGTAGCGTTGTGTTATGACTCTGTTGGGATGGCGTTTTAAGCTCTTAGATTTGACATTTAAATTATTGGAGCTTTAAATTGTCGGCTACATGATTATTATTTATGCGACTCATCAGAACAAGTTTACACCTTTTGAGAATAGATACTCCATGAATTCTTATTATATTATTTCTTAACTATTTCTTTTCACATGCATATTTTAAACTCTCAGATATTTTCTTGCAGTTGTCGTCATTACTATTCGCTCACTATGCCATGGAGACGAATTTCGTAGAGTATCGTGCGTTTTAGTTAATGTTTTAACTGAAGACATACAAGAGAAATCCTTTCAAAAACAGCGGTAATAACGTAATCATTTCTACAAAGACAAAACTCATTTAGAGACTGCATGTTTAACAAAGATGTAAGAGCTCCGTGTTTTAGAAAAAAGTATTTCTGCTTTAGAAAAAAGAAACTAGCTTTCCAGACTGAATATGTTTTAAAAGGTTTACATCATTATCATGTAACTAGTTTTAAAAGAATCAAAATATGAAATGGAATTTTTCATAACTACTACGCTAATAGAAACCAGACTTCTAGAATATGACTTGAAAGAGCCAATTGAAGAATACTGGGCATAGATAACGAAATTTGGAAGAATAAAATAAATTCATTAGTTTAAATAAAATAGCAGAGTGAGGATTTTATAACAGTTGGAACGCAAAGAATGTTCCAGCTAGCGCAAACACTCACGAGAAGCAATAAAAGCTTTGCGAACTTCATTTTAAAAAAAGCAACACATTATACACAGATAGGTAGCAGTATAAAGCAAAAAATAAGTGATGAAACTGGTATTATAATTCAATACTACTGCAGTCTCGAAGGATAGATATTCTCATATTAAAAGGTTTCAACGGTATTAGTTCTATCTCATTTGGGAACATTAATAGCGAAAATATTTTAATTACTTATTTTTCATATTTTACGCAGTTACTTAGTTTTTCAACTGAAATAATTAGTCGAAATACTAACTGTATAAAATAATCTCAGCGGTGTATAATGGAAAACAGAGTGCCATTTTTTTAAACTGCAATTATCCAAACTATTCTCTTATTTGAGCATTCCAAAGCGAAACTGAGAATCGGAGAATTTAGAAAGAACATCCTAACGTTTTCAACAGAAATGAATTTTTGCGCAAACCGTAGTTTTCACAAAATACATTTTCGCAAATGAAATTAAAATAAATACAAAATGTGATGAGAAAGAAATTAATGATACAGAACCTCATTATGGATACAGAGTCTCATGAGTACCAAGTTTTAAGAGATGGTAAAATTATTTGCAAAGAAATCGAGGGAAATGAAAGTGACTTTTATTTTAACGATGCTGGCTCATTCAGTACGGAAGGCTCTAAATATTAAACACAGCTATAAAGTTATTTTTTTATGACTTTAAATAATTACGTATATTATTCATCCTTGCACGATGACTTATATCCGGTCATAATGTCGCTGAACGCTGGTAGTTCGGTCCGAGCTTCGAATCCAGGGAATGAGTTGGCTGCATGGGCATTTTCGTGATTTTTTTATATGTGTAACGTGTATGCGAGCTAGACTGCCTTAAAACGTTCTCCACGAAGGCATCCCCCTCCTTCGGCAGATAGCCCTAGTGTGCTTTGCCGTAATCTCAGTAAACCAAACCAAAACATGACTTATATATTAAGCTGTAAATTATTACTTATAGCATTACATTTTGTAGTTGTGAATGATTGACAATTAAAAGTACGAATATTTAAGCCCCCCTTAAAAAAATTAGTATTTTTATGTAGCCGATGAAGGCGATTGTTTTAATTTTCACATATGGCTGTTGAGATTTGTCAAAGTTGATTTGAAGTAAAATTTTGCCTAGTCTATGCAATTATCCATGTTTCTGACTGTTCGAAACAAAGAAAATTCCTACGGATACAAATAATAATCATTATTTCTACTTACCATGAGTGAAAGAAATTTATTAAAAGAACTTAACAAGAATTTAAAAGAAATTGAATAAATTCAAAATTCATTATAACATTTCTCTAAAATGTTTTAATGACGTTGTAAACACAGGACTTGTGAATAAGAAAGGAAGACATTATTTGGAATAAATTGTTAACTAGATGTACGTGCTTGCATATGGGAACGCAAGAAAAAATGCTAATTTCTCCCCCCAGTCATAAAATCAAATGTTTTTGTTGTTTGATTGCTGGTATTCAGAAAATTCTAAGTGTAATTGAATTCGGATGATAGCTAAAATCAGTCATGGCATTCTGTAGAGTACAATATGTTTTTAGAGATATAAGATAATTTTACATATTTTGAAGTTTTTGATACTCATGCCATTTTTGTCCTTAATATAGGTAACCTGCTAATTGCTTATTAACTGCAAATTATAAACTTACATGACTTAAACCTTAGGACTCCAAATGTTCATTAAAAGTTTTACTAAAACAGATTACACAAAATATTACTGACTTATTAGCCTCAGTCTTAATTCTAGCAAAGCAAGTGTGCGTTTTATTTCCTCAAAAGTTCTCTCATAATGTGCTTAGCTTTCGCCGAAATTCATAAAGCTATTAGAAACAAAAAATACCGCTGGAAGGCGTTCTTCCTTTTTAAAAGCTGTTCCCGAATCTGGTGATTCTGTGGAACTAAAGCTTCTTAAACATCCATCAAACAACACTGCTCTGCTTGAAAGAGGAAAAAGATCAAGAAGTTTCTCTCCAGCAGTGTTAGCCATTAAATCCCTCCACCTCCCCGCTAATATCTTAGATAAAAGAGACGGCGTAGGCGGAAGTTCTCATCTGATTAGAAGCAAAATGGCGTACTACTCTATTTCAGAAGCAAAATGGAACAATAAGAATTTTCAAAGCCTTTAAGTAATAATTTGTCATTAATTATGTAAAACAAAATTTATTCAGAACTCTCCTATTTGAGGAAATGCTGAAACAAAATTAAATCCTACATCACGTGGAAAATTTAGTGAAATTCTCTTTTTTGATGAATTTGTGAAAAATTTAATTCTTTATTTATCTCATTATGATAAAATTAAAATTTTAATAACAACGTTTAATCAGGTTTCTTTTCTTTGCTTTGAATATTTGTTAAAAGAAGTTAAACAATATGTTCTTTTCTTTGCTTTGAATATTTGTTAAAAGAAGTTAAACAATATGTTAATAACGGATTAACTAAAACAATTAACTATTTAAACAAGCAATGGGATACTTTAAAGCATAATTACAACGAAGCGCTTTGAGAAAAAATAAGAATTGAGAGATTAGCAAGAAATAAAAACGTAACATTTCATAATACTATCAATTTTTAAAATAGGAGAATAATTCAAAACAAATTATTTTTTAAGACATTTAATGATCAATAATAAATAGCGCTATTATTAATTTATAGTGAAAATACAAAAAACTGTTTCTGAGAAGTATAAATCTAAAGGTTATAAGTAAGTTCTATTAAGGATGAAACAGACAAGAAATAAATAACTCTAATGACAAAAACGAGCAAAAATAAGATAAGTAATAACAAAGTAGTAACAAATAAATAAGTAAATAAGTGATAACAAAATAAGGAAAGAAAAAAGGCTCAAATCCTGACAATATGCCTTTAGGGATTTGTTGTGAGTCCAAACATTTCTGAATTCAGAATCTTTTAGAACACTGAAAATTGTTCGGAAAATTGAATTTTAAGTATGCATGCATAAAATATGTCAAAAAAGTGAATGCGTTTCAAATCAAAAATTCCCAAATCATTCTATGTTTTTGTTCGGTTGTTGATTTTGTACGACACAATGGAAATTTGCAAAGCATACAAAAATTATTTTGAAAATAAAATGCGATTACTTACATTGCTAAAATGTTACACTAATATCTTTAAAAGTCCTGTCACACACACAGCAGGCTTGATTTGAAACTTTAAGCCAATAAAAGATAAGCAATTTCCTGCTTGATCTCGAACATTCAAAATAGACAGTTTTAACAAAGGAAAAATCCCAGTATCCTTTTCGAAACGAATTATTCTGCTGGAATCAGTGGCTCTTTTTAAATTCCGTGTATGATATAAAGAAAATATTGTAATCGTAAAAAATTTCGGGTATCACATTTCAACGATAACATCCATTTTGACGTCTCTCGAATCTATTTCAGCGATGTTTTTGCGTCACATCTGTGTGCGCAGGCAGAATAAAAAACTCTTTTTTTTTCAAAATGAATTTAAAATGAATTCAGAAGAGGAATTTTTCGTCACGTCTGTACATATGTAGGTATGTATCTACGTATCTCGCATAATTCAAAAACGAGTAGCCTTAGAACTTTAAAATTTTGTATGTTGGTAAGCTGTGCACGTTTTCGCTTTGAAAAGTGATTGAATTATGTTGTTCTTATATTCCGCTTAAGGATCTTATGCCTCTAGTTAATCTGCATGCAATAGTTGTAGAATTATCAACAATTGAAAATTTAAATGGGGCTAAACCTAACGAGGCCTCCATTTGTTTACATTTGAAACTTTTAGTAGAATAGGGAACTAAGTCACTTTGTGCACGAACTTCTGTGTCTTTTTGCCGAGTGGGACCAAAAATAAAGTTTTAATTTTGTGGACAGAAGAATCTGTCTTTCTGCCCGCTGGACGAATTGCTCGTTTTTGTTTACAAACTGTAATTTTAACTGTAAATTTCATCCATTTCTTGCCCTAATTTACACTGTATAAAATTTCTTTTGACAGTCTGTTTAAAAAAAATTGCAAGAAGAGTGGAATTTTTGTGGAAAAGAGTGGAGTTTTATACAGAAACACGTATAAAACTTCTCAGAAATTCGATTCCGAAGTTACCAAGATCCACAACGGGGCATGATCCCTTCCTAACGGTTTACTATAAATTTCTGTGGAGACATGTAATCTCCAGAATTGTATAATGGAGTGTTCCATAACGAAACAATACCATATTTTAATTTCCTGCAGCTGATGTCACTTCTTTCAAAAGATTCCTTATTAAGCAAAGACAGATTTTTCTTAAAATTTATAAAATTACGAATGTACGTTCTGCATTCGGAAAATGCATTTACCATCCTGCTTAAAAATATGAATACGGTTAATATGCTAATATTAGCATTTTCAATTCTTCTTTTAAAACTGTATTATTTTATTTAGCTGACATATAGTAACTTCTTTTTGAGCGTAAGGTATAAAGGTTTAGTTTAAGACGCTGATATTTTATGATCGATTTTATGAATATTTAATCGAAATGTAATGAACTCCATGAACTGTCAACTTTATGAACTTTACTTCCAGTCCAACATTACCGTAAGGTATAAAGGTTTAGTTTAAGTATGTGTAAATGTTACCGTAAGGTATAAAGGTTTAGTTTAAGACATTGGTATTTTTTGATCGATTTTATGAATATTTGATCGAAGTATAATGGGCTCCATGAACTGTGGACTTTATGAACTTTACTTTCAGTCGAATTATTTTCTCTTTCAGGTAAATATATTAAAAATTTATACATTTAAATTACATATGGTAATTTGATGGTATTAAATTAACTATTATTATTTAAAATTAATATAAATCTAGTTAATGATGAATGTGGAAAATACCTGTTAAACATGAATTAAGACCTGGTGTCCCCATTCATCGCAAACTGAACTAAGTCTTAAAAGGAACTGCACACCACTCTCATGAAAGTAAACCTTTTTGATCTTGAAGTATCTGAGGAGGTATTTTTTGTTAATGCTGAAAATTTTGCAAATGACGAAGTCTTAAAAATTTCCATTGCCTGAAATACATGTTTTTTGGATTTGAAGTCTCAAACCTCTGACGTCATTTAAAAAATATCTGGATTTATCTGATTGCTTTCATGCAATTTCTGATTTGTATGTGGAAATTATCAATAAGCAGTAATTTATAATTTTTGTTAAAAGTGTATCGCAAATGAAATGTAAATGCAAATAGTACAATAAAATTATTTGCATTCTTCGATACACAATTAAAATATTGCTCCTGACAGTTGGAGGGAGAAAAACAAAAGTAGAACTTTTGTTTAAATTAAGCGGATGACAAAAGCATACGCAATTCCAGATGAGCGTATAGGCTTTGCCTCGCGAAAACCTAATAATATGCTACTGAATATAAGGCTTATGGGTAACATAAGGAACAGATTTACGTATCTCATTTGATTTAAGAAAAGCATAAGCTAGGAAGTTTACATTAAATAAAACTTAAGAAATTTACTTTATCTTAATTTTAAGATAAGGTAATCTAGGAAGAAGAGTTAAGAAGAAAAACCAAAAGAAAGTAGAATTTCATCTGTAACAATAATATAGTGTACTCAGCATTTAAAAATTTAAGCCATCTTTTATGGAATGATACGTCAGTCTGTCTGTGCTTACTATAGCCCTTGCAACAAGAAAGGAAGACATAATATAAAAAGAAAATTTTCATTTTAAGCACAAAGATTTTAGAAACAAGCAGCAAAAGTATGCGTTTCCTGCATTTACAGATTACGTAATGTTTAAAAGACTTTTGATAATTATGATGGATTAGTATAGCTCCATATTTAGAGCACAAAATTAATTTGTATTTAAGTACAATTACTTTGTAATTAAATTTGTATTTATATTTATAATTTACATAATTAAAATGTTTATGTTTTACTTCTAAGGTAAATGAAACGTTTCTAATGGTAAAACGGAAAATCATTTAAATAATGTTCATTCTGTTATTATACTTTCGGATGCTTTCAAGAGACTAGATCCGAAATTTTTATCTTATTTATCTAGCATGCTTTTCTCACGTTCAGGAATTGAAGTATGACTGATAAAATTTTATGATTTAATAGAAGAGGAAGCAGATGTGGATAAGAAAAGTAAAAACTTTGAGAGAATGAAAATATAAAACAGAACTAACATTCATAGGAATTTAATTTAAAAAAAAGAGGCAAGTACCATTTTTGAGAAACTGGATGCTCAATTCCATACACAGATTTGCTTTTAATATCTACACTTGTGTGAGCAAAAGAAATTTGTCCATCTGCACTTTCTTATTATAGCTTACGGAGAAATAATTATAATTAAAATAGCCATGTAATTTAATATTTTACAGTAAATGAAAATACAGTAACAGAAAAATAAAAGGCAATTTACGTGTTTGCTAACGTTCAAATTAAAAATCTTAACTATTCTCATATAGAACTGTGATAATTTTAAGCTTTTTAAATACTCTCCAAAGGATCATTTTGATTTAGGTCAAAATAAAATTTTATTTTCTCTCACTGTTTTTGCTAGAAAGTATTCAGTGAATTCTTGAAAACCCATAAACCCATTTAGTGAATCTTAGTTGCTTATGGCAACTTTTAAATAGTTGAAGAAAGTGTGTGAATCTTTAAGAAAAATGAATCTTTAGTTACAGACGTATGATTGAACTATCAGAAAATAATGTAGTGAATCTTAGTTTCTGAAAAATATGGTTAATATTTTTACAATAGCTTTGATAATGTGATTTTTATAATTCTACTAAAAATTATGAATAGTACAATGCAAATGAATATTTTTTTGGAGATATAAGTTTTCTTTTGTTTTATATATTTAGGCCATCAATTTTAATTATTTTAAAAGATAATCTAATGCTATTTATAAGCTGTCTATTTTGCCTATTAGCGTTTTCAGTTTGTCCTAAATACCTATAAGATTTTCCGAGATATACTATGTTAAAAACCAATCTTGGTATAAACGGATTTGCACATTTCAATGCATTTTATTAATGAATGCATTTAATGGGAATGCATTTTATTGTCTTCAGGAAAAGGTTCAAATATTCAGCTATTTTTACTGCATGTACGAAGTAAACGAAATATTGTAATCGTGAAAAATTCCGGGTATCATACACTGGTTATCAAAAATTAAGCCAAAATCACGAAAATCACGATTACTGAAACTTTACATGTAGAATTTTATGAAACTTACTCACAATATACAACACATAGTAAGGTATCAAATACCATAAAAAGAAGTTACCAGACAATTATGGTAGTATAGAAATTAGCACTTGTATAAAATGAACAAACAGAAGGTGTCAGTTTGCTATAGGAAAAGTACTTTCAAATATGGAATAGGCTAGCCTCTAGTAGCAATACAGCACATGCAGCGATGTGTGATGCTTTCAATTATGCGATCTATCAGTTTCATAGGAAGCGAGAGCCATTGCTCCTGCAAAGCAGTTGCAAGCGCGGCAAGGGTCTGATGGAGCAGATAGACGTCTCATTAAAGCATCCCAAATGTGCTTGGTATTCTTAAAGTCCGGGAATCGAGCTGGCCACTCCATGCGCATCATTGTTTCCTGATGAAGATAATCATCTACGATGCGAGCCCTGCGTGTTCTTGCGTTGTCGTCCTGTAATAGGATAGCATCACCTATTGCCCCGGCATATGGGCGCACATAAGTATCAAGGATGTCATCTTTAGATGCCTCAGCAATCATGGTTCCCCTTGGAATAACATGGAGGTTTGTGAGTCCACCCAAAGAGATGCCACCCCAAACACAGGCACTGCCTCTTCCGTATGCATCTCTTTCACGGATGTTTGATGGGTGATAATGGGTTCCAGGTTCTCCCCATATCAAATAACGCCTACTATCTCTTTGTACACTAAATCTGCACTCATCCGTAAAGAAAACAGCCCTCCATTGATCAGGCGTCCAGTGGACATGTTGTCGTGCCCACTGCAAACGGTCCGTCCTATGGCGTGACGTGAGCGGCACGCAAATGGCTGGTCGCCTCGCATACAGACCACCTTCGTGAAGCCTTGTATGCACAGTTGGCGTTGACACCAACCTGCCGGTGACTGCAGCAAGGGAGGATCTAAGAAGATAGGAGTAGCGGTTCTGCTCCTGCGTGCACATAATGTCAAATATCAGTCATCGGCGCTCGTCGTAGCAATTGGCCGTCCGTGGCTGAACCTCCTAGATGCCAAATCTGTGGTTTGAAATTGCCTCCAAAGTCTACGAACCACAGAAGGACTCACATTTAGCCATCTGACTACTTTTGTTTGACTTTGTCCTATCTGTTAGCTCCCAATGGCTCTCAGTCGTAGTTCTGCAGGCAAATGATGCCTGGAGGTCATTGTTACGAATTGGCTATCTCAGATTTCTGATGTCCTTATCACTGAGAAACATGTGGGGTT
The DNA here is from genome assembly GCA_000611955.2 of Stegodyphus mimosarum. Taxonomy (NCBI): domain Eukaryota; kingdom Metazoa; phylum Arthropoda; class Arachnida; order Araneae; family Eresidae; genus Stegodyphus; species Stegodyphus mimosarum. The sequence goes on along the minus strand of KK118198.1, from coordinate 61,146 downwards.
TCTCTCAAACATGGACTTTTATGCTCCTCGTAGATGACGTATTCCGAGTGCAGCGCTACTAATTTGCATATTGCAGTTTTACGCAGCTGCTCTTGCTTGGCAATGTACTCAAATTTTACACGGTTTGGCTTTTTTTCTAGGGAGTTATCGCTTTTTTGTCATTTTCCTTAATTTATGATAACTAGGGTATTTCAAAAAAAATATCTATTTTGACTGCTCTCGTATCCATCTGAAAAATGCTTTTGCGTGATATCTGTACCTACGAACAGAATAAAAGACTCCTTTTTACAAAACGAATTTAAAATGGCTTCAGAAGAGATTTTTTTTCATAACATCTGTACGTACGTATATATGTATGTCGCATAACTTAAAAACGAATAATCGTAGAACATGGAAATTTTGCATATAGGACTTCTAAAACATCTAATTGTACACTTCCTTTTTATCGCAATTGGTCCGTTCCAAACTTATA